>OZ020612.1:36956434-37556434 GCA_963971575.1 Liopterus haemorrhoidalis | reverse complement strand
CTGTGCAGGCGGGCAATGGATGTACTACGATGAATCACAGTGCTGAGAAGGTGAGCAATGGATGTACTACGATGAAGCCCAGCACTGTGAAGGTGAGCAATGGATGTATAGTGCGTTCAAAGGTGAGTTTGCAGTACAGGGCATATGGAGTAGTTCTTTTTCATACTCTCTAATGGGTTAACAAAATATCACTATTCTTTTCTTGCTTGTCGACATTGCCAGCTCTAAAACGCGCTGATCTGTGAAGACGCAGTATTCTACAAATGGCCATTTGTTTTTGTTGAGTGTTATTTTGAGTTTAATAAGAGTTGATTTTTGTAAATCATACGAGTTTTTCATATTATTATAATTGACACATTTGACACTTTTACAACATTTGACAACACCGCTCCCATTTGCCATAAGAGCTATACTGCAAACTCACATTTGAACGCACTATAGTACTATGAATCACAGCGCTGAGAAGGTGAGCAATGGATGTATAGTCTATTCACGATAAGTTGAAGTGACTATCTACTTATGGTCCTAAACAGTGACGGATTATCGCCTTAGACAAAAAAGACATTTGTCTTGGGCCCGTAATTTTCAAGGGCCCGGATTTGGGTGGTGAGGACCTTTTTTTTTGTTTTGCTCTTCACTTGGATTTGGGAGGTGAAGTCCTTTTTTTTTTGCTCTTCATTTGGATTTGGGAGGTGAAGTCCTTTTTTTTTGCTCTTCATTTGGATTTGGGAGGTGAAGACCTTCTTTTTTTTGCTCTTCAATTGGTTTTGGGAGGTAAGAACCTTTTTTTGTTTTAAAAAAAAAACATTGTTGAGGGCCCGTAAATCAAAAATGTGGGCCCGGCGAAGGCTTAGTCCGCCACTGGTCCTAAACACAGTGGGTGGTAATTACAAATAACACTAATCCCTTGTTTGCACCCATAAACTAGTCAGTGATGTATCAGGTATAAATTGCAGATGTTTTAAATATCATTTCACTTCGCTTTGAATTTTCTATCAGATAACTTGTGATTTGTGTTAAATAGTTCAGTACGTGTTAGAAAAATGTGGCGTCCTTGGAACGAACAATTAACTTCTGTGCAAGCAAATGAAGCAGATGACTATGTGACCATGATAGAAGATGATGATATAGTGCAAGATACAATAAAAAAAAAATCGGGAAAAAACTTGTATATATTTACCTGTAGAAGCTAAAGAAATTGTGGCCAATGTGTATTTATATTTAAGGAACCGCAAAAACAAACAAGCGGCATTAGAAGAGACAAGCAAGGCAACGAAAGTAGCGATGACAACAGTATGGAATATTGTAAATAAATCCATTGATAGGAGAAGAAAACGAAAGGATTCAGGCATATCAAAATGTTTGGATGGTTTCCAGAAAGATGTAATACGGCAAAAAATTTACCAAATGTACACCAAACAAAATGTGCCAACATTGGACATATTGCACAAAAGATTAATCCAAGACCAGTGTGAAATTAATTGTTCAAAGGTGACCTTATGGCGTGCCCTTAAAAGTATAGGGTTTCAATTTAAAACTTGAAATAAAAAGCAGTTCCTTATGGAGTCAGAGCGATTAAAACTTTTGAGACAAAATTATTTAAAAAACATTAAAAAATACAGAGAAGATAAAAGGTCAATAATTGATTTAGATGAAACTTGGTACGACACACATGAAAAAAACTCAAAAGGTTGGTGGATACGTCAAATAAATGTCAAACAAGAGCACCGTCTAATAAAGGTAAACGTATTACGATACTTCATGCAGGTTCTGAAACTGGATGGATACCGAATGCTCTCTTGCTTTCTGCGAAAAATATCAAAGATTCTAGACTCGACTACCATGACGATACCACGGCGGAAATGTTCGTAAACTGGTTCGAAAATAATTTACTCCCGAATATACCGGCTAACAGTGTTATTGTTATGGACAATGCAAGTTACCATAGTCGGCAACTAAATAAAGTACCGAATAGTGCAAACAGTAAGAAGGAAATCCAAGACTTTTTATATAAAAATGATATTTACTTTGAAGAAAGTTATAAAAAAAAATGTTTAATTAAATTATTAAAAAGTTATAGTTTTTCTTAAGAATATGTTTGCGATAATATTGCTTAATGCAAAGGACACACAGTTTTACGACTACCTCCGTATTATTGTATATTCAATCCTATTGAACAAATGTGGAGTCAGTTAAAGGCGAGAATAAAACGGAATAATGTTTCTCCCACTTTAAACGGCACTGTGATAGAACTTATAAAAAAAGAAGTGGAAAATATCCCTGTAGATAGTTGGAAAAATTGTGTAAATCATGTTATTAAAACTGAGGACAGTTATATTCAAATAGAACGTACTATAATCATTAATTTAGAGACTGATTCAGAGAATGATTTGGACTTGTAAGATTTTTTTTTATCTTAAACATTATTTAATTTAAAATTTATTTGATTGTAATGTTTTAAATACTAATTGTAATGTTTTAAATTTAATTATAAGTTCTATAAATTAATTGTATTTATAATAAAAATAAAGTTTATTTTGATGATATCTTATTTTTATTTCTTGTTACAATTGTGTCATTACATGGTGTAATGTAATTTATACCTGATACATCTCTGGCTAGTTTATGGGTACAAACAAGGGATTAGAGTTATTTGCAATTACCACCCACTGTGTTTAGGACCATAAGTAGATAGTCACTTCATTTTATCGTGAAATAGACTATACTACGATGCATCACAGCGCTGTGAAGGTGAGCAATAGATGTACTACGATGTACTACTATGTACTCAAAATTCGAAGATCGTAAAGGGTACTCCTTACAAGGATCACTTTTGCGAGCACAGATAATAAGTATGTTTATAGATTAATTTCAATTAATGATCGTCAGCCGCACGCGCATAGTTTGTTGGAGTACATTAAAATTAAACTGCGCGTTCTGCTGACGATAAATATACGGTTGAAAATAACTATAAAAAGACCTAGTAACATCGTTACCATAACTGTTAATCAATACTAATAAATATTGTATTATAAAGTAACTTACCATGAGTTCGTGATAAAATATCCAAAGGAAAAAGAAGAAAATCGGGACTAAAAATAATCTTAAAATTAGTTGTGTTAATCCTGTTTTTGTAAAACTGAATGTGGACGCCAACAACCTCCTGCAAGTATTAAAAACACAAGAAATAGTCAAGAAACAAACTTTTAAGAATCATAATTTATCTAAAATATCTCTTTTTGTCTTACATGTATAAAGTAGTGAATACTTGTAGACTGGAAGGTCTACCATACGGCATTGGAACCTTTCCATGCATCAGTGGATCAATGTTCTGTGTGCCTCCTAGTACACTGGAGGCTTTCCTAAATGCACCCCCCTCTATTTTAAATTTCTCAACCAGAGCTGCGATCTGGTGGTTGCTTTCAACAAATCTATCGCGCGATCTTCTATCCACTGTAGATAAACACACTGAAACAATTGCTGTTAATTTTGAGCACACATATTTTAAAATTTTTGATTTTTTTGGGAATGGAAACATGGGAAACTTATGGATTTAATTTTTTTAATGTTAGACTTACAGTAGTACATCAGTGGATTCTCCAATTGTGGACATGGAAAGCCAATAGCATTGAAATATTCCAGCATCTGCCTAGTTCCTCCAGTATACACTACGTCTCCAAGACATAAATACAAGACTCTGTCCAAGAATGGAAAAACATCAGAACGTGGTTTTTCCATTGTTAATATAATGGCAGATCCATATTTTTTTGCCGCGTTCGACAAGATAGACACCACTAGATACGTGTTTAAAGGGTCCAAGTCCCAGGTGGGTTCATCCAACAACAGTATCACTAAAAAAATTAAATAGTAAAAAAAAATTTTTGGTGCAACGAGAAAAACTTACCAGGATCTTTCATTAGTTGTATTCCAATCATAAGACGTCTGTACTCACTCATTGTGAGCTTTTCTGTTGTCCTATTCGCAACTTGGGTCAAGGCCAAATCAGCCATCACCTGTTTTACTTTGGATTTTTTGAGATATCCCGAAATCTATAAATTTACAAAATTTAAAATTCTTATATTTTATTCTACCACATAACAATATTAAACAGCGGTGTCCGTTAAATTGTCGACTCCAACTCCAGAAATTTTGTGATCGCCGACTCCGACTCCGTAATTTTTGGAACCACCTACCCCGACTTGGAATTTTTGTTATCACCAACTTCGACTCCAAAATTTTTGCAATCACGGAATCCGACTCACCATTTAGAAAGGTTCGGAATTATAAATGACGATAAATGTGAACACTAAAGCCAAATATCGGATCCAAATCATTTTTTTTTTGTCGTGTGATAAATATAGAAAAGAACAAGATGGATCAATTGAAAAAATCGTCCAAGAATACATGCAGCTCCCAACAATAGTCACAAAAATTCTAACACAGACCAATGCTCACATTTAGAAAGCAATAGCCAAAATTGAATTTACGTTATCACCGACTCCGAAATTTTTGCAATCACCTACTCTGACTCCGAAATTTTTGTAATCACCTACTCCGACTGCAGATTTTTCGTAATCACCGACTCCGACTTTGGAATTTTCGTTATCACCGATTCCAATTCCGACTCCGAAATTTTTGCAATCACCTACTCCGACTCCAACTGCGACTCCGAAATTTTTGTAACCACCTCCAATTCAGACTCCGAATTTTGCAATTACCAAATCCGACTTCAGAATTGACGTTATCACCGACTCCGAAATTTTTGCGACCACCTACTCCGACCCTAGAATTTTCGTTATCACCGACTCCGACTCCGGAATTTTCGTTATCACTGACTCCAATTCCGATTCCGAAATTTTTGCAATCACCTACTCCGACTCCGACTCCGAAAATTTTCTAATCACTTACTCCGACTCCGGAATTTTCGTTATCACCGACTCCAATTCAGACTCCGAAATTTTTGTAATCACCAATTCCGACTCCGGAATTGACGTTATCACCGACTCCGAAATTTTTGCGATCACCTACTCCGACTTCGAAATTTTTGTAAACACCTACTTCGACTCCGGAATTTTCGTTATAACCGACTCCAATTCCGACTCCGAAATTTTTGTAAGCACCAACTCCGACTCTGACACCGACACCTTCCTTTATAATCAGATTATACTACGTGTATCTTAGCACCAGACAAAAATATTCTGTAATTTTTTAAATATATTTTTGGATTTCAAATAACTTTTATATGTAGAAATGTTCAAATAATACGTCAACTCTGATTCCAGTAAAACAAAATTGCTATCAACTCCGACTCCACAGCCACATTATTATTGATGCAAAATTACTGACAGTGTTACTGACCGTGTAAAGACTAAATCTTACCTTCGTGGGTGTATATTGTAGTGTTTGCTGTACACTCAAACCATTTAACATATCACATTTCTGAGTCACATATCCGCATCGCTGTTGGAACAGACTCAGGCTCATCGGGGCATTGTTTAGCAGTATCTGTCCTCTGGTGGGGCCCTGCACCCTCCTGGAGATGACGTCCAGGAGGGCCTTCTTCCCACTGCCCTTGGAGCCGAGAATCGCGAGCACCTCCCCAGAGTGCACGGCCAAGGACACGTCCTTCAGGATAACTCCCGTTTTTATGTTCCCAGTTAATCGTTGCATACATGTTCCTGGTTCCACCTAGAAATTAAATTTAATTTTTACCCAGCACAAATTTTAAGTCCAGCCGTTTGGGTACGATATCTACTGTCAATTATAAAAAAAGTGGGCCATCAAATGAAAGCTCTTGATGCGTAGATTACGGAATAGTTATATGTGCAAAGAGGGCATCAAATGTCATTTTATAATGAATGGGAAGTACGCAAACACAAAGACATTTTACACACGAGTTGTATACACATTTTTTCCTACGGCCACTGTTCCATTTAGAAAGATAATTCACGTCTTAACTTTCTATTTTCATATTTTAAATCATAATCATGGCAATTTAAAAATCGGGTGCTCATTGTTTATCCATATCACTGACGTGTGCAATATTTTTTATAATAGAATATAAAAAAAGGGATACTTTATACCCTCAACACTAGAGTACGCAGAAAAATATATCGGGGGGGGGGGGATTTTTCATAACATCGGAATTTATACGTATTGAAAAGGGTGCAGTTTAGAAATGTGGTAATTATAATTTTTGTTCTTTACAAATTTTTGGGGGGCATTTATCCAGCTAATTGTTGTTGTATGCCTTGCGTATGCCACTGACCCTCAAAACTGTTTTAATTATTAAAAAAAAAACCTGTTTTTGCCGTAAATGTGTTTAAAAACAGGCCCTTTTCACTTACTCGACACAGGGGCGGCTCAAGACGGAATGCAGGCGATTAGCCACATCGGGGCGCCAAGATCAAGGGGCGCCGAGTCGAAGAAAAAAATTATAGCCTATTACAATATCAAAATAGCTTTAATTAAAATAACATTCATTTTTGTAATAAGTATTGTGACCCTTAATTAAATCTAGCAAAAACTGTTTTTATTTACTGCGCGGCACTTCAGGCTTTTAGTAAAAGGGGGCGCCATGCAAAGAAATTTAGAAAAAACTACCTTTTTTTACTTGGTGGCACTTTAGGCTGCTAGTAAAAAGGGGGGCGCCATGAAAGGAGATTTAGAAAAAACTACTTTTTTACTGGGCGGCACTTCAGGCTTCTAGTAAAAGGAGGGCGCCAAAAAAGAAATTTAGAAAAAATTATTTAAAAAAATATATGTGAGGGGGCGCCTAACCTAATTTTGCGTCGGGGCGCCAAGTACCTTTGAGCCGACTCTGACTAGACACCTACAAAACGCTGAAATATAATTACGAATTTAGCGAGTGTTGGACTTTGCGGCGGGAATGGGGCGCTAAGCTCGAAATGCATCAGGTTCGCAGGAATACATAAAAATTTCATTTTCAGAAATTTTCGGTTCAGTAAGAATTTTGCATTTGCAAAAATATTTTATTATTTTGTCTTAAATTTCATTTACATAATTTTGCTATTTGTCCTGTACACATATCTTTCGAATATTATCTTACGCATATTACTTTTTTGCCCTTTTTGCGAATTTATTTTAATACTTCCCGGGCGCCCTTAATGTATTAAAATTTTCCCGCGGCGCCCCAAGTTAATACATTCAATTTTTCATTTTATTTTATTAGACAGTTGAAAATATGAAACTATAAGTGATGATCTAAAAAAAAAGTTCTCACTTCTAAACTACAAAGTGATGACCAAAAAAAAAAAGGTCCTCATTTCTAAACTACAAAATGATCACACAGAGGTCCTGGGTCTTCGCGGCGCACAGCTTCGTAAACGCTTGTCTAATTCAAGATTATTAAAGTAAAGATTGTCTCGTAACTTGTAGTGGTGGAGGTAAATAGCGAAGCTACACGTCATCTGTATGCTAACGGGACGTCAGCCGTTGTTTATCGTATATGTTATATACACGTGAAGATTGATTTATGGCTATAATATAATTTTTTTGATTATCTACTTGTTTTAATGTCTTTTTTTTTGAAAGGAATGTTTCTTCGTTCTAAATAAATTTTCTTACATTCACTTTTGATGTGAAGAGAATAATATGTGAAATTTTTCAATATTTTAGTTTTAGGGTGTTCCTTTGTAACTACCCTAATATTCATCAAATTGAAAAAAATGCATAGAGCAAATAAGATTTGTTTTCTTATAAACAATTTTTATTGTATAGTTTTTCATGTTAAGATAGTTCTGTTTATAAATGAAATATTTTAAGTTTTTTAGTACCAGTTTTAACCCAGAAACAACCCTAAGAAAGAAAATTTTGAAATATCATGCCTTTATTTGGTCCTAGTTCTACTCTATTGTACCAAATTTCGTTAAAATACATCCAGCCGTTTTTAAAAACTGATATAACCTCCAATTTTATTAATTACTATATTATTATAGCAATTTATTTTTCTATTTTTATTTAAATATTCCTAAAATTATATTTGTATTCGATTTTATTGTTATTTATTAACTATAATACAAATACCCATCACCTTAAATTTTATATAAATCAGTATAAAATTTCCTTAGGGATTTATTTGTAATTTATTCAGTAGAACTGTCTTGAAATAAATATCTATTATGAATATAGTCAATAATAATATTTAAAAACATACAACATCTATATTAATTTTGTATGCTAGTTTGAACTACGCATACGTGTGACGTATTCACTCTCACGCTCTGATTGGTCAGAAGTTACGAGATAACCTTTACTTTAATAATCTTAGATCTAACTGACTAATAGTGGCACAAAAATTGTGCAAAACGCATTTATAGCACATAATGTCGGATCAGTTGCTGAGATTATATTATTTTGTCTTAATGAAATCATAGAAACATCAAACAAATACTTACTGACTAGCAGCTGTTTAAAATTTTGAGTATGTTACAATATTGTTATTACTTACTTGTCCTGTATGGAAGACATTACAGAGTTCCAAACAGTAATCACTGGAAATCATTGTTTATTAATTGTTTACGTACACAAACATCACCATAGTCCGTCCACTCTCTCACTGAGTCGCCCGTGAGCTAGTAGAGCTCAGCTCTCGCGAAATAAGTTTAGAGCACCTGAACACTGGGTGTACTGTTACCTGCAGGGAGGCACTCAGCTGCAGGTGAATTACAGGTAGAAATAAGGGTGAGGACTACATAATTACAGTGGTGGATTATAAAAAAATCAATTATACGAGAACTCAATAGCGCATACAGAAAGCGAATTTTCTTAGGGGCAGCTCAGAAACCATACCATTGGGGGCTTATTAATATAATTGTTCAATTACATGTCTAAGAAATGGTGAAATATGAATGTTTAGAGGGGGCTTGTGACCCCTCTGGTTTTGCGCCTGCGAGGCAAAATAAATTATCTGCCTCACAATGAAAGATCAGGTTTTTCAATTTAAAATAATTTTTATTTTTCAAAATGAGCTTCTTTAAAATCAATATATTTTTTCTAGCGATGCTCCAAAGACATTTTCCCATCCAGGGGTGTATCTAAGGGGGTTAGGGGTCTGCAGCAATAATGCCTTCATACTTAGAGCAACGCTTTTCAATGAAAACAACAAATAATAGAGATAACAAATGCAAGAGCGATGAGCCATTCAAAAAAAGATTAATTCAACTTATTGATAAAATTGTTTTCTTGATATTGATATGAAAGGCAATCAATTTCAATAAATTTTATGGTATTAACTTAGCTGAAAAACTTGCATCTGCACAATATGTGCATATGTTTGTCAATATGAATTTGTCTGGACGCGTCCGGAGTAATTTTGACGCTGGCAAGCATGAACGTTTAACATTAAGTTTTTTCTCTTCCTACCGAGTCACAGACTCTACTTTCTTCACGATTACCAGAAAGAAAAAAAAAATAGCAAAAAATTATTTTAACAAACAATTTATCTTGACAAATAATTTATATTACTTAATAAATTAATCAATTAATTAAACTTATTTTTTTATTTATTATGTGTTTAATTTTAATTTAATTTGCCACACATCGACCACTATTTTAGTACTTTTTAGGAAGTTATGTTGCATTAATTTAATGTAAACATTGCATATATTTTAATGTAACCCTACAAAAACAAATGACAACAAGCATAGAATAGTTATTCCATAACAAGTGATGGAATGAAATACACGCAAAATGCATAAGAAGATAAGTGCTTTAGAATAACATTCCAACTTTTGTGTTGGAATATTAACTTTCTGTAGTCAAAATTGGTTTTAGAATTGGTAAATTCTATAGTGGTCGTGGAGAAAATTTATCGAACTTGTCTTAACCCAATAATGTCGGAGTAATTTTTTTCTACGAATCTTTACATTAAACTAGTTTATTTCCACACAGGAGAATTTAAAGGAACAGATTGAAAATTATATTTTTTTAAATTTTATTATTTTGTAGCCTATATCTAGACAGCTTTGAATGCTCTACTAAACAATGAACAAAGATTGTATCGACGCCAGGGAAAACAAAATGCACCATTTAATTTTGCTACTACTGTATCTTTTGATGGGGTTTAATTATGGTGTGGGGTGGAATATGTTTTGGAGATCGCACAGAGTTAGTGGTGATTGACGGCAGAGCGTTAACTGCAGATAGGTACATCAGAGATATTCTTCAAGACCATGTTGTACCTTTTGCCGCATATATCGGAAAAAATTTCACCCTAACGCAGGATAATGCGCGCCCACACGTCGTCCACTGTGTAACAGACTTTTTAAATCAAGTGGGTTATAACAACAATTGGTTGGCCAGCGTGCTCCCCTGACCTCAACCCGATTGAACATCATTCCAAAAAACATCGTACTAGAAGATTACTTGAGAGATATCAACAATATGTACACTACAGGGAAAATAATTAGATTTTTATGTCTCTTCCTTTAAATTTGCTGGTGTGTGTATTTAGAATACGAACTGAAATTTAAATTTTTTGTGTATATACGTAGCACGATTCACTCTTTGATTGTTTTCATAGGAAGTTTGCAATACATTCGCACAAGTAGATTTCAAGCGAGCATTACGTTACGCGGTACATTACAGGATCGGCTCGCTAATCTGGACCCAGCTTTAGGAACAACAGCGATACTTCTTCCTAATAAAAAAATGTATAATCCGTCCCTGTAATTTTTACCTGTCTGAATTCATATCAAAATTTAATTCGGTTTTAAGTTAGAGCTGTATAAACAAAATCGATCCTTAATGCCTTCTCCATAAGTTCTAGCGTTGAACACATTAACATTCCAGTGCAGGGCATTGGAATCTAGTCCTTATTTCAGCTGTAATTACGAACTGAAATACCTGGTCCGCCTTACCTGCGTATACTAACATTACTGAGCCAACTGCAAGATGGCGAACATTCTTTATTCGTATGTTACGAAGTACACCTCGTAGTTCAACTGAGTAGCATAAGTGGCTATTAGTGACTGTGGACCCTTGTGGATTTAGTGCCTAGTGTTTTGTGTACATGTTTTATTTAAGTAAGTTCATTTTTGTCTCTTGACCTATCGTTGAAATCTCTGTACGTTCACTTCTTATTAACCTATTTTATTGCCTGATGTGGAAGATATAACAGAAATTACTCGGGTATAAACAATTAAGAATACTTTATTTTAATATAGTTTATCTAAAAAAATCATTTGTAAGGCGGAAGAAATAAAATATGATAGAGAAAAAAAGGCACCAAGATAGCCATGGTATTTATTTGTTCTTAAATTAACACAGAATTGCTAACTTTTAGGAAAATATATTCGAAGTATTAAGTCTATTCCAAACGTTTATGCGCAACTAAATGGTATTTTTATTTTCTTAAGTTTTCACAAGTTCACTTTTTAACGATAGAATGAGGCTTTTATTAAATAAAATTGTCTAGATTTCAAAATATAGTTCCTCTTAAACCAAAGAAAAGGACTTTACTAGACTCCTTTTTTTTGATCATTTTGTATTTAGTGTATCAATATAACATTTTTTTTTAGACGAAGTTTTTTTTTTATTTAAGATATTTAATTTTTAAATATAAAGTAATAGGTGTAAATTTCGATTTTTCGATTTAAGCCGTTTTATTTTTGTAAATATGCTTATATGCTTATATTTTTTGCTAAATTTGCTTATCTGTTTAGTTAAATATATTTTATGGTGTTATTCTAAACACAACTTCTTCACTCTAACAGCGCTGTAAACTTCCAAAGTAAAGTCGACTGATGTACATAAATTATAGAAATTTCGATGTTTAGATTTTGTCAATTTTCTGGATTTCGTAGGTACAGGCGTGCACTCAGAAGGAGGCCTAGGGTTTTAGTAACCCCCCCCCCCCCTCCAGTCGCTCAAAACATATACTTTTAAGGGACACATTTTTCTTGTAACTGTATGTGAGTCCCCCAAGAAAATACAGGATTCTTAGCCCATCTAAAAAAAAATTGTTCTGAACCCCCTAAAAAAAGCTTATGAGCTCATCTAAAAAAAATGACTCTGGGCCCCTAAAGAGAGGCGTCCGAGTCTACATAAAAATCATGGCTCCTGAAACCACTTTTTAAAAAAAATAGCTTTTGAGCTCTCCCAAGGAAAATTCTAGTTGCACGACGATTTTTGTAAACAATTATGTATTTAATTAAAATATTATATTTTTTAATTATGTGTAGGGTAACAGGATAGCTATTAAGTGAATTAATAAACAAAATTTTTGCAGAAAAACATTGTTTTGATACAATTTTTATTCAAAATGTGTCGAAAAACTTTTGTCCCCCACCCAGTTTTCCAGATGGGTTAGTTTAAAACATGCCCCCCAGCTGGTTACTGGGAAAATCTACAAAAAAAAAAATATATCAGTAATGCACATGGATGTGAACCAGAATAGTACAACAGGAATTTTAAACAAATTAATTTTTCAAAAAAAAAAAAAATGTCCCACATTTTGTAACTCCTTTTTTCCAGAGAATTTGTGTGCCGCAAAATTTTTGAAGTGTGCCGCGAAATCCTAGAGAATAAAAATCAGCTATGGCCACCACAACCGACCTCCATCACAAAGTACTTGTTTAATTTATGCTGCTTTATCAAAAAATGTCTCAAATAAAAGTAGTTAGTTATTAGCTTTAGTTGTTAGCTTTTATAGCAACTTTTGTTAAATAATTTTTTTCGAAATATTACTCTGTTGTGAAATATTCGCAAAAATCTTAAAACCAACACGACTAAACTTCCATTTCTAGTTAACCGATATTTACCAAAAGTTGAACAACTCGTGGCATTGATGTCAAAAGCTTAAATATGAAGTTTCATAAAAATCCTTTCAGCCGAATTTGCTCTGCACGTGTACACGGACCGACTGACAGACCGACAGACAGACAGACATCATGCTAAAAAATGTTAAAACGTTATGTAGGGACCTCAATTCGTGGAGATCCATCGAAATCTCGAAATGTCAAAATCGGTATGATCACAATACCTTCCTTATATATGTTGGTGGTCCGTAAAAAACTAGCGTTATAAATTTCTTTTTCTATGGCTACGTAGGTGTGCCGCGAAAATTTTCTTCTTTGGAAAATGTGCCACGAGAGTAAAAAGATTTGCAAACACTGATCTAGGCGTTGGGGACATATTTTATTTTATGCCTTAGCTGGGATTCGAATCTAGGTTCTTTAAAGGTGAACAGAGTCATTATATGAACCAAGAATGGCCATATATAATTTTAAATTTTAATTGGAAAGTCATGTGTTGACCCCAAACATATTATAACATTAATTAGGAATTATACAATTGTCAATAATTAATTACATAAAAACCGTTAATTAATTCAAATAATAATAATGTACTTGAAATTATAAATTAGAAGTATATGATATAATAAGAAGTAACAAATATTTTAAGAATGTTTGTTTGATTTGTGAAGAGGAAAGTCGTTAAAAGAGGAACAGCTATAGCTACAGCTACACCACCTTCTAAAATATACATAATTTTCTAATCCTTCACTTTTGATTTTAATAATTAAAAAATTAATTTCTCTATCGATTATTAGTTACGCCGTGTTCAATACTCGGCTGTTAATTGTATAATGCTTTCGCTAAAAATGTATTTCCGACAACAAAATAATTATAACAACTTAACTTAATTATAAGAACTATTGCAGTTGAAAATGTTTTGAAAATTTGCTCATATCTAAAAAAAATTCCCTTGAGTTCAAAATAGACCCGGTTTTCTTAATATACGGTCTTAAATACATAAGAGAATCAATGTTCAACCAAATTTGAGAAAAAAATGTTCCTCGAAAAATTTTTAAGGTGCACCCCTTAAGGTTTTGTTTGTTACCCTATACAAAAAATTGCAGCCAGTTGATTAAGGCCCCGATTTTTTTCTATACTAAACATGCTACGGGGATTCCAAAAATACAAACCGCAAGTCTTTATCGGTAATCGTTTTTGAATTACAATATTTTTAAATTTCAAAAAAAATATATATATATATATTGAAAAAAATAAAATAATTTTTTTGTTCTGAAATTGTTTCAAAATGACTTGATAGACTAATTAAGACCTAAAAACTTCAAAATTCCAATCTCAGGACTATTTTAAATTTAATTTTTTAGATATCGTTATTGAAAGTTATAAAATTTTACAATGGCCTTTAGAAAAACAGTTATGAATCAAAATATATGTATGGCATTAAGTCCTTGATATTTTTTAGTATAAAAAAAGATATAAAATTTACAAAAATTGAAACCGGACCTCTTTATATTAGACCGGGAGCTCATGACATTTTTGGTCTCCGATTTCATACAGCATGCCTTTTGGAGGAGAGAATATTTACCATGTGACAACAAAAAAGGGATGGTACTAAACCCCTGCACGCTTTCCGGTCATAGGGAAAATTGCATTTCCACTTGCACAAAATTTTGTGTTTTTCTCTGATTTAATATTGCTTGCCCTTTTGTCAAAAGAAAGTTATAACAAATTTAAAGTCTTTTAATTATAGGCATATGCTGTATGAAAACGCGGTAAATCATATTTTTTTATTACAAGATCACATGACCGTTTGAGCCCTTTGGGACCCTCCGAATCGCATGCATATATTTAAAAGACTTTAAATTAGTTATAACTTTTTTTTGACAAAAGTGCAAGCAATATTAAATCAGAGAAAAGCACAAAATTTTTATGTTTAAGTGGAAATGCAATTTTCCCTATGACCGGAAAGCGTGCAGGGGTTTAGTACCATCCCTTTTTTGTTGTCACAGGGTAAATATTCTCTCCTCCAAAAGGAATGCTGTATGAAATCGGAGACCAAAAACTGGCATGAGCTCCCGGTCTATATCAAACTATTTTTGAGTTCTGATTTTTTTGTCCAAAAAACAACCAGTAAAGAAAT
Source organism: Liopterus haemorrhoidalis (assembly GCA_963971575.1). Taxonomy (NCBI): domain Eukaryota; kingdom Metazoa; phylum Arthropoda; class Insecta; order Coleoptera; family Dytiscidae; genus Liopterus; species Liopterus haemorrhoidalis. The sequence continues at coordinate 37,541,518 of OZ020612.1, read as the reverse complement.
ACCAGTTCTGGTTAGTTTTTAGACAATTGTTTTTAACATATAAATTTCTTATATACATTATCAAAAAAGTTTGAAGACCACTGTGTAATAACTGTGAAGTGAAACTAATTCTAAAATTCATAATTACAAGCAGTCGAAGATATATATAGTCTGTTTCCTTCGTTTAAGCGGCTGAATTGTGAACTAGCTGGTTCAATTCCCCGTTGGTGATATTTTCGGGCGAGAATAATATGTTAACATTACTTCCATTTTCACAATCATTCACCCCTCATCCAGGTGTAGGAGCTCGCCCCCTGACATCGGTGAATAGCCTCGTTGCAGAAATAGGCCTATGTAAAATAAATAAAATAATAATAATAATTCGTTTAAGCGGAACTAAAATTTAAACACTAGGGGCCGGTTTCTGAAAAGTCAGTTAACTATGGTAACGACTGACTAATGGTCAAGTCTGACTGATGGTCAGTTTTATTTTGCGTTGCATAAACATTTTTTAAAGCTTGGTCAGTGGAACAATTGGTTTACTATGCACAGATATTTTTTGCTAATGTGAACTGTACTTCACGTGACAGTAATCAGCTGTCAAAATTAAAACGTTTTAAAATGAACTAAAAAAATGAATTCACGAACACCAAACTTTACAAACACCGATAAAAACATTTTTCTAGATATTTTCGGTAAGTAAGTATACATATATTTTTATTTCTTTTGAAATATAAATATTTTTAAATTATTCTTAAAACATAACCTAAAATTTGTATTTATCATTTTTCAGATATTCCCATATTACTGAAGACAAAAATGTGATAATTGAACAATTCAAAAAAAAGAAAATTTGGTACCAGATTACAGATGAATTTAACTCAAGTTGCGTGAAGAGATACAAAACAAATTAAATATTTGTATTTTAATTTTAAAAAAAAATAATAAACTAAGAAGAACATTTGTGAATTAAATGTACGCTCTTCAGTATCTGTTTAGGAGCTGGTTTCTTGAAAAAAACAGTTTTCGATGTAGTACTGATATAGTGTCGATACCGATGGAAACAACAAATTATTGAAAATATGTCGATAACTGTATTTTAGCCTATATATTTTACCACCACCTCCTGCCTACCTAACTGATTCAGAACTGGCTTTAGTTCATATTTTTTATCAAGTTGAACCAGAACCAGAACCTGAAATGCAACAAGAAGCTAATCCTGAACCTTCCAATCCTAACAAAAAAAAGACAAGCAAGAAACATAATTTAAAAAAATAATAATAATAACACATTATAAAAGTTTATTATAAGAGTAAATACCAGGCTGCGCTAATAGAGAAAAATAAAGCAAGAATGCTGTACAATTATGACTTAAATATAAATTGAATTAGAATTAATAAAAAAATTAAACTATAAAAAATAATAAAGTGGTTTTGTTTTAATTATTACATTATATTGTATTAATTTTTTTAGGGTACACCAATAACTGTTTGGATTAATGCACTACGTACAGCCACATTGGTATCATTACCTTCTCAAATATTTGGTTCATCGCTCTGCAATAGTTCTACAGGAATTTCTATCGTATCATGCTGTTGTATACAAAAATTATGTAAAACGTTAGAACACGGTCAATATTAATTGCCATTCCTGTTGCAACATGGGCCCTGTTAAAATTTTTCTCTACTCTTGTATGTGTATTCAAAGGTAGTATCAGGAAAAATTGTTGATAAGTGCACCAGGTGACTGAATTGGAATAGGTGTATAATCTATTGCTCCGAGTACTTGTATGATATAAAATTAGTACTTTACTAAAGCCTTTTTTCGCCGTCTGAAGAATCTTATTCCATATCTTCTGTTGCGGGCAAAGAACATAGGCTGGAAGTTGAAATTTTTCTATTGCTCGAATAGGATAAGGAAAAAATAATAATAGAAACCTAGAATTATGTACGAATAATCAAAATATGTAAATATATAATGATTATATATGTATTTAATATTTATTTACAGTGGTACAAAATAAATATATATAAATTATTCATGTATTTAATATTTCTTTTACAATTATATTATAACGTTATTGAAATATCAAATTAAAAATTGATTTTGAATTTATAAGGAAATTTTGTAGGTTATGTTATATTAAAGTCACATTCATTAATAATAGTTAGGTGCATTTTCATTTTAAAACACAAATTAAGAATTTAATTTACCGTCTTCTTATTTAAATTACTTTTTTCTCTTATTTAGCCCAAAAATTATGAAAATAAAATTTATGAAAAAACCGAATATTGACGTATATCGCAGTTAAACTGTGATCAAGGTATAGTCAGAAAAATTCAATTGTTTGACTCGAGTTCAAGTCCTGACCAACGTTTGTGCAACACTTAACCAAGGAAGCCTTGGTTGAACTCACGTCAAATGCGAAGTAAACTATGCATAGTTGACTTATGGTTAACTTTGGATTGTTTTTTGTTCCTGCAACAGTTTACTAAGGCAACCGTAGTTTACCATTAGCTTATAGTTTACTGAGCTTCTAGAAACCGGCCCTAGTAAGTTTTAACGTTTAAATGAGGCTTTTGATCATTTTGTTTAGCAAAATCTCTTTGCAATCGTTAAAAAGTGAGCCGTAACAATAAAAATTGCATTTAGTTCCGCTTAAACGTTTGGAGTAGCCTATAAACTTGAATATTCGAATTTAGATGATTTCTTCTTTTGTGACTGATCGTTTTTCCTCCTGAGTACTTTATATGCAAATGTCATCTCAAAAAATGATGAAATTATTAGCTAGCTAGTGACAGCTGCGTTCTGAGATGAAAAACAGCTCGTTTAAAGATCCGACTACCACCTGTCATGTCTAATGAAGACTTTACACGAGTTTTTCCTTGTTCTTTTATATCATTATCGCCTTTAATTATTTGTGATTAGCCTACAAACGTATCCACGGTAATAGTAAACATGGTTTTTAACATTTTCAAAGTTGAAGTAATAAGGTGAAGAGGTGTTGTGGGAGAGTTGAGGTAACGCTAGTTGCGAGTTGATTGTGCGCATATTCGCAGGCTAATTAACTAATCTCTGCTTTTTTATATTTTAATACAATATCACAGAATGTTAAAAGAATACACTGAATATGCGGAAGTCTTTTAAATATCTTCTTCCTTCTAGTTTTAATTATTAATAATTTGCATCTTACAATCTTTAGGGTTTAGTCAGGGCCGGCTTTCTCCATAAAGGGATTTTTTTCTTAGAGCCGCTAACAATTTCTCAACAAAGAGCCTAATATCTTCACAAACATATATATATATATATATATATATATATATATATATATATACACGGTGTTTGTTGGAAACGGGGCACCCCGAAAATCTCCTTTATTTGTAAAGATACAAAAAGTCTTCAGAACAAAAGTTAAACTAGACAAAAAGGCCCTAAAGGTTGCTATAAGAATTCTGAGGCACTTCCGGTTTCACCGGAAATGATGTCAACTTTTGATATAGCATAGGGAATCGATAATTTTATATTTTTTTCCTAAAAGTACATTAAATTAGCTTTACAATGACACCAAAAAATCATATTTTTATGTTAACCATTTCAAAATGGCGACCATTTATTTACAAAATAATAATCAACATAAGTTTTACAAAGTTGAACGTAGCAAGCTTTGAAAACAATAAAAAAGAAACAAAATATCTCTTTTTCTGTTTTTATTGTATATAACTAGAATTTTGAAAAAATAATTTAAACGAAATAAAAATGCAAAAAAAACAGGAAAAATAAAATTAACAGGATTCGAACTCTTGTTTGCAAATTACAAAGCGCACGACAAAACCAAATACGCTACTAGAGCTACTGATGTGGTGTGGTACATAGCGAATTTAATATTTAACATATTTTAGTTAAAAACAAAAAATGCGTTATTTTCCGAAAACATAATCTAATCAAAAATTCCTGTTGTACTATTCCGGTTCACACCAATGTACATTACTTAGTATTTTTTCAGATTTTTAGTTTAAACCATCTGGGCTACAGGGTGTGGGACAAATTTTTTTTTGCACAATTTTGGCAAAAATCGCATCCAAATAATTTATTTTGCAAAAATAAATTTTTGATCGTTAATCCACGTACTAAGGGCTTTCATTTGATACCCTACTTAGAATTTTTAAAAAATATATTTTTTTTTATGAGCACATATTTGTTTATATTTTTAGGGAAATATGTTTTTTAGATGTTTTAGTATTTTTCCTATGTGCGGATCAAAGAGTTGTATAAGCATGCCAAATTTCAACTCTCTAGGTTTAGCCGTTTGGCTACAATTTTTACCGAACAGACAGACAGACAGACAGACAGAGAGACGACAAAATGACGGTATAAGGGTTTTTTGGTCATACCTACAAAACCCTCAAAATGACTAGGGACCAGATGTTTAAAAATCACAGAGGAGGTGGGCGAAATTCTGAAAAACAATTAAGGACAGGGGGAGTGGAGAAATTCTGAAAATCTCTTGAGGAACAGGGGAGGGTGATTCTAAAAAAACAAGGGGCAGAAATTTCATGCGAGCCGTTGGAAACTTATTGTTGGGTCAGATTAGGCCTGCGGGCTGAACATCATTGCAATATATGGATCAAAAAGTGTCCCCTCGAATATTTTACTCATCAGCCGCCACTGTCTAAACCAGTGTTGCTCACAAGTGGTCTGCGGACAACTGGTAGTCCTTAGTAAAAATGTTGTGGCCCGTGAGAGGATTACAAATTATTATTTTTGAGATTTTATGCTCATTTTTTATGAATTTTATTCATTTTCTGTGTATTTTGTTAATTTTTCAGTGATTTTTTATTACTAAGATACATGTAGTGTTTACATATACAATTTGTTTAATAGTACATTTATTATGAATTATGTATACTACCTTAGAAGGTAGAAAATTAAATATTTTACTGGTCCTTAACATTAATGAAAATCTGTTTCCTAAAATATCAAGATCATTTATTAAGTTATAACTGTTGAACAGTTATTAAAAATAAATTTTAAATTGTATTTATTAAGGTATTTGGTAATAATTCTTGTTTTAGTCTAAACTAAGGCACACGCGTATCGCATTACGTGTCAGAGGAATTTATCTCCGTCTGTCGAAGATTAATATAGCAATATTAAATATATGCTGAAAAATGTCAAAACTCACTCTTGATATCAATATTTTTCTGTAATATCACTGGGCGCGGATGTTTAGTTTTCTTTCCTAGATTGAAATTTTATGGAAAGTTTATTTGGAAGTAAAAACAGGAAGTGTACATTTTTGTTGGTTTTATTTGTTTGTAAGTAATAAAAAGGCCATGAATGCGATGCGAACGTTAAGTAAGTGTGTTCCGCAGAGTGCGAGCGGTGGAATGTCTTGAGTTCGATTGTTGGTTGGTATTACTCGTATATACCGTACACGGGAAATGCTAGGAACAGTTAAAAGCGATGTTATATTTCTCAGGAATCACTGTATTCCATCTGCTTTTAGCTATCAGCACAGATGGCGCACTTCACTCCTCTCTACGCGGAACAATCGCATGTCTCTCTATTCGCATACGTCTAACATTCCCAGGTTCAAGGTGCTCAAACATAAGGAAAATTTGTATTAATTAAGGAAGGATTATGTCCAGCAGTACACGACAACAGGCCAAAAAGATTAATTGAAATTCGAAACCAGAAGTCTGGTTTAAGATCCATATCATTAGGCATAGCATGGACATAAAGATGAGTACAAAGGAATGTCATTGTTCTGAAAATCTGTTCATAATAAACAGAATAAAAATAATCCAATGATTCTTATATTATGCTTGAGCTAAGAATCTATTATAAAATAAGGCTTTAAGCTTAACTTACTTTACTTAATATCGGTTCTAAAGAGTCGGTTTTAGGGTTTGTGGGGCTGTCAGCGCCGTAGCTAAGGCCCCGCAGATATCGCGGTTGGGGTGGGGCGAGAACTTAAAGTGCTCATTGAATGTATTTGTGTTACATTGCTTCCCTAAACTCTGTACAAATTCTGAAAGATGGAAGCAGGTCAAAAGATCACTTGTGGCCCTCTTTCATCTTTTAATTAATAAATGAGCTAGTTTGGTCAATAATTATAATTATAATTTTCCGGCAAAAATTTAGGTCCTAGGCCGTCGCTGGTTGCGGAGTATCAATTGGAGGGAGGGGGGATTTGAAACTACGCCACTGGCGGTTGTAGGCAAACATAAATGCGGGGCCGAAAAAAATTAAACTTTATTGGCAAACACTTGGGCGTACAGAGCTAAAATCTCGCCCAGGGCAAAACAAAAATAAAAGAGGATCCAAGTGATGAGAAAAAAAGACGAAATACATAAAGGGCAGCGCAGGGCCGAACTATTCGTGGGCGGTGGACACCCCTAATGTCAGCCCTGGGGGCTGCAGGAAGAACCCCATGGTTTAACATCTCCCTTAATCTGTCTCAACTTAACGTTCTGTATGCTGCTCCACTCAAATTGGCAACATGAGCGACTCAATATATGTAAATAAACACATTTTGAGCTAAATCTGCGACAATTTTTAAGGTATACCTCTTACGGTTCTTGAGGATTTTTAAAATTTACACCACAGGGTTATATCTTTCACAGTTTTCAACATACCAATTTAAAAAAAAAAGAAAATTTAAAAAATTTAAATTATTATTTATTATTTAAATTTACAAAAAAAAAAAAAAATTATGTGAAGTGTGAATTTTCACACATTTCAGGCTGTCGCAGGTATTTAGTTAGTGAATGATGATTATTTGGGATGCCAAAATAAATTTTATGTTAAAATATTTTTTTGTTAATTTTAATTCGAATGCCTAATGCCATTATTTAGGTTTCTAAATATGTGCAGCATTTTTTTTATATAGCAAGGTTCATTAAGATTTTGAAAATTGCGCCTATGTCTTCCTTTGGTTGTTTTAAGTCATAAATTCCGCCCCTCTGATTTCGTATACATTGAAACAGAGAATTAAATTATAATTTCAACACTTCCCACTGCTTATTAAATTTACGCTTTTAAAAATTAAATGCAACATTTGCCAAAATATATTCAGAATTTTGACAAAATAAAATAAAAATGCAAAAAAAAAAACACTAATAAAAATAAAATTGTGAGAGGAAGCGAACCGTAGTTTGCAACTTAGGAAGCGAGATGTCTAACCACTACACCATGAAAGCATACTGGATTACTGTCTTACACAAAATATTAAATCGTCAACCAAAAAACACAAAAAATGCGTTATTTTCCGAAAACATAATCTGATCAAAAATTCCTGTTGTACTATTTCGTTTCACACCAATGTACATTACTCGGGATTTTTTCAGATTTTTAGTTTAAACCACCCTGTAGCCCGGGTGTGGGAATTTTTTTTTTGCGCAAATTTGGCAAAAATCGCGTCAAAATAATTTATTTTGCAAAAATAAAATTTTGATCGTTAATCCACGCTTACTCAGAATTTAAAAAAAAATATTTTTTATAGCAGATATTAGTTTTTATTTTTAGGGGGATATGTTTTTTAGATGTTTTAGTATTTTTCCTATGTGCGGGTCCAAGAGTTGTGTAAGCATGCCAAATTTCAACTCTCTAGGTTTAGCCGTTTGGCTACAGTTTTTACCGAACAGACAGACAGACGACAAAATGATGGTATAAGGAATTTTTGGTCATACCTACAAAACCCTAAAAAAGGGGATTCATTTAAAAATTAGATCAAAGGTCATTTAGGATTCCAAATATTCCAATCACATCTCTCTACCTATTTTAGTTTTCGAGTAGTACTCATTTAAAAATACAAATTATGCAATATTTTGGTCATTTTTAAAATACTTCCAATCCAAAATGGAACTAGGGAGGATAACAAATATATATATATTTATAAACAAAAAAAGACATGATAATTTCAAAAATTTAACTCTCAAGTCCCTATATTTTACCGTTTATGAGGTATGAATTTTTGAAAAAAACGTTATGTAATTTTGTATGATTTCTAAAGAAGGCGATCCCAGGTATAGATTCAGCGATGACTTGTGCACTTTAAAGTCATTGGGATGCAATGTAGCGACTTGTAATTAAAACAGTCATCAAATGAATCACTAGACAGACAATTACAGTGTAGCGAATGCAATAACATTACCTTGCGCAATATCGCACTCATATCCTGGAAATGGTAGCAGGATATATTTTTTCACAAAAAAGGAAGACTATAAAAAAAAGTGAATGTAATTCTAAATTAATAGATGATCTGACGAGGACTGGTACAGTGTAATACCTTGACTTACGTACACTTGACTTAATTCTATTTGCTTTTACGTCTGATTTCAATTATGTCCGCGCGCTTTTAGGTTACCTACGACAACGTCTGAGTTCAATTGTACCAGCCAACAGGCGCACTCTTAGATTTGGACCACTCGCCGTCTTTTTCTGGTGTCTTACAATCTAAAGAGATGGAAAAAAGTGTTTTTTTTTAATTTTATTATTTTAAGACGATTTTTACCAAACTGAGCTAAAATTTTTCCATCCCATATCCTATATATAACCTAAGGAGATTAATGTAAAAATCTGAAAAAAAATCTGAGTAATGCACATTAATGTGAACCGGAATAGTATAAGAATTTTTGGTCTGATTATTTTTTCGAAAGTTATTGATTATTTTGTAACACCGTGCTAGCAATATTTAATTAACTAACTGGAGAACTGGGCAGCTGTATGAATGCGCGAGAAACTCGTAATCAAGTACGCTTGTACGTCTCTACATGGAAACACGTGGTTTATTTTTTTAAATTATCAAATTTTATGAATTTTAATATGTACACAATTTGTTGTCATTTGTTGGATATCTACAAAACCCTGTAATGTGTGAAAAGTCACCGATTTATTCATTTTTACCGACTGCCAACATATATAAGGGAGGTATTGTGATCATACCGATTTTGACATTTCGAGATTTCGATGGATCTCCACGAATTGAGGTCGCTACATAATTATTATTATTATTTTTTAAATGGCCTTTGCTGCTGCGGTAATTAGCCAGAATAATTCTTATTTTTGAAAAATTCCATGCCTGAACGGGATTCGAACCAGAGAACTTAGCAACGCAGAGCACATGATATACCACTACGCTACGCCGGTCGGCTACAAACTATAAAATTATAAAAATTTTAAAAATTTTCGAAATTTTTTCTAAGTATCTATTTTTTCATACTTATATGTAACGTTTCCATGGTCATGATAAATAATATCTCTGTTGGAAAATATTGGGCCAAGTTATTTCTACTCTGCTGCTAGAATGTATTTTATACAAGTTCTTTGTGGCGGTCGGTCAGCTATTTTTTTTATCACTTATGGTGTGCGGCTTTTTGACTTTTTTTATGAGTATGCGTACAAAATTTTATTTATTTATGTATCGTTTAATTTATTATTTTTTATATAGACTGTAGTCATTTAGATGGGCTGGTTTAGGCACAAATAGCCATCAATGCTGTGCGCCAGAAATTTTAACTAACATTTTGACTTTCAAATGTGGCAAGCCTACTTTACATTCAAGTTCTAGTCCCTAATAAAACTAAGAGCAGGATGTATCTGTATATATAGGATACCTGGAAAGACACTTAACATAGGCAGATGGATGTGTGTGTGAGTCAGTTATGTAGGATTGTTGTCGTGTTATGTGTTGTGATGTCGCAAGGGTTAATTAGGTAAAGTAGCGCAAAATGATGTAGTTAAAGAAGTAATATCCATAAAATGATATTAAGTGTAAAAAAGTAAAATGTGTGACAGTAAGTATGTGTGTCAGTGTGTGTGACACAGGTCAGTGGTTCGCCACTGTCGCACGCATCAGCACGCAACATGCCGCACGCGGGACTCTGCCGGACACGCTATCCGTCTATTTGATTATATAAGAACGTTAGATCATTTGTTACCAGCGCTTACACAAGATAAAAGGATGTTTATACGCAATTTGGAAACGGCATTATACAAAAAAATAGGAAGAGATCACTTCCTCACAAAAATAAGGGAATGTAAAAACTTTTCATTCATTGGACCGACGTTCCTGTACTTTTTTATAGAGATGGAACGCGTTCCGAAACTTCAGGAATGTTTGTTTTACTGGGGTCTGGGCTCTCTCTCGATTATCCTACTTCTGATGTTTCTCCAGAATTGAATGTTCAATATTCGTTCTCAGGTCTACCATGCTGTCCTCTTTTATCACGTGTTTTATCCATAGTAATCGTCTCTTCTGTGTTATATTTGTGAGTATAGTGGTCACATATCTTCCTCATTGCGACTTTTCTTCTTCTTCAATTGTGTGGAGAGTCGTGTACTGATCATAAGTGATTTTTTCTATATACGTAGAATTAACCTGGACAAAACGAGCGTTTGGATGTGTTTAAATAGAAAGGTGTTGATTTCCTGCGAGTTTGTAAACATGCTAACTGGGTCAATTGATCATTACAAGTGCAGATATTTCCTTTCGTTGGTGATTCATTACACCCATTCAAACGAGAACTAATGCTCACTTAGGAAGTTTAGCGCAATTATAATAATAATAAAAACAAAACATAACTAATCTAGAACACGTTATAGCTCTATCTAGTTCATGACATATACAAAAATCTAGTAAAATTACTGTTTACTACAAAATATCGTTGTGAAATGGGATAGAAACTGTGGAATAATGGTTGGATGTAGAGAGTTGAAATTTGGCATGCAGAAACTGATATTTGGTACGTATATAAGAACAATACTGCCATATACGAAATAAAAATATATTCTTTTAAAAATTTAAATGGCATATGATACGTGGATTAACAAATTTTTATTGTTGAAAAAAAAAATAACGAGGTTTTTATCGAAACTGTGCTTAAGGGCAGTGGCGTACGCAAGGGAGATTAAAGGACCCCCCCCCTCCGAAAATTAGATAAGAACTAAAATTATAATTATCGAATTTAAAGTTTTCAGCTTTTTCAATACGCATAAATTTCGATATTGTGAAAAATCCCCCCGTAATATTTTTCTGCGTACGCCACTGCTTAAGGAGAGGCACTATAGTATAGTTTTTACAAATTTCTTATACAAAACTAACAATCCGAAATAAAATTAGTAACAATCTATACATATAAATTTGCAGTGAATTTTTATCTATTTAATAGGATATTTTTAACTAAAGAACGGCTGCATTGATTTTAAAAAAATCGCCAGCGTGTTCCTCGTACTGTTTATGGTAAAATAGGCCTCTTTTTACGATTTTCAGGCCCCAGATTTTTTTTAAATAGTTAAAATCAAGCAAAATATTTAAAAGCATATGGTAGTAATTCCCTAATAACATAAATGCTTAAAACTCTATAACTATTGATACTAAGAAAGTTTGGTTTGCACCAACATGTCAGATTTTTTTCCGCAGACTAAAGCCTACTTTTTATACCTTAAATCTCTTTTACGAACAAACTAAAAAACATTCAGGCACTCTGTCTAAGATTCGCTTGTTTATTAGGTGCTTTCCTTTCTTTTGTAGTCTTGGAAAGGGATTGCCCTTTACGACTTAGGTTAGCTTAGATTACTTAAGTAAAGTAGTAAAAGGAAAGCGCCTAAAGTGTTGCTCACAAAGTGGAGACGGTGTGTGATGGCCTCTTTGTAGAGAAACAAAGGGAGAGTTGAAGCTTGGGTGAGATAACGGGCATTTCATCTAGAATAATATTTTTACCAGTAAATGAAAATGGTATTTTTCCAGTTAGCGTAAAAAAATTGGTTCGTGGTAAGTTTTGGGATGAGAAATACTGGTTTATACATTTTTTTTTATTTGTTAGATACATACTAAATCCTGCAGAATGTGAAAATCCACACTTTAAAGTAGTTTCGCCGTAACTGCATCAATTTTCTGGTATTTATTATTTTAATTTAACACTTATTTAAAATATTGAAATTCAATTAGAAAAGATTATTTTCCCATGAGTGTTGGACACAGCTGTTTCATGGATTTCAAGTAGTTAAGAAAGTGTTGGTGTCTCGGAGGAAACACTCAATATTAATGTTGATATTGAGGTCATAATGAATGAGTGATGGCGAGACAGGTCAGTCGCCAGCCAACATACAAACAGACCTAGACCCGCCTAGACCACATTCCCAAACCAAACAATCCTCTTGCCAAATATTTAAATACCTACCAGTAGCAAGCAATATGCCGCTGAGCTACTTATAGAGAAAAGTTCTAATTACACATTAGTTCCATGTTACACAAAAAAGAAACTGCTAAAACTACAGAAAAATTAGAGAAACCGTGAAATTAGAAGACTTACCGGCTTATGTACATAATATCGCGTAATCATTTCAGATCTATTGAAATTTAGGTTATTCATTATTACAGAGGTTCAAATTTTCTAAAATTAAATTTTTAGGGTTTTGTAGGTATGACTACCAAAAAATCCTTACAACGTCACTCATGTGTCTGTCTGTCTGTTGTCTGTACGGTAGAAATTGTAGCCAAACGGCTGAACATAGAAAGTTGAAATTTGGCATGCTTATGAAATTCAAGGACCTTGTAAAAATATACAAAAAAAATTCTTTTAAGTAGAAGAAACAATAAAAAATCCTTTGAAATTATTTTGCAATGGTCCAATATTAATGCGGACTCCGTTATTTTGGACGTTTGCCATTGCTGATAGTACTAGGCTAGAATAGTACAATATAATGTGTATTCCTCGCGCAACCCCCCCCCCCTTAGAAGGATGGAAATACCAAATTTTTAAATTTTTTATGGACATGGTCTTAGGTAAATATATAGATATGGATTTAAAATTAGAGATGAGGACCTTTTTTTTTAAGATCATCACTTGTATTTCAGAAGTGAAGACCTTTGTTTTTTTTTTGTCATCACTTGTATTTCAGAAGCGAGGAGCTTTTTTTTATATCATCGCTTGTTTTTGACTACCGCCCCCCGCCCCCCCCCCCCCCAAAAACCTGGGTGTGCCACTGCTGAGGCCTATACTTATTTTAATATCAGTACATTAACGGACAAAAGAACATTTTCAGATGTTGTTTTATCAACAAATTTTTTTAATGGAACAGTCGATTGTCCACCCTTGCTGTCAATGTTTAATATAAATGTTCCAAGTCGCGATCTTGGGCATAAACACAATCATCAATCATTCATCAATCTTTGCCAGAACGCAATCCAACCAAAATGCTCCAGTTATCAGAATGTCATCAACCCTAAACAAATTATGTGTAGATGCTAAAGTAGACATTTTCTCTCACAATATAAAATCTATAAAAAGAATTATCCAAAAACCCCTTGATCAAATTAAATTCAAATATTTGTTAATATACTTAAAATTTTGTCAACCTTTTATACTCTCTATGCAACCTTCAAATTATTATAAATGTTAATATCTGTTAATTTTATATTCTTTATTATCTTCATTTATTTTAATATTCTGTTATACTTTTATTTTTATGCTTATTAATTATTATTGTTATGTAACTTTCAGTATGTAATAGTTATGTACCAATTTCGTTGTAGTGTTGGGTTAGACCCGTTTACAACGCTTACAAACAATAAATTAGTTTTTCGCCAAATATCGATTTTTTTGTCATTGAAAAAAATATATATTGTGTGGTATTATAGCAAAGCTCTTAAGACGTAGATTAAGGAAAAAAAGTAGTTTTTTAGAATTTATTAATTAAACACGATTTTTAAAAATGTACTAAAAAATTATTGTCCCGGATCCGTTCACGCAAAGGAGTAAAATATAAAAAAAGTAATTTTATTTGAAATTAATAAAAAAATTAAGTATGTTTACCGTATTGCTTGTAACTCGAGTTAGCAGTGTTGCCACCTGACGGGGAATTTCCCTTTTTCAGGGAATTTTTGATGTCTAGAGGGAAAAAGGGAAATTTCGCCAAAAAAAGGAAATTTTCCACATCTGATAGATTGATAAATGTCCCGTATCAAGATATGTCCTGCATTCTAACTTTTGTGCAGTTGACTTGTATTGGGAAATGTTTTTTTTTTGCTCGTCACTTGGATTTTGGAGGTGAGGACTTTTTTTTTTGCTCGTCATTTGGATTTTGGGAGGTGAGGACTTTTTTTTTTGTTCGTCACTTGGATTTTAGGAAGTGAGGACCTTTTTTTTTGTTTTGCTCATCACTTAATTTTTGAGAAGTGAGAAGCTTTTTTAGGGTTTTGTTGGTATGACCAAAAAACCCTTATACCGTCATTTTGTCGTCTGTCTGTCTGTCTGTCTGTCTGTTCGGTAAAAATTGTAGCCAAACGGCTAAACCTAGAGAGTTGAAATTTGGCATGCTTATACAACTCTTTGACCCGCACATAGGAAAAATACTAAAACATCTAAAAAACATATCCCCCTAAAAATATAAACAAATATGTGCTCATCGAAAAAAAAAAATATTTTTTTATAATTCTGAGTAGGGTATCAAATGAAATCTCTTGGTACGTGGATTAACGATCAAATTTTTATTTTTGCAAAATAAATTATTTTGAAGCGATTTTTGCCAAAAATGTGCAAAAAAAAATTGTCCCACACCCTGTAGCCCAGATGGTTTAAACTAAAAATCTAAAAAAATTCTAAGTAATGTATATTGGTGTGAACCGAAATAGTACAACAGGAATTTTTGATCAGATTATGTTTTTGGAAAATAACGCATTTTTTGTAGTTTTTGGTTCACAAAGTACAAAAGTTATACCAATGTAAGACACTCACATGCATGGCCCTGTGTGCATTGGTGTGAACCGAAATAGTTCAACAGGAATTTTTGATCAGATTAGGTTTTTGGAAAAAAACGCATTTTTTGTGATTTTTGGCTAATAATGTACACAAGTTATAGCTTTGTGACACGCCACACTGTAACATGTGTGCTGGTCTAGTGGTATTAGACGCTGATTTTTCACGCAAGTAACCTGATCCGAAAGGGATCCAACCCTGTAGTTAAATAATATAGTCTCTTCTCAGAGACTATATTATTTTTTGTTTATTTTTTTAAATTTTTATATTGTTTAAATTATTTTTTTTAAATTCTAGTTATATTTTGGCAAATGTTGCATTTAATTTTTAAAAGCGTAAATTTAATAGCCAGTGGAAATTGTTTAAATTATAATTTAATTCTGTTTCAATGTACACGAAATCAGAGGGGCGGAACTTATAACAACCAATAGAAGCCATAGGCGCAATTTTTAAAATTCTTAATGAACCTTGCTATATATAAAAAAAAATACTGCACATATTTAGAAACCTAAATAATGGTATTAGGCGTTCGAATTAAAATTAACAAAAAAATATTTTAATATAAAATTTGTTTTCGCATCCAAAATAATCATCATTCCCTTACTAAATACCTGCAAAACCCTGAAATGTGTGAAAATTCACACTTCACATCAATTTTTTAGCACCTGTCTCACGTTCCATTGTAAAACAACTGGTCACTTTAGGCAAGGGAATTTTCTTGAGAAAAAGGGAATTTTTGCACCACCCAAAGGGAATTTTCCTTTCAGGCAGGTGGCAACACTGCGAGTTAGTTAAAATGTGCCCGTACCATCGAGTGCCCCCTGAGAAAAAAGTTCTGAATATACAAATATATAAGTAAATATACAAACATGTATAATATAGTTGTTAATGTTAGCTCACTATTACAATGGAATTTACTGTTGTTTACAAATTTAAAATTATATATTATTGCTGTGATAAACAAGTTTTAATTTTGGCCCAGAGCGAAATAAAATTCCATTTAATACACTTAACGGCATACTGGGCTGTTTCCCACACTAATTAGGTGTTTTCCCACATTTAAATACATTATTTGACTGCCAAAAATCTCTCTTTTTGACTACTGACACTCCGGACTTATGGCTTAACTCACAATAATACTTCATCCTGCTCTCCCTTTGTCATATATAGGGTGAATCAAAATAGAGAGAACACGATTTTTCTAGAAAACGTCGTATGTGAGCAAATTGGGAAAAAAATTTGATGACAAAATTTATCCAAAGAATCGAATGATAGTACTGACCAAGGACAACTTTGATTAAATGGAAACGTATATTAAGTTGGATATCTTTGGATAGGGCTTTTGAAAAGAAGCAACATTTACTTAAACGTTTTTTTTAAATATTTTTTACGGTTTACGAAAAATGATGTTCTGTATAACGACTGGAAAGTAGGTAATGTATTTTTACTTACAAGTGTACAAAGTACCTTCCATTTTGATTTAAATACTTTCGCATCCATACTGTTAAGCTATCTGTAGCTCGGAGCATAATAAAAATAAAAATAATTAAAAGATCACTTTCAAACTGTACTTTCAAGTTGCACTTTGAAGGCTTGATAAACATTTTATTGTTTTCTTAATATTTTTTACTGTTTACGAAAAATTATTTTCTGTAAAACGTCTTGAAAGTAAAGTATTTTTATTTACAAGTGTTAAAAATGCTTTATTTATGTTGCCTCTATTTGATTTAAACGCTTTCGCGTCCTTATTTTTGAGGTATCTGTAGTTAGGTATAGTAAAAATAAAAATAATTAAAAACATTTCAAGTCGTACTTTCAAGCTGTACTTTCAAGTACGAATTGATTTTTTTTTGTCGGGTTTAAATAAAACAATTCTTCCATATTGCTGATCTTTCTCATCATGTATACCAATTCTCGGTATATTATTTTATCTGGTCTCTAATTTTCTAAAAGGCCATATTTGGTCAATTTATCGTGTCTGTGTTTTGAGTTGGTGTAAGTTACAAAATTTTAATTGTGTTGGTGGGTTTGTTATAAATAATGCGCAGAAGTATGTTAAATAGTATTACACAATACATTGTTTTGTTTATAAATGAAGATGTTATTTGCAATGTTAATGTTGAAGCAAGGACTCGCTAGGAAGCGGAATTTCTTTTAAATATTCTCAAACAATTTAACTTTTAAAACACAGATTTTAAGATTAGCAAAATAGAACAATAAAAAATTAGGTAATGATAAAATTATATTAACGTAGATTATTTATCTATGGCTAACAGCGCCGTAGTTAAAGGCCCACAGGCCCCACATGGCGAAGGACCCGAGAAGGTTTTTCAATTGTCAAACTTCAGAACTGACGTCACAATATGGCTACCGAACGATCAGCTGATTGTTATCTACAGCAATGTTTAAAATACTATTATTTATTGTTTTATTTATTCTAACTTATAAATAATATTCTAGTTATAAAGATGAGCTTTGTGGGGCGTAAATAGTCGCCATTGCTGATCGAAAACATTTTAACTAACTTGCTGAACTAAATAAAAACTTGCAGTGTAAAAAATAAGGAAGATTACAACATCCTGTCGACGGAACTGCTACTGTATTTTGCTTAAATGGTACAACATACCACATTATCAGAAGTAAATAAATAATAGTCGTATTGTTTAATAAATTTGAATGTTGTTTATGTAATGCATGCGTTAACAAACGGTATATGCACATTCTGACCTCGGCAAAAATGTTTAAAATCTGAATCACGTGTTACGTCACTCGGTGACCTTTGTAACACATATCTCATACATATAACTCATATATACTCAAGTCGACAAACCTCGAAAAAATTCAACAATTACTAGGAAATACCTACACCTGGGAATATTTCTCATCAAAACGGTAACGAATCATTATAATTTCATACAAAAAAATTATTATACAGAAAACATTTAACACGGAATGTTGAATTTTTAGTAAATCTATTTTTCGTGTAAATGTAGAAATTCAAAATTTAAATGTAAGAAACTAATCAGGTGATTAATATGGAATTCCGATATGTCTAACTGTAAATTAAATCGCATACCAGCCGAAGCATTTGATTCCAAATGTCCATCTTTACAGACTACGTTGAAACATTTTCTAAAAAATTGATGTGAAGTGTGAATCTTCACACATTTAGTAACAAACAAAGTTAGGTTTGTAGGTGTTTAGTAACAAACTGGGGGAACATATTAAAAATCATAATTTTTGAAATAATAAATTACGTGCTTCCATCTAGAGACTTACAGCCGTCCTTGAGATGCGTTTTCATTAAGACCCAACTATAGCTACCCACTTCTAGTCAGCCAGATAAATATTGTAAGCACTGTGTTGAAAAAAAATCGATAACTTTCGAAATAATTATCAGAGCAAACATTCCTGTTACACTATTTCGGTTCACATTACTGTGTATTATTCAGATTTTTTTCAGATTTTATATAACCCCCCTTAGGTTGTAAGGTGTGGGACAAAAAATTTAGTACATTTTTGGCTAAAATCGTGTTAAAATAAGGAAATTTTAAAAAAACTATTTTTCGTTCCTTAATCTGTGTTTTAAGAGCTTTCTTTTGATATCACACACTACATTAAGAAAATAATAATAATTTTTATTTATTTATTTTTTCAACGACACAAAAAAATCGATATATTTCGAAATAATAATCTGATCAAAAATTCTTGTTACACTATTTCGGTTCACATTACTGTGTATTATTCAGAATTTTTTCAGATTTTTATAAAAACCCCCTTAGGTTATAAGGTGTGGGACAAAAAAAAATTTAGTACATTTTTGGCTAAAATCGTGTTAAAATAAGGGAATTTAAAAAAAAACTATTTTTCGTTCCTTAATCTATGTTTTAAGAGCTTTCTTTTGATATCACACAATACATTAAGAAAAAAAATAATAATTTTTATTTATTTATTTTTTCAACGACACAAAAAAATCGATATTTTTCGAAATAATAATCTGATCAAAAATTCTTGTTGAATTATTCCAGTTCCCATCAATGTACATTATTGAAATTTTTTTCAAATTTTTAGATGAGCCCCTTGAAAATTTACAAATTTTGGCGAATATATTATAAAAAAAAATAATTTTTCAAAAATAAAAATTTGTTCCCTTTGAGAAATATATATAATAAACAAGAAACAATTAAACAAGTTTTATACTATTGTAAGTACTATGTTTTAATATCTATTTTTTTTAAATTTGCAGCCTATTTAATACATTTACTTATTTGTTGTTTGAGCCTTTATTTTACATCAAAATGACTTTTATGGCATAATTGTCTACCTTATTTATGTGCCTTTCAAATTAAACAAAAACGTATAGGATGTTTCATTAAAATTTGTCATGGATAATTGAATATCTCCCGTATTTATTAATCAATTATCATTATTATTTTTTTAATATAAACTATTATAGATATGATATCAAATAAATTTCAAATTTAATATTATATCCTATTTTCAATAATAAAAATTGTGCATTGGGTAGAGTGCTCTACCCACGAGATCAGGCCAGTGAACATGTGCAGAAGCCAGAATTCGTACAGTCACTTAGTTGCTAAGCAACGGACGTAGAACCGCTGAAAACTCTGTTGCAATTAGTTTGACGTTAATATTTGCCGAATATACGATAACGTCACTGGCCTGATCTAGTGGGAAAAGCACTCTAATGCAACTTCAACCAACCTGTAGATAAGGCAAATGGCTGTTTTGCCGATCTCTATTTCAAACACAGTGAATGAAATGTGATTTGCGAAGGCGAATTTTTTTTTTCTCAGAAATATTTCTTAGGGGAGTCTGAAGTCTACATTTTTATGGGGGGGGGGTCACGTTCAATTATAAGAAAAATGTGACCCTTAAAACCTTTTTCTGAGTGTTAAAAAATATTATTCGGTAAGAGGTACGGGCACAGTAATTAAAAGTTGTTTAGATTTGTTCCACATGTGATGGTGATTCTAGGTTATCTGGTGGCCTTAGCACTGACATTGGTACTTTCTAAAACCACCTGCATCCTTATATCATCTTACAAAACTTCATTGTTAACATTAATAACTCACTGGAGCATCTTATTAACTCGGTTAGCGCTCGGTTCGCTCTCGGTTCACTCATTTCGCTCAATCCGCTGATTTGTAATATTTAGCGAGGTGTATCGAGGCTTGTCTCGCGGCACGCGTGTGTTTTAGTATCGCACGCGGCTGCGGCTGATGCTGCGGCTAGTGGCCGAGCAGCAGACCGGCGGCCAGGACTCCCGGTAGGCCTTGGAGAAGGTTACTGATCTCACCGGACAACTAACAGACAACAACGAACTCCTCAACAGCCTCTATGAATTCTCAATGGACTTAGGAACGTGCCGAGAATTTTTTAACACTTGACAAATTGCAACTACCTAATATAAAAACAACAACAAAATACCAGCTTTTTATTTAAAAAAAAATATGACGTATCCAACAGATTAATACATAAATGTAAAGCAATACCGGCCATTCCAAACGTTTAGGCGGAACTAAATGGGAATTTAGTTCTTTTAGGTTGTCAGGAGATGGGACCTTCCTTGGGTTATTTCATGTTTGACGTTTGATATGTGAAAATTTAAAATTCCAACAGTGAAACCACCGAAACGAATGACTTCTGTCAAAAATAAAATACTTTTTACCTATTTTAATGACAAAAAAATTAATAAATGGGAAATTTGTATTAAGAATGACAAAAAATCTAAATATAAAGAAAATGACATTTTAAAATTATATTAACCTTAACCAAAAAATGTTTATTGTAAGTATGATTTACAAAGCTTAAACAAAACGGCCAAAAAGAACGATTCAAACGATGAAAGCAACTAGATTAAAAAATCTAGTTCCGCCTCAACGTTTGGAATAGCCCATAGCTTGATTTTCACGTGATTGACCCACCCTAATTTGACTATTTTCACGTCACTAAAATTTCTTAAAAATTTTGATTTTTCGGTATTTTTAAGATTTTTAAGTCTTCTGAACTGCCTCTGAAAGTAATTCTTAAGTGCGCGTCTACTGCAATATTATTAAATATAATCTAACATAACTAAACGATTTAACCTTTATCTTACGAATGACGCTTTTAGGCGTCACCGTTTGTATTCGTTGTTGGCCGAATGACGCATATAAGCGTCGCTGCGTATGTTTACACTATTTAGGTGCTGACGGTCGTTTGTTATTGGATTTATATAAACAAACCGTATGGATTGTTTGAGTAGATAATAAACAATATGTGTGGGCTATAAACATACAATTTATTGTTTAGTTATTTCTTTTAACGACTTTTCTTTTCCTTACAAATGATAATCTATAATATAATAGCCCAACGTGTGTCCCTGGGTGCGTGCCTGTCGTCTAAAACAAATTTGAAGCGAGAGTCCGAAATGGAAATATTCCGAAGCTTACCGAAGTGTCACCAGCTATAACTTGACTAAAAACATTTTGGTATTTTTCAGCGGCTGGTATTTAATTTATCTGAATTTAATATAATAACATGTAGAAATGTCTAGGGTTTCGTAGGCATAAACAAGAAACTCTAGATATTCCTATATGCTTTGACCGATATGAACAATATTTTGCAGATTTATTGTCTAAGAATCTAAGAATATAATTACATGTAGAAATGTCTAGGGTTTCGTAGGCATAAACAAGAAACTCTAAATACTCCTATATCCTTTGATCGATATGAAAAATATTTTGCAGATTTTTGCAGACCTCTTTTTAGGTCATCAATTGTATTTCAGAATTTCAAAAGCGAGATTTTTTTGTCTTCCCCCTCCCCAATTCCTGGGTGCGCCACTGATTGTGAATAAATATAGTGAAAATAGACTTTATTTCTTTAAAATTCACAGGAACTAGGAATATATACCATATATTCCGGCGTATAACGCGCACTTTTAACACTGAAAGTTCTGTCAAATTTGTTGGGTGCGCGTTACACGCCGGGTATAAAACTTACCCGTTCGAAGATTAGAATGTTAATGTGTAAATAGGGTATAAATAGTATTCCTGTTATATAATGAATACATAATATAAATGCTAATCAACTAAACTATCTAAATGTATACATATTTATTTATATTATTTATATACATAACAAAAAAAATACCTTAATTATTAATTTAAATAATCTTTATTATGACATAAAAAGGTAATCAAATTCGTCTTCGCTAATATTATCAGGTATATCATCAAATTCAGATGTACTTTCGTCATTAGTTTATACATACGGTTGTTATGAAGGAATATTGGCATAAAAGTGTTTCCAGGAAAGCAGATTATAAGGGTGCGCGGTATACGAGGAATACATGCAAAAATTAAAATAAATCTATTCAGATTTGAGGTGCGCGTTATACGCCGGTGCGCGTTATACGCCGGAATATACGGTTACTGAATAACTGGATTACTGTTAAAATATATATATTTTTTAATAAAATAGTTATAGGAATGTAAAAAATTTAGCTCTTACTTTCATTTCGTTTTTGTTTCATAATTCTAGTGTAAATAAAACGGGCGCTATATTATTTTAAGTAAATTTTTGCATTTTGATGCACCTAATGCAATTTTTATTCCGGCCGCCAGGTAGTTCAAGCGAATTTAAATGTCCTAAGATAAAGGTTAATATATAAATTGGTTAGGATTAGTTGACCAGTTTTTTTATTGTAGTTTTCATTTAACGTTGAAATGTTGCAAGTGTAGAATGGGCGATCAGTTTTGAAAGATGAGCCCACATTTAGTATTTCAGGGTAGTTAACTTCGTTGCTTAAATTTTAGAAAACTTCATTTGCATATCAATACGCAATTTAGTTTGCTTTCAAAAATTATAAATTTAAATTTCAAATCTGGAGGGCGAAACAAATCTTTAATGACTCAATCAAATATTGTTTCCTGTAATAATGGAAAGCCCTTTAGACCAGTGTTTCTCAACCAGTGGTCCGCGGATTACTGGTGGTCCTTAGCCAAAATTTTGTGGTCCGCGAGAGGCTTATAAATTATTATTTTTGAGATATTTTGTTAATTTTTTATGATCTTTTGTCCATTTTCTGTGACTTTTGTTGATTTTCAGTGATTTTTTATTACTGAGATATAAATATAGATGTACAGTGCATATACAATACATTTGTTCAATAGGGAAATAAATTGAAGATCGTAGCGCCGCGGTGTTCATTTTTGGAACGTAGGTAGAGGGTATTTAATGTTATTGTTACATAGTAACTAGTGTATTAAATTTTAAACCAATGGCCCACTTTTTTTCCAAATTTTTCTTTTCTAATCCAAGCTTTACGACAATTTACAACTTCCTCGATTCCAAGTTTTGTTATTAATTTAACATTGTAGGTGGAAATCTGAGGAAGGGTAATTCAGGGTTCCTCTTTTTCCTTGACTGACACATAGGTACACAACAATAAGATCTATCCATTTTATTGGATTTGCAAAAACAAATCGACATAAACAAACTTAAACAGTATGACTAATGCCAACGACTTCTACTTTGAAGTAACTCATTAAAAGTTCACCACTTAGAATCTCTCTAATCTGGAAATGCCGATATTTTAAATAATCCACTACGAAAATGTTATCGCCATAACCTACAACATTCACAAAATATAGTTTTTAATTTTTTTTAGAGATGTGTCATACAAAAATATAGCTTTATAAACATTTGTATATACTTACTTGTTGATTAAATAGCAAAACAAATTCACAAAATATTGTAAAATATATTTATTCCTATAATTTTACGTTCACATCTATGTAACAATAACATTAAGTACCCTCTACCTACGTTTCAAAAAAGACCACCGCAGCGCTAGGATCTTAAATTTATTTCCCTATTGAGAACTGACACGCTCGGATACGCAGTCTGGTGGTCAAATATTGTACTACGCGACTGTAGTACTGTTTGAAATTATTACATATGTTCTGGTGTTGTTTTTTTGTTAGAACGTCGATATATACATTTTCATAAAATAAAAATGTACTGTGCTTAAATTAACCTGTTCCCTGTTAGCATATTGACAGCTGAATACTAGACAATTCAGCCATTTTGCCATGAATTACAGTGCCGCCAACGGTAATGTCACTTATCAATAGTACAGTTATCTTTTGTAGTCCGCGATAGAAAATTAATTATTTTACTGGTCCGTGGCACGTTTTTGTTTGAGAAACACTGCTTTAGACTGACTTAATTTTTGTATAATTATTGTTGATATTCTGTGTAAAACCATAATGGCCGTAACCACGTCTGTAGGCATCGTAAGATCGTATACAACGATTTTTTCACTGAGCTCGTTACAACTTGAGAAAACCAAAACCAAATCCCGTTTAGTTCCGTTTAAACATAATAAACACAGTATACAAAAAAAAAGATTAAATGGATACGTGTACAAAAATCTTAACTGCCTCATTGTATTAATCTGTTGTTAATATATTATATATTATAATTATATATTATCTGTTGTTAATATTAATGAAATTATAAACTGGAGAACGTTTAGGAAAACCGGTTAAAATCAGTATTGAATATTTTCAATTTCGTATTCGTTCTTGAAAAAATTTTGGTTATATCATTATTTAGTTTTCGATTTGTTCTCATCCTTGATAAAAAAGAAACAAAGTGACGGGAGCCGATAATGTTTCCGACTCTCGACTCCGATTCCTCTAAAAATCTTCGACTCTTTGACTCCCGACTTACGACTCTGACTGCGACTCCCCATTTTTGGTTCGTAGTTCATCATCATCATCATTGGCGCGACAGTGAGCCTAGGCCTCCAGTTTCCAGGTTTTATGACAATGTATTCAATCTATATACAATCATAGTTCGTAGTTCGCTCGCTATTAATTTAGATAAACGACAGCGTAGACCGTTTTATAAACTACCAAATTGGAATTATAATAACTTAACGGGCTGAGCAAAATATATAGATGGGCCACAAGAGGCCCAAGGGCCGCGTGTTGAGACCCCTGACTTAGACGGAGAACGTAGTGCTGTGACGGGGCACTGTATATACAATAAACAACATAATTGCACCTTTTACGCGATAATGAATATCATTAATGTTTTTTTTGCTGGTAGATAATGTTTAATTTCATAATGTATGTAGTGTTTTCAGTAGTTTTGTGTTACATGTTTTGTGTTATCATTTCGCAAGGCCGGTCTCGTAAAACTAGCGCTGTCAACAGTACTTTCTACTAGAAATAACGAGCAGAGTTCATAACTGGGGCATTGCAATATATATATATATATCTACCTCTGTTCCCCTCTCCTCCACCCCTCCTCACACTCCCTACCCCACAACCGACCGCCTAATAAAATCTGAATGACACATTGAACAATCTCAAGTTTAAGAGGAAACACCAAAACGATTAGTCAGAGTTGAATGACTGTGAATTCAAGGACCTGAGAAATTTACAATTCACGAATTTTATAAATTTAGCAGATATGACACACATGACGTGGATGAGGTGCGGGTGGCCTGATGCTCAATTTGAAGGGGTGACAATTACTTTCAAAATATGTACCAGGGGCTGAAAACTTTTCTTAAACAAAGAGCCATTACAAAAAAAAAAAAAAAACTATAAAAATAAAATTTAAAAAGTCGCAATTTTAATATAAGTTGTCCTGGTACCTAGATTTTTCAAATTTATTTGTTTTAAAATTTACAAGTTTGAATCAAAATAAGCACTTTTATTACTTTTACAACAAAATGATGATAAAAAAAGTTGTATTTTTGGAGAAAAAAATAAAATAAAATAGCTTACAATTTAAACAAAATTGGAAATTTTATTACAGAGCAGTAGAGGTGCCAGTGGGTATAATGGCCCGGGTCTCCCTAAACATTGTTGTTGCCCCCAATTGTCAGAGATGCTTGGAGACATTTTTTGATAAAGTATTCGGTCCAATTGCCTGGCCAAACTGGAAAGGATTTGCTGGCGGCCCAAAGGTTTTAGGAATATTTTGAATTGTGAAAGATGGAAGCGGGCCTAAGCGCCGCATGCGGCTCCTTTGTTCATCTCTGCAAAATTATAATATTTTGATAATAATAATTTTGTTATTTTAGTATACAAGCCCCTATATATTTGTACCCAGAGCCGTAGCAATGTTTTTAACGCCCTTGGAAAAAAAATTTAAATTAACTTAAAATAGCGCCTTCTTAATAGATCGGTAAAAATACAAGTGATGATCTAAAAAAGGTTCTCCACTTCCAAACTACAAGTGATGACAAAAAAAAGGTTCTCACTTCTAAATATACAAGTGATGACCAAAAAAAAAGGTCTTCGTTTCCAAAATACAAGTGATAACAAAAAATTTATGTGAAGTGTGAATTTTCACACATTTCAGGGTTCGCAGGTATTTATTAACGGTGTGATGATTATTTGGGATGCCAAAACACATTTTATGTGAAAATATTTGTTTTATGAATTTTAATTCGAGTGCCTAATACCATTATTTAAGTTTCTAAATATGTGCAATATTTTTTTTATATAGCAAGGTTCATTAAGATTTTGAAAATTGCGCCTATGGCTTCCATTGGTTGCTTAAATCATAAGCCTCGCCCTCTGATACCTTCAAATATAGAATTAAATTATAATTTCAACACTTCCCACTAGTTATTAAATTTACGCTTTTAAAAATTAAATGCAACATTTACCAAAATTTAACTAGAATTTTGACAAAATAATTTAAACAAAATAAAAATGCAAAAAAAAAACTGAAAAAATAAAAAATGACGGGACTCGAACACAGTTTCTTACAGTAGTTTCAACTCACTAAGCGAGAACGCTACCACTGTGCTATACAGGTCACTCGTTTACTATGTTAAATAGCGGATTAAATATATTACATATTTTACTTAAAAACACAAAAAATGCGTTATTTTCCGAAAACATAATCTGATCAAAAATTCCTGTTGTACTATTCCGGTTCACACCAATGTACATTATTGAGAATTTTTTCAGATTTTTGTTTAAACCATCTGGGCTACAGGGTGTGGGACAAAAAATTTTTTGCACAATTTTGGCAAAAATCGCCTCAAAATAATTTATTTTGCAAAAATAAAATTTTGATCGTTAATCCACGTACCAAGGGCTTTCATTTGATACCCTACACAGAATTGTAAAAAAACATTTTTTTTTCGATGAGCATATATTTGTTTTTATTTTTAGGGGGATATGTGTTTTAGATGTTTTAGTATTTTTCCTATGTGCGGGTCAAAGAGTTGTATAAGTATGCCAAATTTCAACTCTCTAGGTTAAGCCGTTTGGCTACAATTTTTACCGAACAGACAGACAGACAGACAGACAGACAGACAGACGACAAAATGACGGTATAAGGGTTTTTTGGTCATACCTACAAAACCCTAAAAAAAGGTCCTCGCTTCCAAAATACAAGTGATGACCAAGAAAAAAGGTCTAAGTTTTAAATGTTAGCGCCGCCACTGATATTGTGTGACCTCATCGAGCCTTTAGGACAGCTTTGCAGCGATTATTCATTGATTATGCAATATGTAAATTTAAAATTTTAGAGGTAAATTTAAGTAATATCCTAGACAAAACGTGTGGGTGTAAATAGGTGTCGTGTAGGGAAAAAATTAAATTTCTCCATTTCTTTAGATATTCGAAATGAAAAGATGCATCAGCGTGACGTTTTAACCAGTTTTAATATCCCTGTATAAACCGGTACTTATTTTAGTATTAAATACTTGTGACTGCACAGATTGTATAACTAATTTGTTCGATTATTTTATAAAAATTATTTTTGTTTGCAGGTATGTTTGATGTGAAAGAGAGGTAGGAGAGAATGGTGCACAGCCGGCGTGTTTCGGGTGCCGGGCCGCCGAGCGCCTACGAGATGGAGCGCAAATACTCGGTGCCCTCAAACCCTGATTCGCGGCAGATGCTCTCCACGGCCGCCTCCGAGGACCTCCACGCCTGGTCCATCTACAGGTAAACGAATTTTATAAAAAGAAAAGAAGACTACAAATTACGTTTAAATAATTTTTTATTTTAATAGATTTTTGCTTCTTTAGTAAATTATGAACCATGTTTAAATCAAAACACATTGCTTTCAGCCACTTCTCCGAAATATTTATCTTCTAGATCAGTGTTTCTCAACCGGGGGGTCCGCGGACCACTGGTGGTCCTTAGCAAAATTTTAGTGGTCCGTGAAAAATTTTTTTATGAGCTTTTGTACATTTTCTGTGTATTTTGTTCATTTTTCAGTAATTTTTTTCACTAAGATATATAATAAGATATAAGTAATATAATTTTTTTACTAGTACATTTATTTTTAGGGGTCTGTGGTAGAAAATAAATAATTTACTCGTCCGCGGTAGAAAATTAAATATTTTACTGGTCCGCGGTACGTTTTCAGTTCAGAAACACTGTTCTAGATCAGAGGTTCCCAATCTTTTTAAGATGTATCGGTTTGTAGTAGACCAGAATTTCCCAAACTGGGCTCCGCGAGCGTCTACTAGTGTTCTGCGGTCTACTAGTGTTCTGCGGTCTACTAGTGTTCTGCGGTCTACTAGTGTTGCTATATATATAGCAACGATAGTGCTCCGCGACGAATTCTTCTCATGAAAAGTGCTCCGCGGCTCAAAAAGTTTAGGAAACTCTGTAGTAGACAATATGGTGGCATACCAGCAGATAAATATTTTTGAAAAACCAATCCTAAAAAAAAGTTTGTCTTAATTCTCAAGTGATGTTTTTTTTTTCGTCGCTTGTCTCTCTCAAAAATATTGTCGAGCAAAAAAGAAAACGACTAGCCCTACAATAAAACTTTCCTCAACTGATAACCTTTTTTTGTAGGTACATAGGGTATAAAAAATGTATTGAATAAAAAGAACATTATTTTACGCAAAAAATTGTTTTCATTATTATTTCATTCACTTATTGCGTACCGGTAGCTCGACATTCGCGTACCGGGACCGGTACGTGTACCACAGATTGGGAACGTCTGCTCTAGATTTAAGCCTTTTTTTATTAAATGGGAAATTATAAATCATGGAATGAAAGTCAACAATTTTGTGTTGAAAATAATAATCCAACTCAAATGTAATAGATTTGTTAGTGCTATAGGCCAGTGTTTCTCAACTGAAAACGTAGGCTATTCCAAACCTTTATGCGAAACTAAATGGAATTTAAATTTTCTTAAGTTGTCACTAGCTAACTTTTTATATATTAAAGTAGACTTTTTCTAAACAAAATGATCAAAAGCTTCAATCAATGTAAAAGTTACTAGATTTGAAAAGTTCCGATCTAGTTTCGCTTAAAGCAAAGAAACTGTCTATAGTTTAAAATTTGTTAGTGCTAGTTTGATATTAATTCTTATTATTAAGGTGTCAAGCAAAGGAAGCTGGCTATCTTTTTCAGTTTTATGGGTAAAAAATTACAACTAAGTAAAATAAAGCCGTTCAAAAATAGGGACTACGCATAAAATTTATATTTTCTTAAAATTACATTTTTTTGATATGTTAATATTAGTTGTCACCTAAGAAAACAAAAATCACATTTTAATTAATATTTCAGCGAAATTTTGTAATTAAATATTATAAATTTGAAATAATCCGACCACAACGTGAAGGTTGTCGAGTATATACGACTGAGTATGACGTCAGACCCTACACCGCCCAAACTAGTTACTCGCCAAGCCTTTACATGGGTATTAGAGATGGCAACGATTAATCGAATATTGAAATAATCCATTATATTGTTTCAATCAATCGATTAATCATACAAAATTTGTAATAAATATATGCATGCGATTCGGAGGGTCACAAAGGGCTCAAACGGTCATGTGATCTTGTAATAAAAAAATATGATTTTCCGCGTTTTCATACAGCATGCCTATAATTAAAAGACTTTAAATTTGTTATAACTTTCTTTTGACAAAAGGGCAAGCAATATTAAATCAGAGAAAAACACAAAAATTTTGTGCAAGTGGAAATGCAATTTTCCCTATGACCGGAAAGCGTGCAGGGGTTTAGTACCATCCCTTTTTTGTTGTCACAGGGTAAATATTCTCTCCTCCAAAAGGCATGCTGTATGAAATCGGAGACCAAAAATGTCATGAGCTCCCGGTCTAAAGCCCTTGTTTCCTCAGTCGTCTTTGGACAGTTCGTGATGAAATTGCCAAATTTCTTGTGGCTCGTGGATACTGTTAGCTGATGACGCTTTATAATGTAATTGATAGAGTTTTTGGTTACATCCAAGCGATATTCAAATGCTACTGTTATCTTCATATAATGGCGCAGCTCGTGCGTTTTCCGGCCACAATTTAATTTTATGACACAAAAAAAGACTAAAGAAATCTCTAAGATGGGTAACTAATGGCAAAAATTTATTTTAAAAATGAATTATAATTCAGAGCAAATAAATTTAAAACAAATAATTATTTGTATTAAAATTTACGTACTTAATATGCAATATCAATATTATATAGACTTCGCTCAAATGGGCATTATTTATTGTTACAGCCTGTTTGTAAAAAAAAAAAAATTGCATTGTATTACCTTCCATTACTTATATTTTCCTAATAAAACGGTTAAATGATTTTATATCAGTCTTTAAAATACAACATTTAGACTGTCCCATTTTTTGTCGGCGAGTGAACATGTTTCTTTTTTTTTTTCATAATCATTCATTCATAATCGATTATTTTTTGCCAATTTAATCGAAAATCGATTATAACATTTCGATTAATCATATGATTTTTATTACCTTCTCTAGCGTGTATACTGTATTGTTTGACAGTTTTGTATTTGTTTTTTAAACAATTTTTCAGGCATTTATTATTAAAATGGCAGATAAAGATTTTATTAGCGCTCAGAGTGACAATTTACCCAACATTGATGCTTTTCTTCCTTTTCTTTTGTTTTTCACCATTAGGTAATGAAATAAATTGTTTTTGTGGAGTTTTAAATAAAATATTTGTGCACATCGGTACTAAACAATATTTTCGATTTTTCGAAGTACTGGGTCCCTGGATCATCCATATTTTATATATTTTATATATAACATGTAGAATAAAATTGTTTTAATTAAAATTACTCTAACTTTACACAACCTACAAAAGTTATACAAGCAAATAAGTTCACGACAGGCTGTGTAAGCTGTAGGCTGTAGACTGGCTAGGCTGTGACGTCACAGCCAAGTTTGTAAACAGTCGGAATGTTTTCGCGAGCTACATAAATGAAAGAATTTTTCTAAGTCTTCAAATTAAAAAAAAAAATGCAAAACTGTTTTTATATGTTTATATGCAACATAAGGAATATAATAAAAAAATTAAAAAAATCATGCCTTTTCCCTATTCACCGTACGCAACTGATGAATACTGTCTTAAGTCTAATGCAAACAATCTTTCTACGTTCGTACCCATTCAGATACGGAAATTGGAAGAAGTGGCAATTGGACTTGTAATTAATACAATACGTCCATACGTCCATCACCAGTAATGAATTGTCCAACAGTAAACTCTACAATTATAATTATATTTACTGTATTAATAAAGTGAGTTGTATATAAATTCTTATGATATGACAGATGTGCGACAGTCCTCCAACGGCACCGCTTCATGTAACGGTCCGCCGTCCATCGTACATCGTCCATCGGCTTCTGTTTAACATATCAACATTAACTAATTCACTAATCATCTAACAGTACACTACTTGCAGGCAAAATCTTAACTCGGACTTCACGGACAGCGCCCTCGGATCCACAGACAAGAGTCCGCTGCCTTATGGGAACTTCCAACTACGGGACACCACAGTGCAGAGCATACTGTCACATCCTAGATACGGCCCCAAGTAAGAATAATTTATTAAATCCGGATTATTAGTAGAAGACAGGCGAGCACACAGAATTTGTGCTTGGAGCAATGCCAAAAAATTTCTTTGGGGGCTTCAGAAGCCAAGCTCTTTTTTAGGGGAGGGGGGCTCAGAAGTCAAGCTTTTTCTTAAAGGGGACTCAGAAGCCAAAACTTTTTCTTTGAGGTGGCTTAGAAGCCAAATTTGTTTTTAGGGGTGTTCAGGTTCAGTTATAAGAAAAATTCCCTAAAAAGGTTTTTTATTGTGTGTGTGGGGGGGGGGGAGTAAGCCCAGGCCTTGTGGAAGTTAGGTAGCGCCTTGTGAAAGTTTATTTATTTATTTATTGTGTTTGGGTGGTCAACAGCCTATCATCTTTTCACAAAATAATAATAATCGAGAACATTTTTACTTTTTCGTTTTTCTTTTAGGTTTTCGTAGGTATAACCAAGAAACCCTTATAAGTACTCATGTGCCGGTCTGTCTGTATTGGTAAAAATAGTGGCCAAACGGCTGAACTCTGACTGGCGTAACGTAGTGGTAACACAGATTTCTGCGTTCCAAGGTCTCGGGATAGAATCCCGTTCAGAAAATCAATTTTCATAAAATTTGAATCATCCTGGCTAATTGCCTTAGTATTAGGCATACATATACATAAAAATATTGAGATTTCAAAAATAGAAATACCGCGAATATCATAAAGAAATATATACTTCTTAAATTTATAATTATTATTATTAGTATTTTAAATTTTGAGTGTGGTATTAAGAGAAAGCTTATGATATGTTGATGAAAGAAACTTTTTTTTTTTATAAATTTTCATGCGATTTTTGGTATAAATGTGTAAAAAAAGTTTTTCACTTATCTCTTTTTTCAGTCGGGATGATTTATAATCATTAATCTGAAAAAATAAAAATATTGCAAATTAATATGAATCAAAATAATACGGTCAGAATTTTTAATTATATTATTTTTTTGAATTTTTTTTTGAATTATTTGTATTCTTCAAAAAAAAGTAGGTAATAAAAAAAAGTTAATTTTTAAAAGATCATTATCTTAAAGAGTAGATTAATAACCAAAAATTAATTCATAAAAAATAAACGCATCCAGTATATAAGTAATCTGTTGACAACTTAAAAAAAAATTAATTAACTTAAAGTAAACATTCAATGCCTACGAAATCCTGTGATAAGTATAGTCCACTCGTAGCAATGACGTATGCCTGTGCTTATGGCAATATTGGCAGCATGAGGACCAACTCTGTTGGACCCCAACCTATTTTTGTATTTTTAAACATTTAAACATTTTTTGTATAATTTACAAACCAACGTTTTGCAAAAGTTCTGCTTTATTATTTCTGGGCTTACGTGTTTAATTATTAATTTTGGGCCATTATTTAACCTAGCCCCCATAATTTTTATCATACGTACAGCTGTTTTTTTAATTTCCAATTTTTATTTAATTTTAGGTCCGCTCTAGGATCAAATATGTACACATATCTAAAATTTGGATTACCCCGTGTTTTCCCACCAAATCAAAATGGTTCAAATCGATCGACAACTCCACAGCATTTCAACCGTGTTTTAACGAGCGGAAGACCCCAGTTCAGGTCTCCGAAACATGCGAGGGGCCTAAGAGATGGTTCTTCCGGATACGATAGTTCGGACAACGAGACGGCTCAGCAGTACAAACAGAACAGGAAGTACCGATCCGATCCCGATTTCCGGATGCAGAATGTACACCCTTCCTATCAAGGGGTATGTCCAGTATTATGTGGTGACAACACCTTGAATTCTTAACACAATTACACGCAACAGTGGTTCTCAATGAGAACTAACTCATTAGCAAACGCACTATTATCATTTTTACAATGAGTGAACTCTAATGCG
The DNA here is from genome assembly GCA_963971575.1 of Liopterus haemorrhoidalis. NCBI lineage: Eukaryota > Metazoa > Arthropoda > Insecta > Coleoptera > Dytiscidae > Liopterus > Liopterus haemorrhoidalis. Next base: position 37,508,039 of record OZ020612.1, on the reverse strand, counting down.
TTAACAGGTGCGTCACTTAGTCATTCAATTATATACATAGGTACATATATACATACTTACGTATATACATAACATACAAACATATACAGTGGAGGAAGAATTTTGCTTACATATGTACTAACTCAGTGCCGGCTCTAGGGGTTACCCGATGCAAAAATTGTTTCGGCGCTCTTAAAAAAGGGAAGTTGACCAAAAATTTGTTTGTTCTCTAAAAAAAAAGAAGTCGCCCAGAAATTCGTTATAGGTACCTGGCGTCCCGATGAAAAATAAAAATGACGCCCCATTTTTAAAAAATTAAAATTTCTTTGTGTATAAAAAAATTACCTTTTTTTTAACTCTTAGACATATTTTTAGCTCGCCAGTATAAGAATGGCGCCGCTCAATCATTGGTCTCGATGGCCCCGATGCGACGCATCCTTTGCATCCATTGTGGAGCCGGCACTGTACAAACTATTAGCCCATGGATATTCTCCTACTGAAAAAATTCTCAGCTAATTTTGATAAGCTTATTATTTCTAAAAATATACATTTTTGTGTCGTTGAAATATAATTATTTTTCTGTTAAAGGCTGTTAAAAATATCAAGCTCTAGAAAAAGAGCCATTTTTAACCTAAATTGTCTTATAAAACCCGATTTACTATACTAAAAAAATCTATAGTCTGTTTCTTTGATTTAAGCGGAACTAGATTTTGGAAACTAGTAATGTTTAAATGAGGCTTTTGATCATATTCTTTAGCAAAATCCCACTTAAATCGTTAAAAATTAGGCACTTAACAACTTACAACAATGAAATTTCCATTTAGTTCCGCTTAAGCGTTTGGAATAGCCTAAAGTCACTAGATTATACAAAGTACCGCAACGGCGGCCATGCTGGGGTTAAAAATGTCGCCAACACAAATGATGTTCAGTGATTCCAACATTACAAAAATAAGAAACTAGTTTTTATTTTAAACATTGTAATCACGATTTTTTTAATCAAAGATGCACTATAACAAAATTGTGGTACAATTTCAATTATTTTTTTAATTTTTATTAAATAAAATGGATGTAATATATAAATTTAAATTAAACTTAACCTTAAATATTCAAACCGCTGACAAAGAAGGTTATTAAATGAGAGCGAGAGAGGGAGATGTGACAGCGCAGACGTAAACATAAGAACGTAAAAATTGCTGCTTTAGTTTGCTTAATAGGGGAAGCAATGTTGCCAATCAAACCCTGGGGTCTGTCGGCTTCATCAAAGGCTTGCGGTACTTTGTATAATCCAGTGACTTTAGAATAGCCTATATATTTCATTTGTTTTTGTGCAAAAAATGCGTTTTTACCCCTTTAGCCTCCCACCATAAGCATAATACATCGGCTAATTAGATCTACACAACGATCTAACGGACTTGCATGAGCTTATGGGGGCGACAGAACCAGAGTTGGGCAAATTACAATCAAACTAATGATTGAGGATTGAGATTAAAAATTTATTTTCAAGACTTGATTAATTAAGTAAGGTAGCCGGTCACCGTGGCGCAGTCGTTAGCGTGGCAGTCTACTAACTTCTGGGCCATGGGGGGCTCGGGTTCAAATCCCGGTTATGGCATGGATATTTTGTGTTGTCCAAAAAATGTACATTGTAATTTTCTGTAACATTTTCAAAAATAAAAATTGCTTCTACTGGATAATGGCCTTAGTAGCCAAGTCCAAAACATATTAAAAAAAAAAAAAAAATTAAGTAAGGTACATCACTCATAATGCAGTTATACTTATCATCGGAATCATTATGCATAGTAGACGTCTGACGCAGATTTCATTTGTGAAAAATTTGAGTGATGTATATTAAAATTATATATTTGTATTTTTTCGTCAACATGAGTGACAACGATACTCGTGAAGGTTTTGGTGCATCGACTTTTTTAATATCTGAAGCATCAGGAGCTTCAAACTCTTCGCAGTCAGCCAATGATGGTAAGAGAAGAAATGTTTATTTAAATCGAAAACGGTAGATGGTACTTTTTTTCTTTTTTCAATATTCAATACATTTCAATATATAGCCGAAAAAAGACGTGTAGAGCAAAATAAGTTCATTGCTCAATGCGGCCAATGCCAACCTAAAGTTGAAATTAAAGCATATAAAAATAGTTCATAGAATTTTATATCTGATCTTAAAAGACACGAAAACGATGCATTTATTGAATTAAAAAACATCGATTCTAAAGGTAGGCTAACAGTTGTTCCTCTAAAATCAAGAACAATTAGAGCCGGAAGATTGTCACAACAAATTTTTGAAGAAGACATTAGCAAATATGTTATTGCTCTAAGGTCGGTAGAGTGGCAAAATGTAATGCTCTTTTGAAAGTTGCAAGACGGCCGATAATTATTGTGCATTTAGGTATAGGGATATTATATATGTAATATATAATATCCCTATAGTTTGATTAAATTTTCATTCAAATTGTTAGTTGATTGAAAGTTTAGTTAAATAATGCCCAACTCTGGACATAACCATCTCTAAGAACTGCAGGTGTTTCCGTGCAGTCCGAAAAAGAATCAAGAAGTACAGTGAAAACAATTAAAATCAATTCGTTATCTTTGACAAAAACAACAAAAATTCTCCATTTTTTTTTTTTTATGTGAGCACATCTCATGTATGGCTATAATTCTTTCGATGGACGGACGTGAGTTTTTCTTTCATAAATTATTGAAATGTATGATTTTTAATATGTACCCACAATTTGTATCACTTACTAAATACGTACAAAACTCTGAAATATATGAAATTCACTCATTAGTTATTATTTTTTATTAATGTACGTTTTTAGCAACCACAGGGAATTAATACACATACATTGGGTCCCAACAAAGTCCCTCCAAGACCACCTGGACAATGGAGTCGCAACAAAAGCATCTCCGAGGCTAATTTACTTTCCCATGATATCTATGGGAGAGCACCGCCTCCAGGGGGCCCACCACCACCAGCCAACTACAACAGAAGGAACAGTGTCGCTGATTTTGGACATGATACCATAGACAGAAGGTACTGAATAATTTTTACATTAGAGGTGCGTTCGGCATAAGCTAATAATCTACACATTCTGCACAATTTACACAAGAAACGTTCGGCGTAAAGTTTCTGTGTGCTCTGTGCTGCACGAAGATCGTTCGGCAAATATCGTGCAGTGCAGTTTTTGTTACACAAGTTCATATCGTGCAGCAATCTGTGCAATAATGTTTATCGGTAAAAATACAAGTTATTATTTCTACAAAACAATATGAATAAAACAATCAAGATATCATTGTTTATGCCTGGAGCATTTGCAAAATAAATAGTACAGACATGAACCTCATGATGGAACATGTAAATACACTCAAAAAGACTCAAAATTTTCTAGATACAAGCGGAAATATTGTTTAAGTGATTTGTAGTCATGTTTGGAACAGTATCCTCTGCATATTCAAACACTTTTTCCAAAATATTTTCTAGTTAGGAAAATTCTTCTGAATTGTCTTCCTCATCAAATAAAATTTCTTTTGCATTACTTACAAGCATCTTAAAACCTTTATGCGTCATTTTTATATTATCGTACAAAACAAGTAACAGGAGACAGACTTCATGTAATCAAACACACATATTTAATTTGTTTTAAAAAAAAGGTTAGAATAACAAGATTAACTGCGCAATCTGAACAAAGCGTTCATCTTTGATTTTCTTGCATAGTGTGCACAGTGGTTTCATGACAAAAAACTTGCACGACACTGAGTTAACACTGCACAGTTATGCCGAACGCACCTTAGCTAATATACAGAGTGTTTCAAATAGATTGATCGTCACGTGATTAAGCAGCATCTTTATTCTAGTTAAAATTGATTTCCGCGTAGCAAACAAACACAAATAAACATTTTCTATTATTATACTTATAACTTATATGAATAAGGGAGTCGTTGTGACTTATTATTTATTTGGCGTTCTTTTTCTTCTTTACTCCTATTTTTGTATAATTAAACAGATGTTTTCTCCCAAACATCTAAATTCATTAAAAAAAAAAAAAATTAGACACAATTATTGGATTCTTGTGAAAGTTCACACTTCATAATTATATTTTAGTGTACTGAACCATCCGATTGCGAGACCCTTATCGAAAGCTGGAAGTGACATATCCTTGATGCATTCGCGAAGAGGTGCCTCCGTCATGAGAGGAGAATACATGGTTCACGACCAGGACATGGGGACCAGCTTCATATACCCCCACCTCCAGGTTCGCTCTTTGGAAATAACATCACCGAAGAACAAAAGAATGCTCCTTCTGCAGAACGTCTCCTTCGAGATAAGAGGAGGTGAAATATTAGCTGTGATGGCCACATCAGGTAATAATATATTATAATACAAGTGTGGAAAAGGTGTCGTTGTAGTACAAGTGTGAATGTTGCAGTCACATGAGTATTGCAATAATCCTTTCTGTACGTTTTCCATATTTTTTCTACGACCATAATTATTGACCACCGCATATATAAGGGAGATATTGCGATAATACCGATTTGGACATTTTGAGATTTATTAGATAAGGTCTCTGCATAACGTTTTGACTATTTTTAGCACGATGTCGGTCTGTCAAAAAAATTTTGGCCAAAATTTTAGACCGAAACTCAAAAGTGATTATATGTTTCTGATCTAAGGCTGAACATGTATAAGTACAACAATTTTCCAACAAAATTTAAAAATATATATTTCCTAAAATTATGAAATTTTGGCCAAAATTTTTTTAACTCAGATTTTAGCTAAAATGTAGTTTTTAGATAATTTTGGAGGGAGGATTATGAAAAAATATATAAAAAATTTATGCTTCCTAGTTTTTGAGTTAGAGCCGGTTTGGGTCAGCTTTTTGCATGTAATTCCAAAACTTTTGCCCAGACTTTAAAATGGACCAAATTTTATTGATCTATGACCAAAAATATATATTTGTACCAATCTTCAATAAAATCGGACACAACAAATTTTTGCTCGAAAAACGAAAAAAAAAGTTTTTACCCCTTACGATTTTTTCGATTTTTTGCCATTTTCAAGGGTTTTGGATTACTGCTCATACAAAACTTAATAATTTGTTTTATTAAAGCCCAAATTTTTTACTAGACTACGCAAATTTTAAAAATTCAAACTGCAGATTTCTATCCCTAACCATGTTTTAGTTAGAATTTATCAAAATATTAAAAAAAAAATAATAAAATTTTCAAAAAAAATTTTTGTTTCAAAATATGGTCAAGAATTAGGACCTCAAGATATCAAAAATTTCAATTGCAGGTCTTTATCGCATTTTGTTTTCGAGATGAAAATTTCTATAAAACACGCTATATTAAAATTTTTCATAAATTTAAAATACGCAAAACGAATAAAGCCTAAAATTTTTTCTAGGCTAAATAAACTACGAGGAATTCAAAAATTTTAACCTCAGGTCGTTTTCTCTAACCGTTTTTGAACTGTATTTTTTTTAATTTACAATTTTCACAAATGATGTAAATTATGCCATTAAAAAAAAATCATAATCTCAAAACTCGTTAAACGATTAAAGACCCAAATTTTTTCTAGACTAAATAAACTACGAGGAATCCAAAAATTCTAACCTCAGGTCGTTTTCTTTAACCGTTTTTGATCCAGGATTTTTTTTTTTATTTCGCAATTTTCACAAATGATGTAAATTAAGCCATTAAAAAAAGTATCGTAACCTCAAAACGCATTAAATGATTAAAGCCCCAATTTTTTTCTAGACTAAATAATCTACGGAGAATCCAAAAATTCTAACTGGAGGTCTCTGGCTTTAACCGTTTTTAAGTTGTGCTTTTGTTTTTAATTCACAATTTTCACAAATAATGTAAATTATGCCATTAAAAAAATATATAGAACAAAAAACGATTTGTCATCTTATTATAAATATTTTTTGTTATATACGTGTTTGCTGTTAAGTCAATAATAGGGAAGATATTTCAAAAGTTTAGCTTTAGGGTGATGCCCGTAACTCCCCAAATATTTATATCTAAATAAAAAAAATTGTTTCCTTTTTATAAACTCTTCGTCATATATGGTTCATAAGTCAATAATAAGGAAGATATATATTGATTGTAGTTTTAGCCCCCCCCCCAACTCTCCAAATTTTAACAACAGTTAATGAAATATTTTTTAGAGTTTGAAGGAACAGGATTATTGAATACGATAGCTGGATTAACGAATCCAGTTGGTGGGGATATTCTTCTGAATGGCCAAAATGTTACGAAAAGGACGTTGAGGTCCAGGGTCGCCTACGCCCAGAACGACGCCCATTTGTGCAAAGATCTTACGGCGCAACAAACGCTCAGATTCCACTACGATCTCAAGAAACCAACTGAGAAATTAGATCATCTCAAAATCGATTCGTATGACAGGGTAAGACACATTTCTCATCAATTTGATTGATCTAGGATTTTTTAGGTATAATCAAAAAATAATTATTTTTAGATAAACGTATTGATCGAAGATCTAGGTTTGGAACAAGTAAGAAATACGAAAGTAGCCAATATGACAACGTCCGAAATTCGGCGGTTGAATGTCGCTTGTCATCTTCTCCTGGACACGGATGTAGTAGTCCTGGACCAGCCCACCAGGGGGATGGACATCTTCGACACCTTCTTCTTAGTTGAATACCTGAGACAGTGGGCCAACGGAGGAAACGGTGAGTTAGTAGTGTGCATGGAATTGTGTCGAGAAAGGGTTAATTGATTGTCAAAGCAAAATTGAAATTTACTCAATATCTCTGTAGTGTTAAAGGTTATGTGAGTAGTTCTAACGTTTCAAATTTAGTTAAAAACATAGGTAATTTATTCCTCGGCCTACTCTGTCGAGTTTGTTTTTAGATCAAAAGTTATAATTCTTTGTGGTTGCAGGACGAATTGTAATTTTGACTCTACATCCTCCAACATACGAGATATTTACGATGTTATCTCGAGTGTTATTGGTGTCCGCTGGAAGGACAATGTTCAGTGGAAAGAGAAAAGACATGTTGCCATATTTCTCCATGGTGGATTATCCATGTCCGTCTTACAAAAATCCATCAGATTATTACCGTAAGTGAATTTTGAACAGTTCTGCTATGTTCAATTTGAAAGTATTTATATTGTGGATTGCTTGTTCCAGTGGATTTGGTGACGTTAGATGATCTGTCTGCCGAGGCGATGTTGGAGTCCTCCCAAAGGATAGAGCAGCTGGCGGACGTGTTCAGGAGGAAGCAGGAACCTCTCAGTGATCCAGGACCTCCGACTACCTTACCAATGCCGGCAAGGCATGCCAACCCATTCACACAAGCCATTGTATTATTCAAGTCAGTATTTCACAAACTTAAATAAGGCTCAGATAACGTTTATTAATATTCTGCATAACAGAGGTTCTTAACATTATATTGATCGCGGACCAGTAGTATATCGCAGTATTATTAGTTTATTATGACGTAATCTATATATATATATAGTTTAGTTTTTGTACCAAATTATGGTTTATGTACCATATACCAACGAAGAGATGACTTATGTTGATTATTATTTTGTAAATAAATGGTGGCCATTTTGAGATGGTTAACATAAAAATATGACTTTTTGGTGTCATTGTAAAGCTAATTTAATGTACTTTTAGGAAAAAAATATAAAATTATCGATTCCCTATGCTATATCAAAAGTTGACATCATTTCCGGTGAAACCGGAAGTGCCTCAGAATTCTTATAGTAACCTTTAGATGGGCCTTTTTGTCTAGTTTAACTTTTGTTCTGAAGATTTTTTGTATCTTTACAAATAAAGGAGATTTTCGGGGTGCCAAAATAATCTTTCCTTGTTAGGGTTTTGAAGGTATGACCAAAAATGATACCGTCATTTTGTCGTCTGTTCGGTAAAAATTGTAGCCAAATGGCTAAACCTAGAGAGTTGAAATTTGGCATGCTATTACAACTCTTTGACCCGCACATAGGAAAAATACTAGACATCTAAAAAACATATCCACCTAAAGATATAAACAAATATCTGCTCATCGAAAAAAAAAAAAATAAATAAAAAAATTAAATTCTGAGTAGGGTATCAAATGAAAGCCCTTAGTACGTGGATTAACGATCAAAATTTTATTTTTGCAAAATAAATTATTTTGAGGCGGTTTTAGACAAAATTGTGCATAAAAAAATTTGTCCCACACATGTAGTCCAGATGATTTATACTAAAAATCTGAAAAAAGTAATGTACATTTGTGTGAACCGGAATAGTACAACAGGAATTTTTGATTACATTATGTTTTCGGAAAATATCGTGTTTTTTGTGTTTTTTGCTTGACCATGTAAAATATTTAATAACTTATGTAACAAATTACACCAGCTTGCTTTCATGGTGTAATGGTTAGCACTCTCGCGTACCAATTTGCAAACTAGGGTTTTGAAAATAAAAGATTATTTTTCTTATTTTATGATTTCTTTCCCCTCGTCGAATGGGGCTTAATAAAAACGACCACAAGCTTATTTAAATATATTTTCTGAGACCTCTGTTGTTGGTACCCTCCTAATTTAACCCCCGGTTATGAACCACTGCTATATATAAAGCATGATTTTTTTTCCATTTATCAAATTTCTTTATAACAATCATGAATTTTCTATATAGCGTTTAAATAGGATTTGTTGCTAAAATTGTTGTAATTTTTAGTAAATCCATGTTTTATGCCCAACCGCACACCTTCGTGAAATGGACCTCTTTATTCGTCCTGGCCGCAACTCTCTCTCTCATTATCGGAGCCGTGTTCTGGGATGTTCCCCACACGGACCCCCAGCTCAACCTGAACGACCGGCTGGGCTACCACTACACAGTGATGTGTGTCGCCTCCTGGCCCATTCTCCTGGCTCTCACTATCACAGAAATCAGACTCAACAGAAGAACAGTCGAGAGAGACATCAATGATGGTTTATATGGGAGATTTACTTTTATTTTTGTTAAGGTGAGACGTTTTTAAAGATGGAAAAATATTCGAGCAGTCGGAAGAATTAATAATCTTACTATAATTATTGGTGACTTTTTCGAATGGTAGAATTACTGAACCCCCCCTATTTCTTCAAAATAATGTGACTAAAAGTTTCAATCAAATATCATCAAAGATTTTTAGATCAACTTTTTTAGGTGTTTTTTTTTTAATATATACAAATGTTTAATAGTGCTAACTGTTAATAATAACTACAGATCTGTTCATCTTAAAATTTGCGAAATTTTAAAGATGTTTTCAAGAAAGAAAAAATGTTTCAGAGACCCCCCCCCAAAAGAATATATTCTGAGTGCGCGCCTACACACCTTACAATATCAATCTAAATACATTCCTAGATATTTTTGATAATTTATAATAAAATTTTATTCATATTGTTAATGAGTATAGGCTCATTATCGTTCGCATAGGCTCTAACTAGAGTTTACCCCCTTTCACCAAGACAAAATCTTGACTGCACTACTTTGAGAAATTAAATACCTGCCATTTATATTTTGCAGATAATATTGAATATATTGCCATCGCTGTTCATTTGGCTGGTTTACCTAGTGCCCTGTTACTCCATGAGTGGCCTGTACGTTCAAGGATCGAACCACCAAGACGCTTTTTATATTTACATCGGTAAGTCAACAGTAGAATTGCTACTCATTATTAAAACTGGATTTAATGGACCTTACATCAATAATTCTCTATATTTTTAACCACTATCATACTGTAAAGTATCAATTACAGGTTATATGCTGCTCTATTTGAGTTGTACGCAATCCCTGCTGACTGCATTTTTGTACCTGGTGCCCTGGTCCGGAACAGCGACTTTCCTGAGCGCGCTCTGTCTCACGGCGGGTGTTCTAGTGTCCGGCTTCCCGATACACTGGCACGACGTACCTTACTGGAGCACATACCTGCGTTATGTCTCCCCCTCAGCCTGGCTACTACCACTTCTGGTGGCCAGGGAGCACACCCAGGAAGCCATCGCGACCAGCACTAAAGGAAGTGTGTGTAAAAATAAACAAGTATGTTTATTTCATCGCAAATTAATCAAAAATATATTTAATTTAATATAATTTTAGGTTCAACACCAAGATATTATCGTGCAATCATGTCCCCCGCCTAATGGCACCCAAATTATTACTAGTTTTGGGTTCTCAGCTTCAGATCAATCATATCCAGGCCAGTGGAGTTCTCTAATAGCCATGTTTGTGTTTTTTGTCGTGTGTGTGCTTGTTAACTGTATCGGGTTCGTTATATTGTGTTGTAGGAAAAGAAACAATCAGAAACGAAGAAATGATTCTAATAAACCATAATTTTATACTTTATTTATATGTTTCACTAAATGTGGTAGTGAATGAATGTTTTTTTAATTTAATTATAAATGTATTAAAAATGTAAAAAATGCTTAAAACATTATAATTTTATGTGTAAAAATATTTATTACATTAAATTTATACAATTTCAGGGATAAAACTATTAAATCCTACCCTGCTTTCTTTAAAAATTATAAATAAAAACGCCCTATATCAAATTTCTCCTTTTTGACAAGCAACCTTTTCTACGCATGTGTGTATTTAATTTGTAAACCACGTGATATTAAAATAGGATTGACAGTTGTGTAATAAAATAGAATAATGGCAAGAGCAACTTTAAATAATAGCAGTTATAATCTTTTGGACAGCCTCAGCAGCTCGGATAGTGACCTCGAAAATGTACCAAGATGCAATCTCCAGATACAGATTGCCACGAGAGAAACAGACGAAAGCGAACCGAACAATATGAGCAGAAAATACAATAAAACGACTGAAATTATTACAAATGTGGTTCATTTCGGGATTATTTCGTTTGTTTTTTATATTTTTTACTTGAGTTTTAGTGAAAATGTTGAGTTATTTACATGGCATCCACCTCTTATGATTGTTGGTGTAAGTATAACCTTAAAATTTGACATTTGTTTACATTCAACACGTGTCAGATACCGTAATAAATATAAAAAATAGTTTTTAATGATTTATAATCGTTTAAATATACATAAGTAGTAGTGATAATATGTGTAAACAGTGAGACGTGCAGGAACGCATGTCAAAATTTGACATTTCATTATTTGACTAATTACTAATTATATTTTTAGTGGTTTTTCCTGTTGGCACAAGGAATTTTGTCGTTTCTCGGAGAAAATATCATCACTAGAAGTATTTCTCAGAAAAATAAAACTCGTGTACATTGGATTTTACAAATGGGAGCTTCTTTCGCTATTTACGCCGGGTTTTTAGTGATTTATATCAATAAAAACTTAAAAAATAAAAATCATTTTACAACATGGCATGGTTTGTTGGGGTTAATATCAATAATTTGCGTACTTTTTACAAGTTTAGGTGGAATTTTTGCTTTGTATAATTACAATTTAAAAAATTTAATTAAACCTATATTAAACAAAACAATACATGCTTTTTTTGGTAGTTTTGCTTTTTTGTTGGGATGTATCACCGTCATTTTGGGAATTTATTCTCACTGGTTTGAGCTCAGGACTGGTATTTATGCGAGAATTTTTTGTGTTTTTATTATTTTATTTACACTCTCTTGGACTTTGCTTAAACCATTGAGAAGTATTATTTTTAGACTAAAACATATATTTAAATAATTTGATAATTATTTTAAATCAATACACTGTGATATTATGCATTTGTATTAATATAGTGTATGACTGTTGTATAAACATACAAGATTTGATATTTCTTAAATTCTGATTCATTTTTTTTTCAGTAACAAATATATTGTTATAATAATGTGTTTCATTGTGACTTGCGTCTTCTGCTATGAAAATTTCAATTTTGTTTAAATAAAGTTTTTTTTTCTCCAGCAATTAATTCTGTATGTTTATCTCAACTTCATTATGTTGTAAAAGTAATAAAATTATCTCTTTAAAAGAAAATTTCTGCCAGCGAGTTTAGTTTTTGTATTTAGGTAATAATTATTAAAAATAAATATAAAAAAATTAAACATTTGTGTGTTTTTTTTTAAATATCCTCAAACAAATGTTTATATTTTACGAATAAAGAGCGGCCAACGTAAGTGTTAATACGTTTTAATCCTATTTAATTAAAATGAACAATGGGTTTTCCAATTAAGTAGGATTAAACGTATTAAGACTTAAGTGAAACGCATTCTAGTTGTTAAAAAGAGCGGACAATTTAGGTGTTAATACGTTTTAATCCTATTAATCTAAAAAGAACAATGTTTTTTTTTCAGTTAAGTAGGATTAAAACGTATTATAACCAAATTTGACCGCATTTAGTTATTAACAAATAAAAATATGTTTTTAATAAAAATAAATTGACAGTATTTTATTGACCTTTTTAGCCCATCTGAAATTTAATATAGTTTTTTAACTCGCGTCATACGATTAAAGTTTGCAGATAATTTTAATCAACTAAGATTAGAGACATTATATTGTTAGTTAATTTAGTTTTAACAAGTGCAATGATTTGACACTATCATATTTTTTAACTGTTCTAAATGTTATACAGTTTAGGTAAGTTTTTAATTTGAAACAACTTAGTGTTGTTTATTATAGTTGAAATTATATTTTTACAATCGTTATCACCAGAAATTAAATATTGGAGTAAATATTACCTTGCAAGAATGACAATGCATGTATACATAAAGAGATTATGATAAAAACTAATATAAATATAAAAAAAAATATCAAAACGTCATTCTCAACAATGGTGAGGTCGCGCTTTTATTGCATTAGTTCGACCAACGTCCACAATGGCAGTAGTTGAGTCAAAATGGCGGCAAGACGTTTTCTAACATACGTCAATCATCTGACAGCTGTACATGGTTTTTATTAATAAAGTGAGATTGTGATTATTATTTGTGACATAATTAATATAGTTATTAAAATTTTGTGATATTTAAATACCTAAGGTGAGTTGTCTATGACTGATAATATTAAATCATGTAATTTGTAGGTTATAAAAATCTTTAAGATGTAAATTTGTTAATTTAACTAAAAAGTATGTGATATTGAGTATAATTTACGCAATTCAAACTTACACAACTTGTATATATGTGCTGTTGAGTTAAACATTTCAAACAAATTTAATAAAATTAAAAAACATTTTTGTAAAAATGTCTATTTTCGTAAAGACTATAAATAAATTATTGTTTCAGGAAGTAAAATTATTTTAAAACACGTGGAAACTCGACTGTTCAGTAATTTTAAATTACCCTACTAAAATTATAGTGATTTACGTCTAGAAAATCTTGGTTTGATTATAATACTTTATTAAATCAAAGTTGTAGCAGTGTAAATATTTATTAAACCAAAAACAACAAATTTGACAAAAAAATAAAAGTTGCTATGTCATTATTAAATTAACAAGTTTTCTAATTCTGTATCAGTTTACATTGTACAGTTAGTACATTTTATCTTTATTGTTGCGCATTGTTGTTCATTGACGTACATGTTACCTAGGTAACGCGAATCACGAGAATTTCTCGATAAATCTGTTATATTAGCATAATTGAATAGTAGTTGGGATTTTCCCGTACTGTTGAGGTTTTGTTTTGAGGTCTGTGTTAATTTTGAGGTGGAAGCATCCTCTGTTACAGAATGACTGGCGCTATTAACTACCGACCTTGCTTAGTAATTTGCTAAGGCAGCATGACTGAGCGATTCTGACAGACACAAACTAACAAGACCCGCTGAGACTCTATGCATTGCTTATATACGGTCCAAAATCGGCGGTCGAGGTCCCCCAGAGATAACTTCTGATAATAAACGTGTGTGTGAGTATCGTTCTGTCAGTGTGTGCTGGTTGCCCCAGGCTGTGTTCACGTCATCATGACAATCAAGATTTTTAAATGTTTTTTTATTTTAATGCTAATTTGATCTGTATGGGAATGATCTGAACTCTTAGACAATGAATGGGAACTTTTACGAATTCTATGAACAGTGTGAGAACTTGAACATTTTTCAACCCCCAAGTTTTTATGATAGGCTACCCGCTGTACTAAAATGTTATGTTGGATGCTTTTAGAACCCCCCCAAAAACATTAAATTATCCTGGCCCGATTATTGTAAATAGAAAACGAGAATTACCATTTTTATGGTTTTGTAGGTATGGCCAAAAAAACTTATAACCTCAGACACGTGTCTTCTGTACGGTAGAAATTGTAGTCAATCGGTTAGACCAGCGTTTCCCAAACTGAGCGCCGCGGCCCCCTGGGTAGGCTACAAGGGCGCCGCGAAAACCCAGGACCTTTTTTTTTGCTCTTCACTTGAGACTTGAATTTGGGAGGTGAGGACCTTTTTTTGCTCTTCACTTGAATTTGGGGAGGCGAGGGCCTTTTTTTGCTCTTCTCTTTATTGTTGCGCATTGTTGTTCATTGACGTACATGTTACTTAGGTAACGCGAATTTGAGAGGTGAGGACCTTTTTTTTTGCTGCTACGGCTCTGATCGAATGTATTGACTTGGGGCGCCGTGGGAAAAATTTTATACATTAAGGACGCCCCGAACCGAAAAAGTTTGGGAACCACTGGCCTAGACCTAGAAAGTTGAAATTTGGCATGCTTGTACAACTCTTTGACGCAGATAAAGGAAAACTATTGAGAGTTCAAAGAAACATTGTGCAAAAAATATAAACAAATATGTATCTGTACCCATAATTTGTCACTTACTAAATACCTGCAAGACACAAAAAACATTTTTTCGGTTATCTTGGTCATGTGAAGAAAAATAAAATCGTGGGCCGCCTATAAAAAAATCCTCCAAAACATATTCTATATGTGTTTCCATTTAATCATATAAAACGCAAGAGTCTGTCATAATAAAAAAAAACATTCTATGATAAAAAAAAGTTTACTTTTTAGTTTTGTTTAAGTTGAAATTTATAAATAACATAACTATTTTTTGTTAACTCTATATGTGTTTATTGCGCTCCATTATTTTCACATATGACCGAGATTTGATAACTGTTATTTTTTTACATTTTACTACAATTTTAAATGAAATGAGAAAGTACAGAGTTACTATGGCTAACTGGTAGATTTGATATACATTATAAATAATCGCTTATCGGTACAACCAGAGCCGTAGCAACGCCCTGGCATCGGGGCAAGTGCCAGGGGCGCGAGGCCTGCGGGGCGCCATTTAAAAGTGAGAACGTTTTTGTTTTTCGTCATCACTTGTATTTGAGTATTTGAGAAGTGAAGATCTTTTTTTTTGTTGCATTTTAGAAGTGAAGATCTTTTTTTTAGGATTTTGTAGGTATGACCAAAAAACCCTTATACCGTCATTTTGTCGTCTATCTGTATGTCCGTCTGTTCGATAAAAATGGTAGCCAAACGGCTAAACCTAGAGAGTTGAAATTTGGCATGCTTATACAACTCTTTGACCCGCACATAGGAAAAATACAAAAACATCTAAAAAACATGTCGCTCTAAAAATATAAACAAATATGTGATCAACGAAAAAAAAAAAAAAAATTTTTTTAAATTCTGAGTAGGGTATCAAATGAAAGTCCTTAGTACGTGGATTAACGATCAAAATTTTATTTTTGCAAAATAAGTTATTTTGACGCGATTTTTACCAATATTGTGCAAAATAAATTGTCCCACACCCTGTAGCCCAGATTGTTTAAACTAAAAATCTGTAAAAATTCTAAGTAATGTACATTGGTGTGAACCGGAATAGTACAACAGAAATTTTTGATCAGATTGTTTTGGAAAAATAACGCATTATTTGTGTTTTTAACTAAAATATGTAAAATATTTAATTCGCTATGTAACAAAGTAAACGAGTAAACGTCCGTAGTCTAATGGTTAGCGTTCTCGCTTCCTAAGTTGCAAACTACGGTTCGTCTTGTAATTTTATTTTTTCTATTTCTTTTTTTGCATTTTTATTTTGTTTCAATTATTTTGTCAAAATTCTAGTTATATTTTGGCAAATGATGCATTTAATTTTTAAAAGCGTAAATTTAATGCAAGCCATAGGCGCAGTTTTCAAAATCTTAATGAACCTTGCTATATAAAAAAAAATACTGCACATGTTTAGAAACCTAAATAATGATATTAGGCAGTCGAATTAAAATTAACAAAAAATATTTTAACATAAAATTTGTTTTGGTATCCCAAATAATCATCATTCACTTACTAAATACCTGCGAAATCCTGCAATGTGTGAAAATTCACGCTTCATATCAATTTAATTTTTTAGGTCATCACTTGTATTTTCTTCTGTATATTCAAATAAAAATGATGCCCTCCTTAAATAAAATGAAAAAAAGACGCTATTTTAGGTTAAACTAATTTACAAATGTCTACTTTAAGTATTTCTCGGGGGCGCTATTTTAAGTATTTGCCAAGGGCGCCAAAAACATTGCTACGGCTCTGGCTACAACCCTATTTTTATAATTTTGTTTAGCAAAAGCTCACTTAAATCGTTAAAAATTGAGCTCCTTGAAAATAAAAATTTCATTTAGTACCACTTAAATATTTGCAACCGACTTTATTATTTCCGCAATATTAGTTAATGGGATCTGAGAGCGATTAATAAATCAAACGTAATATAATTTTTAAGTGCAGTGATAATTTTTGTTGATTTGGGACAATGTAAAGCGTATTATCCGTGATATCAAATCGGAACAATGTCATTTCTAAAAGTCATATTTGCATTGATACCCTTTTATCAGTGACTTGAGTAAACACTGGAATATTTGTTTTTATTTACACTATTACGGTGCGTTTTTTTAATTAGCCATAAAATGCTAAGGTCACCACAAAAATAATAACAAATTTATGACTTAAGTATGGCTAGGTATAAGCGCCTACCACAGACTATTTATTTAATTAAATAAATATAGCGAGGAAATATAAAATCAACAAACAATACAACAGAACATAAACTGTTGTCTTAATCCAATAATGCTTTAAGGGGGCGGGCAACAGTATAGTTCTCACCAGTTTATTATACAAAAATAAAAACCTCAAATAAAAACAATCTATACATCAAAATATGCAGCAAATTTTTGTCTTTCTAATAGCATACTTTTAATTGGTAAAAAAAACTGTTATGTAATTGTAAATAAACAAATTACATTATAGACGCTATCTTGTAAATCACTCGACGCATATCTGCATACGATACGGCAAATTGTAGCTAAAGTTTCATTCTACAAATATTTGTAGTTATTTTGTTCTATTGTGAATTAATTATTGTTCTTGTACTCAAGAAGCACTAACATTTTTTTATTTGATTTTTTTTTACATCATTTAACACGAACATCTTCCCGCTTCCATCTTTGAAAAATGGAAGCCGGTCAAAGGACCATTTGCCCCGCTTTCATCTTTTCATATTCAATATTTCGAATTATTAATATTTCTAGGAAAAAATGTTTGCTCTCTAAGCCCTCGGTAGTCCCCCCCTCAAGAAGCACTATTTTTTTTTCTGATTGACTGTTTTTACATCATTAAACACGAACATCCACGATCTTTCAAAGATGGAAGCGGGACAAGGGACCATTTGCCCCGCTTTCATCTTTTTATTTTGAAAATTTCGAATTTCTAAGGGTGATTTCAAGGAAAAAAAAAAAAAAAAAAAAATCAGCTGTGGCCACCACAGGACCGACCGCCATCACAAAGTACTTGTATAAAATACATTCTAGCAGCAGAGTAGAAATAACTTGGCCCAATATTTTCTAACAGAGATATTATTTATCAAGACCATGGAAACGTTACATATAAATATGAAAAATAGATACTTAAAAAAAAATTCGAAAAAATTTGCAAAAATTTTGAGTGTGATAATTTAAAATACTAATAATAATAATTATAAATTTAAGAAGTTTATATTTCTTTATGAAATTCGCGGTATTTTTATTTTTGAAATCTCAGTATTTTTCCTCTATCCTTTTATAGCAACTATTGTTAAATAAATTTTTTCGAAATATATTCTGTTACGAAATATTCGCATAAATCTAAACATCGACAAGAGTAAACTCCCCTTTATAGTCAACCGATTATTACAAAAAGTGGATCAACTCTTATCAACATTGATTTCAAAAGCTTAAATATGAAGTTTCATAAAAATCCTTTTAGTCGAATTTGCTCTGCATGTGTACACAGACAGACGGACGGACAGACAGACAGACAGACAGACAGACAGACAGACAGACCGACAGACATCATGCTAAAAATAGTCAAAACGTTATGTAGGGATCTCAATTCGTGGAGTGGACAAATCTCGAAATGTCAAAATCGGTATGATCACAATACCTCCCCTAGGTATGTTGGCGGTCGGTAAAAAATGTTTTCTTTCTGAGCCCCTCGTAAGAATGAATCCTGGGTACGCGCCTGCTTGGTACTCTATTTTTGTCCTGATCTTGAATCTTCTGCTGTTATTAATATAGGTGCTGCAGGTAAAAATGATATAGTATTCGTAAAGAACAAGTTTACCAAGTGACATTCCATTATCATCAAGTATATTTTACGACGAAGATTTTAAACTATAAATAATCATGTCGAAAAATATATTGACGTATTATTTGTATATTTTTACACAAAACTATATGAGTATAAAAGTTATTTTTATAATTATATTTATAAATATATTTTTAAAATTACAGAACATTGCTGTCTGATATCTATTATTAAGTTATTGAGCGATAAAAAAAATTTCTACAATTAAAATATCCTATATATCAGTGGTTCACAAACTTTTTCGATTCCCGGCGCACTTAATCTATCAGATTTTTTTTGCGGCGCCCCAAGTCTAAACATTGGTTCCCAACCTGTGCTCCGCGTGCACTTCTCAGGGGCTCCGCAGCCGTTCCAGGAAATAAAATAAATAAAAACTGAATAAAATCAAAAGAATTAGAAAAAAAAAAAGGAATCAAAAAAGAAAACTGGAAACTACATTCTGAACGAAAATTTACTAAGTTGAATGTATGTCCGAGTGATATCTGATTAACTGGTTTATGACTATAGTCCGTTCAAAGGTGAGATTGCAGTATTGCAATTATGGCAAATGGGAGCGATGTTGCCAAATGTTGTAAATTTGTCAAATGTGTCAATTATAATAATACGAAAAACTCGTATGATTTACATAAATCAAGTCTTATAAAACTCAAAATAACACTCTACAAAAACAAATGACCATTTGTAGAACACTGCGTCTTCACAAATCAGCGCGTTTTAGAGCTGGCAACGTCGATAAGCAAGAAAAGGATAGCGTCATTGTATAAACCCATTAGAGAGTATGAAAAAGAACTACTCCATATGTCCTGTACTGCATACTCACCTTTGAACGGACTATAGCTGGAATGTGATCGGCGAGATGCATTGTTTGAATAATCTGCGTGTATTTTGATTATTTGCTTCATTTTATAAAAATCTGTCTTTCTATTAATAAGTGAGCTGTGAAAGAGAAAAGTGAATTTATAGTTAAAAAATATCCCCTTCCCTCCTAACATAACTTCTAAACACCATTAATTTGTAAGACATATGGTAGGCCTTAGGCAGGTGTCGGCAAACTTTAGAGACTAAAGAGCCAAATTCATCCTTTACGGCATCTGGAAACATTTTAAAGAGCCAAAATTTTGTTTTAATACATGATTTTTTTAGCATAATTTAATGAGTGCATAAATATGTTTTATTTTAGTCATTTAAAATGAACTTTTGCGTGAATATTTTATAAATTTTATTCCTTACACAGTTCAATTTATTGATCAATAAATTGATCAAATTTTTGGTTAATTAATTGAACAATGTATTGATAACCTTGAAAATAAAAGGATCAATTTTTTACATTACCAACTGTAACACAATTGACATATTTATCAAAATGAAAATATTGAAAAAATCTTCACAAAATTATGAGCTCTGAACAAAAACATAAGAAATAACCAAGATGATGGTGAATTAGAACGTTTGCGGTTCTAAGCGGTTCTGTCACATTTGAAAACGAAACACATAACCTATATAATTCTTGGTTATGCTCTAACTAAACAGTTGGCAATAACTAAACAGATAAAAATATACCAAGAATTCTCTAAAAAAATTGATGAAAAATAGAACTTGTTCTATTTTCAAAATAAATCCAATCAAAATTATTATTTTCAAAACGAATAATTTTTTTTATCAATAAATTATTCAGTTCATTGATGAAATTTGAACACTTCACACACATCAATAAATTGAAAGTCAACATTTTCAACTTTATCAACTTAATATTAAGAGCCACACGACTATCCTCAAAGAGCCGCATGCGACTCGCGATGCTCGGTTTGCCGACCCCTTGCCTAAGGGGCTCCGCCATAGGAATTGATTCTAAAAAGGGCTCCGCAAGTCAAAAAGGTTGGGAACCACTGGTCTAACTAACGCAGTTCGAGGAATATTGGAATTCTGCCGCGGCACGGTTGGGAGTCGCTGCTATATATATATATATATATATATATATATATATATATATATATATGAATTCAGTGTCAAATTTGTTGTACAGATTGTTGGTAATTTTATTTCAGATTATTTGTTTTCTATAAAGAACTTATAATCTATGGGGGTTGTACGTAGCGTTAAGAAGTTTATTTTTAAATTTTACATATTGTATTTTATTATTTAAATTGAATAATTTATTTAAGTTGTGTATTTTATTATTTTACCTATTGTATGTAAAATTTAACGAACACTTATAATATACACTACATGTATATTATAAATTATATGACATTTTTATAGCCTTTTATTGAATTTACAATCTTCTTACTTAATATTAATTTTGTTATTTAGTTCTATATACTGTCGGGTTTTCACATATTTTAAGCTACATGCCAAATATAGGGTAGTCAGCAAATCAGTGCAGTTGCGTCACTGGAAACGTCACGTTTTTTTGTGATGTCATATCAAGTACTTTTATAGAACATACCATATTACTTTTGAAGATCGGCATAAAACAATTATCCCGTATAACTATAATCACATTGTTAAACTACAAAAGAACTAGGGTTAATGTTTACAACCACGTTGTAAACAGTCAACGGTCAGTGGCGCAGGGATGATACTTTTTGTTAATCCTGTAAGTAAGATGCGTAATGTGAAAAACGAATCCCTACGGCTATGGGTTGACACGCCTAGTTATATCATTTCTATTGTAATTTTATGAGTTCCCTAACTCTTATTATTTTATTGCGATCTTCAAAACTAATATGGTACGGACTTTTACATTCATCCATTAAACGAATGTAATATTCGTACGCTGTCACTTGTATCGAAATGAAACGAATTTATAAGAATAAGAACAGAATAGAAACATATAAACTATTCTAATAGGCCAAATAGTCCTAAAAAGGGTTGATATTATCCAAAAATATGATCAAAGAAAAGAAAATAGAAATACGTTGAATTTAACCTAAAAAGCTATGCACTAGACACAGTATCAAATGGAAATCTATATCTATAAGAAAATATATAACTAAACACAAAATTGCTAAATAAACAACAAACTAAATGATAAAGGTTTTTAGAAATTACTATAAGTTATACATATGAACGCAAGTATCAAAACAAATTAGAACATATTATAAAATGTAAAATGTAAACATAGTTTTATTTAGCTATACCAATACAAATGTCCCTATATTAAATAAAAACTTTTAAAATTTGTAAATTTTCAAAATGACTATCGAACACAAACTAAATGTGACTTCAAAAAGTATGTCTTAGTAAAATAAAAGAGAGAAGAACAATATTAGTCTATAATTCACATGCAAAAAAATCGATATAGTTATTTTTTCGCCGCTAAATTTGTCATTGAAGCTATATCGCAAAATGACCAACTGCGTTGATTGAATGACTGACCTATAGCTGTAGTTTATTATGTTTGTTGTTATTGGGGTTTCGTAGGTATACTGATTTAATTTTTGTAAAGACGAACCAGTGGTGGAATTACGAGTAAAAGAATTCTATTCCTATAGTTGACAAAAAACCAATAGTTACTTGGCAACCGCCAATAGAATCGCGTTATTGGCCATGATAGAATATAATTCTATTAATGGTAATCTATTGATCTGTGGCGGTATTATGATTAATAGAATTATATTCTATCATGTGTAATAGTTTGAAAAATACGTTACTCCTGTTTTATCTCTCAGTTGTGGTAATGTTATTCATTACATTAATGAATTGAATTATGTAAGTTTTTTTCAACAGGATACTTGTCAGTGTAATACACAATTCACCGTTATCGTACTATGAACAATTTTTCTAAATGTTCATTCGCAATACTTTGTAAATATTGCATCAAGTTGGCAAAAAAAAAAACTTTCCCAAAACGCCTTGACCATTCAGCGAACGTTTTGTTATCTAAGAACCTCGGAATACGTTTAAAATTTGGAAAATATGTTTTACATTTGCAAAATATAATACGATACAGTAAAGGGGTATTTATGTAAGGTGAAACGAGCGCAGCAATCGCCTCAGGTGGACAGCTAGGAGTAGAGTTGCCACATAACGCCTCACTCTGAACCGAAGCACAAAAAAAAAAAAAAAAGTCCCACACCCTGTAGCACAGATGGTTTAAAATCTGGAAAAATTCTAAGTAATGTACATTTGTGTGAACCGGAATAGTACAACAGGAATTTTTGATCAGATTATGTTTTCGAAAAATAACGCATTTTTGTGTTTTTTGTTTGACCATGTAAAATATTTAATAACTTATGTAACAAAGTAAATCAGCATGCTTTCATGGTTTTAATGGTTAGTGCTTTCGCGTTCTAATTTGCAAACTATGGTCCCGGTCTCGAGACAATTTTATTTTTACTGTTTTTATTTGCATTTTTATTTTGTTTAAATTATTTTTTCAAAATTCTAGTTATATTTGGGGAAATGTTGCATTTAATTTTTAAAAGCGTAAATTTAATAACCAGTGGAAATTGTTGAAATTGAATACACGAAATCAGAGGGCCGGAGTTATGACTTAAAACAACCAATGGAAGCCATAGGCGAAATTTTCAAAATCTTAATGAACCTTGCTATATAAAAAATATACTGCACATATTTAAAAACCTAAATAATGGTATTAGGCATTCGAATTAAAATTAACAAAAAAAAAAATATTTTAACATAAAATTTGTTTTGGCATCCCAAATAATCATCATTCACTTACTAAATACCTGCAAAACCCTGAAATGTGTGAAAATTCACACTTCACATCAATTTTTAGGCGTAGTTTTTAAAAACTAATAACGGCGGTAATGAGTACAATTAATGGGCATGAATGCAAATAGTCTATCTCATTAAAATTTTATCAATACACATAGGTTAGATAAAATTTAGGTTATTTTAAAGCTAAAAATTAAAAGAAAAAAGAAAATTATTCCGACTATATTTGGTCTAAGTTCTATGACCGAATCAAATGTATGTTTATGTTACACGAATGCTAACTACAGGCTATTCTAAACGTTTAGGCGGAACTAAATGGGAATTTCGTTCTTTTAGGTTGTTACGAGGCCCTTCTCGTAACTTGCTTGGGTTATTTCATGTTTGACGTTGGGATGTGAAAATTTAAAAAATCAACAGTTAAACCATGGAAACGAATGACATGTCAAAAATAAAATATTTGTTTCTATATTTTAATGACAAAAAAAAAATGTGGAATTTGTATTAAGAATGACACAAAAAATCAAAATATACAGAAAATGACATTTTAAAATGATATTAACCTTTACAAAAAAATGTTTATTGTAAGTGTGATTTACAAAGCTTAAACAAAACGACCAAAAAGCATGATTCAAACGATGAAATTAACTAGATTGCAAAATCTAGTTCCGCCTAAACGTTTGGAATAGCATACACCAGCGTTTCCCAAAGTGTGTTCCGCGGAACCCCAGGGTTCCGCGATAAAATTCAGGGGTTCCGCGGGACTTGGTGTTATTTATATCTTGTTTTATAAAAAGATATAATTAAAAATTTATTCAGGAAAAATACAAAAATAAATGTAATACAGATACACAGAAAAAACAACTTTCTGGTCTGATATATATATGACCAATATCCTCATTTATCAAAAAGGGCTATTTGGTTTTTGTTACCGTTTGCAACTACGTACATGTGTGAATCTGGATTTTTAAAATACGCTGATACAAAATCGAAATATCGCAGTAAACTAAATGCTGCACCAGATAAGCGAATTTGACTATCCAATATTATACCAAATTTTGAAAGGATATTAAAATTCAAAAAGCAAAAGCATGCTTCTCATTAAACCTAGCTGTATTAGCAAAGAGTCTCACACTTTATATGAAAAATATGAATTCATGATTTTTTTTTAAATAATGTTCTATTTTTAAGACAATAAAAATGACTACTATTACTTTTCTATCCTATTTATTTAAATATATTTAAAGTTGTATAAAAAAAATTCCAATAAAAGGGTTGCGTAATTTTTTAAACAGCGCATTGGGGTTCCGCGACAAAATAAGTTTAGGAACCACTGGCATACACTATAAACATAGTATTTCTTTGGACACCTGCACCACAATATGTATAAAAATTTTAAGGAAGCGAATTACACATAACATTTAATTAAACAAATCAGAATATGTTTGCCACTTGATATGAATGTTTTAACATAATTCTTAAAAAGACTAATCATGTCCGTTCCCTACATATACGTTTCGCAAGCGCATTACGCATTTAAAGTTTTTTTGAACTATAATATTGTCAAATTTCATTGTGATATGATCTAATCATGGAATATTATCGTTTGTAAAAGCTGCCAAGTACCTTGAACTTCGTTGTTGGGTAAAAATATCCATGGAATCACGACAATTAACCTTTGATTGTTCAGGGAGTCTCTTTTTTTTATCAAACTGCAGTGTAATACTGATAAGGCTGATTCGCCCGGCCTCTGCCTAATCTCGTGCGCACTTATTTCATTTAGTGACAGTGACTCGTATGGTTTGGATTTTTATATAATTTTTAAGTGACGGTTAGGAAGAAGTGTCTGTGATATTATGGTGGTTTTGAGTGATGGTTTTGAAGAATGCCGACAAGGGATCAAGAGAGGTAAAGGAAATAAAAATAATAGTGGTTTTGGCAGGGGGTGCTCAAGACGGTATGCAGGCGATGCACCGCATCGGGGCGCCGAGTCGATAAAAAATTTATAGCCTATTACAATATATAAATAGCTTTAATTAAAATAATAATAATGATGATTTATTAATGTTAATAAAATGTGTACATTTCTTACATACGTCAAAAGTACAAACACATATTAAATTGAAGGAATCATACAAGTGTACATTTATCATTAGATTAACTTATTAATTATTGGAAACCAATGGATGTAAAATCACAATTACAATATTCTTCGAAATGTTAAAATGCTTGTTCTTTTAGCGTTTTCTTTATTACAGAATTATATTTATTTGTGGGCAAAGATTTGACAAATTGGGGAAGAACATTGTAGAAACGTGTCGCATAATAATTAAGTGAGTATCGTGATGACACGAGTCTCACATATCCAGGTCTTATCAAATCTTTACCCCTTGTATTGTAATTGTGTACATCCATTTGAAGTGTTTGGTCAGCTATATTAGAATGAACGTGGGTTAAACAATATAATATATAAAGTGAGGGTAGTGTCAATATGTTGGTCGTTTCACCAATAATTCTAACAACATGCCTTTGCAGCCTAAATATTCTTGCCGCATGTGGAGAATGACCCCATACCAGTAATGCATATGTCATTCTTAAGGGGTTACATGGGTCTTCAAGGTATAAAAAAAACGACTTCTTTAAAAAAAATTATTTCAAAAACAAAAAATCTTTTTTATTTAAAATTAATACATATAAAAGTATAGTACTTGAAGTACTTGTAAAAAAAAATTCAGCCAAAAATATTCAAAATTTTCCATTTTCCAGCCGTTTTTCGCCGTCAACCTTTTTCTTTGCGGTGGACACGATATTTCGGTGTGGATTCATCTGAAATCAAAAATTCAAAAATTTTCTTGTAGTTTATGCCCTTGGCTCGTGATTGAATGAAGGAATTTAAAAAAAAATGAAATTTGACATTTTGACATGAGTTTGAATCAATTTTCGTCTCAAATTTTTATGCGTTTTTCCGATTCGCATCATTTTTAAAAGGTCTTTTTCGTATAAAACAAGAACGACTTGACCGAATGAAAATTTCTTCGTTCAATCACGAGCCAATGGCATAAACTACAAGAAAATTTTTGAATTTTTGATTTCAGATGAATCCACACCGAAATATCATGTCCACCGCAAAAAAAAAGGTTGACGGCGAAAAACGGCTGGAAAATGGAAAATTTTGAATATTTTTGGCTGAAAATTTTTTTACAAGTACTTCAAGTACTATACTTTTATATGTTTTAATTTTAAATAAAAAAGATTTTTTGTTTTTGAAATAATTTTTTTTAAAGAAGTCGTTTTTTTATACCTTGAAGACCCATGTAACCCCTTAACTGAAATAGGGCGTAGTATGCTGTCATTAGAACATTTCGAGTAACGTTATTTTTTAAATTTCTTATGCCGTAGATGGACTTACACAAGTTATTAGCCATTTCTTCTACATGTTTTTCCCAGTTAAGATTTGGACCTATGGTTACTCCAAGAAATTTAACAGTGTCGTTAGATAGAGGGAGTTTATTGAAAAACAAAGCATAATATTCATTTGTGTAATAAGTATTGTGACCTTTAATTAAATCCAACAAAAGCTACTTTTATTTACTGGCCGGCACTTCAGGCTTCTAGTAAGGGGGCGCCATACAAGGAAATATAGAAAAAACTACCTTTTTTTACTGGGTGGCACTTCAGGCTTCTAGTAAAAGGAGGGGCATGAAAGGAGATTTAGAAAAAACTACTTTTTTTTACTGGGCGGAACTTGAGGCTTCTAGTAAAAGAGGGCGCCAAAAAGAAAATTTAGAAAAAACTACTTTTTTTACTGGCAAGGAAATTTAGCGAAAAAATTAAAATCTATAATGGTTCTAAAATGAGATATTAGTAAACAAATGGAAAATTAAACTTGCTACGATATTAAAAATCGAAATAAAGTCAATATCTCTTTGTTTTAGCTACAAACATATACATGGTACAAAAAGTTTCATTCTGTCTTCGTAACGCTATGAGATATGCCCGTAATATTTTGGGTTTGCGCTTATGCACGTTGCTGGGTTACAAGAGGATAATTAAAAGATGGTACAACCTAGTAAGCTGTTAAATTACATTTTGAAAAAAATGCAATTTTTATGTGTTGATCTTTAAATAGAATTCATTGACCTTAAGACTTTTAGTCAATAATTTTGGCCATACACTGCAAATCTCAAGTGAGTACTAGTACTCATTTAAAGTGCGTACATTGCTTGTCCTCGTTTTTACTCACGTACAAGTGAGTACTTTTGTACGCACTTTAAATGAGTACTAGTACTCACTTAAAGTGAGTTTTAAATGGGTAGTGGAAAGGAAGAGAGGGTAGTAATACGCACTTACAGTGCGTACATAGGTATAAAACTCTTTTCTTGAGTGACGTCACAATAAAGCTTTAAAATTCAGGAAAAGTAAAAATGTTGATTGAACATCAGAATAGTTTTTAAATTATTATAATCAATAATTTATACACTTTTTTGCCAATTTTCAATGCAATCCTTTTCCAGAATTTATGAAGCTTCATATTTTTCTGTAAATAATAAAATGCGATTATTATTATTTCTTGAATATATTTATTTAAAAAAATTTCAAACCTTTCAGATATTACAACTAAAATAATCATAATGATTAAGTATAAGTATGAACTTAGTTATCATATAAAATTCAATAAATTATTCTAAACAATTTCTACGAATAATAAAAGATAAAAAATATGATTTTCTCCTTAGTTACATTTTGAAACGTATTATTTTAGTATCTAAAATATAATGTAATTGTCTCGGTAATTATGTCGTATAATAGAATCAATGTTAAATCTTTAAACATATCTAGAACGTACCTGAATTAATCTGAGCGCATTTATTCCTAAAATAATGCAATCATCACATGTGCTATTATTATATCGCATTTAAATTAAAACTGCATATTTGTATAACTAACTTTGAGGCTTCCGAACCTTCTTAAACAAAAACTATGCAAAAATAAATTCTGGCTTCAGCAGCCTCTCAATGCTACATTTCACTTTATTATTATTATTTTTCACTTTTACTTAACTTTAAATTCACTTATTAATCAGCAATTACTTTGGCATTTTTTTAAAAAATTTTAATTGTCTAATAAACGTTAATATTGTACTATTATTTGGTTGTTTAGTTTTAAAGAGCTTATATGACAGGAAATTTAATATGTTAGGTTAGGTTAGAAATTCATCGCAAGTATATTGAAAGTACGCATTTAAAATGAGTATTAGTACTCACATATAACGCGTAGTTTCAGTTCGGCTTTTTATAAGTGAGTACTTGTACTCGTTTTACGTGAGTATTTTGAAGTACTCATTTATAACGAGTACTAGTACTCACTTCAAGTGCGTACACTTATCTTCTTCTTCAAAGTGAGTACAAGTACGCACTTTAAATGAGTAATATAAAAAGTACTCATTTAAAAGGAGTACTATTACTCACTAAGATTTGCAGTGTACATATCTTATATGAGAAACTCACGAACAAAAAAAATATACAAAATTGGACAAATTATGTAAATTTTAGAGCTTACCAATTATGCCAATGTTATTGCATTAAATGTTTTATTAATTTGAAAATATTTATATAATTTATTTTTTTATTATATAATTTACGCGTATTTACAAAAATTACATTTTTTCATACATCCTTTCGCCACATTACTACCAAATATTAATCAAAATTATTAGAGCTGTTTTTGAGATTATTTAATTCTTACTTTATAGAAAAAATATATTTTGATCTAGTCCTAGGTTTCGATATGTTATTTTTTTATAACAATGTTTTTTGTTACTATACCAAAATGTAAATTCTGTTTTATAATACTAAGACAAAATATTTAGTATTATATTAAAAATGGTAATTAAATATGATTATTTTATTTTGTTTTATTTTATAATAGTTATCAAAAAAATTATTTAAAAAATATATGTGGGTGTGGGAGGGGGGGTAACCTAATTTTGCATCGGGGCGCCAGGTACCCTTGAGCCGGCCCTGGGTGCTCTGTCTTCATCATATGAAACATCATAATGCGTGGATAAACTATCAGATTTTTATTTTTGAAAAATCAAATTGTAATCTGGGATTTAATTTTTTTTGTCCCCTATTCTATCTCCCAGAGGGATTGATATAAAAATATGAATAAGTGCTTAATAATGTACATGGATAAGAACCGAAATAGTACAACAAGAATTTTTAATCAGACTAGTTTTTCGAAAAATATCGAATTTTTTTACTTATTGTGTGATATCAAAAAAAAATCTTAAGACATAGATTAAGTAACAAAAAACACTTTTATAAAATTTCTTTATTTTAACTAATTTTTTTATTTTTTTTCATAAATGTGCAAAAAAACTTTTACACCTAAAAAAAAATAATTTACTAATGCACATTTATGTGAACCGGAGAAGTACAATAGGAATTACTGATTTGATAATTAATTAGAAAGTTATTTTTTGCAACTCCTTGCTTACAATATTATTTACTCCTTGCTTTACAAGTTATCGAAAATTATGATTTTTAATATGTACCCACAATTTGTAATCAGTTACTAAATAGCTACAAAACCCTGAAATGTTTGAAAATTCATACTTTAATTTTATTTTTAAACTAGGTTATTACCTGTCAACAATGACGGATTAGTAATATAAAAATTTCAATTGTTTGTATGTGTATTTGGTTTTATTTTTTAACGTATCTTAATTTCATCGCTGATCAGCGGATCACGTGACAGGATTTCACCCGTTAGCCAATTACGGGAGAGGGTTTCACCTGTCAGCCAGCCAAGAGACAGGGTGTCCCCAGTTAGCAATCATGAGAACCTTAAGAAAAATTGACGACATAATGTTACCGACACTACATACAGACACTTGCTAATTATATAGTTAGATTATTTATTCATGAACTTTTTAAGATGGGAAAACGATCCATTTTTACTCAGTACATTACATTTATATTGTTGAAACTAAAGATAATTTTAGACGTTAATTTATGCCTATGAAACCCTAGACATTTATGTATGTAATTATATCCGTAGATTCTTAGAGAATAAATCTGCAAAATATTGTTCATATCGGTCAAAGGATATAGGCGTGTCGAGAGTGTCTCTTTTATGCTTACATTACTATATGTAATTTTATCCGCAGTTTCTTAAATAATAAATCTGCAAAATATTTTTCATATCGGTCATAGGATATAGGAATGTCTAGAGTTTCTTGTTTATGCCTACGAAACCCTAGATATTTCTGTAAATAATTATATTTGTAGATTCTTAAAAAAGAAATCTGCAAAATATTGTTCATATCAGTCAAAGAATGTAGGAGTGTCTTGAGTTTCTTGTTTATGCCTACGAAATCCTAGACAGTTCTATACGTTATTTTATCCGCAGATTCTTGGGAAATAAATCTGCAAAATATTTTTCATATCGATCATGGGATATAGGAGTGTCTAGAGTTTCTTGTTTATCCCTACGAAACCCTAGACATTTCTATATGTTATTTTATCCGCAGATTCTTAGAAAATAAATCTGCAAAATATTTTCATATCGATTATAGGATATAGCAGAGTCTAGAATTTCTTGTTTATGGCTACGAAACCCTAGACATTTCTTTACGTTATTTTATCCGCAGATTCTTAGAAAATAAATCTGAAAAATATTTTTCATATCGATCATAGGATATAGAAGTGTCTAGAGTTTCTTGTTTATCTCTACGAAACCCTAGACATTTCTATATATTATTTTATTCGCAGTTTCTTAGAGAATAAATCTGCAAAATATTATTCATATCGGTCAAATCATATAGGAGTATGTATCTATAGTTTCTTGTTTATGCCTACGAAATCCTACACATTTCTATATGTAATTATATTCCTAGATTCTTAGAGAATAAATCTGCAAAATACCTGTCAATCAAGAGACCTCAAAAGTCCCGAGAATCACGAGAACCTTAGGAAAAAATGACGTCACAATGTTACCCAGATCACATACACACACTTGCTAATTATATATGTACGATTTTTATACGCATTTGCGTATAAACATGTATTTACATGAACTATTTAGTTCATGTAAAGAATAAATACGCGTAAAGTATTATCCATATCTGAGCTGTGCGGAACTAGAAAGTAATTTATTTTTTGAATGTTAGCTAATCTGTCCAAACTATATCAGTTTATGTTTCAAATACCACATTTTTTTTTAAATTTTCATGTCATATTTATTATGTTATACATTTGCCAAGGTAATATTTTATTTATTATTTATAAATCAAGCTTTAATAAAACTGTCATTTTTAACTTAAAATGTCTTGTAAAACTCGATTTACTATGTTAAAACATTCGGTCTCAAAGCAGTGACGGAATAATGAAAATTGGGGCCCTAGGCAAGATTCTCATTGTGGGCCCTATCTGTCAAATAAATCATAAAATAACGAAAAAATCGATATAATAAAACGGTTTCACGGGCCCTAGGCAGCTGACTAGTCTGCCTAGCCCTTGCTCCGCCTCTGTCTCAAAATCCCATTCAATCGTTAAAAGTCACTAGTTTTTAAAATCTATAGTTTGTTTCTTTGCTTTAAGCGAAACTAGATTTTGATAACTAGTAACTTTTAAGGTTTAAATGATGCTTTTGATAATTTTGTTTAGCAAAAGCCCACTTCAATCGTTAAAAATTCAACTCGCGACAACTTACAAAAATAAAAATTCCATTTAGTCCCGCTTAAAGACGTCATTGAGTAAAAGTATTGTCACGCCACTGTTATATGATATTGTCACATTCCAGAGATAATATTTACAAACAAATTAACTCGTATTACGTGATCTGTACGATTCAGTGACGTTAAATAGAAATAAACATTACTAAATGTTTAATTGTAATATTAAAATATGTTACAGTGTACAGCGATATGGACGGTGACGAGGAGTCGTCGGTCCCGAGCACTCGGAGTGTGGCGGATTGCGGCCGCTGTCTCTACTCATTCGCGGGGCAGAGGTGCTCGTCGCCCGCCTCCTCGGCCAGGAGCTCCCCCGCGACCCCGCTCACCAAACAACAGGACCTGGGGGATCAGACCTTCTTCATGGATGACTATGTTAAAAATGCTATGAAGGTAAGGCAGACAGACAGACAAACAGACACGATGAGTAATGTGGAGACGTACTGGTATAGTAACCATAAAAAACAATTGGCAAAGTGTGCTATGCATGGTCAACAAAAATAAATGAAGTGTGTTAGAAATAATAATTCATACCGTTGTGTAGTTTATGTAATTTTGTGTGTGTTTTATTAAATTATATTAATTTTTATCGTTTACACCAGTATATTTTTTAAAGAACCTGGTAGTCTCATTAAGACGGGTAGTTTTTTTGAGTACTACACGACATTGTGGCGACCGTGACAGGACTTACGTTAGTGATACGTATGCTAAGATATTGGTGTAAATAACTGTAACAGAGTGCAACCAGTGTAATATTGTGCAAGGTTGGTGTTGCGAAGTTGCAGTTGTATAAAAATTATTGAGAAGATGGAACAAGGGCCGGTTAAGAAGCATCGAAAGGTAGCAAGGACTGCCTTTACGAAAGCCGCTGTACGTCTTGAACAATTGTTGACCGCATCTACCAGGAACACGCTAGAAATTCAGGCTGCATGGGAATTTCTGCAAAAGAAGTTTGATGTTCTATCTGGTCTTGATGAGACAGTCCTAAGTGAGCTGTTAGCAGAAGATGCAACAGAGGAGGCCTTGTCAATGGAGACCGAAGCATCAGATGAGTATCTCAAAAGAATAACTATGCTGAGGGTTCGATACAACAGTGTCACTCGTAGTGCCGATGCTGAGGTAAGATCAGAAGCAGATAGCCATTCCGTGAGCACACAAGCGGAAAACAACTCAGGTAAGCGTAAATTTAACCTACCTTACATCGAGTTTAAGAAGTTTGACGGCGAGATCCGTGATTGGTTGGTTTTTTGGGGTCAATTTAACAAAATCCATGAGGATCCCAATATTGATGACTCGGATAAGTTCCAATATTTAATGCAGGCCACTATTTCTGGCAGTAGAGCTAGACAATTGGTGGAAAGTTACCCGCCTATTGGGGAAAATTATTATTTATAGATGGGTTAAAGTCACGTTATGGGCGAGAAGATTTACAAATAGAGGTCTATGTTAGGGGGCTCTTAAAGATGGTTTTAGGAAACGCTGTTTCGGGAGGTAGGATGGACATATCTGTACTGTACGACAAATTAGAAACCCAACTGCGCGCCTTAAATACTCTAGGGATAACTACCAATGCTTGCGCGGCTATGTTATTTCCCTTGATTGAGTCTTGTCTTCCTGCGGAATTGTTAAGGGCATGGCAACGTTCATGTAGGCCCTCTGCAAGTAGAGAGAGGGGTGAATACGGTGGGAGCGTGGCACTCACGAATCCCCTGCAAGATCGTTTGGACGGGTTAATGGATTTCCTCTGTTTGGAAGTTGAGGCTGAAGGGCGCATAGCTATGGCGGCCAACGGCTTCAGTTCACTATCGGTGGAAAACACCCGTCACAAAAAAGAAAAACCTAAAGCACTGGATCCCATTTTACCTACAGCGGCTGCGCTGATGAGTTGCGAGGTTGCCAAATGTGTTTTCTGCGACGGAAATAAACATGGGAGCGAGAACTGTTTCAAGGCTCAGAAATGGACACTTGAGCAAAAGAAAAAGATGCTGAGCGACAAAAGGGCATGCTTCCGGTGTTTAAAAATCGGCCATCAAAGTCGACGGTGTCGAGAATCGGTCAGATGTGTTTTATGTGGTGGCTCCCATGTAGTATTAATTTGTTCTCGGTTACCAGCCGACAAGTCTGACTCGTCGACATTGCAGAATTCGTCACCGCAGAGGGTTCAAGAAAAGACAGAAGAGAAGGATGAGATAGTTATGGCAAACCACTCAAGCGCTCATGTGATGTTGCAGACCCTTCGAGTACGCATGTATGGAGATGATGGTGTGCGAGAAGTCCGTGCTCTTATTGACACTGGCTCCCAACGCTCCTATGTGTTAAAGACAACAGTGAAGGAGCTCCGTTATGAACCTAAAAGGGCTGAGAAAGTAGTGCACGTGTTATTCGGCGGTTCCAAAACGGCGGAACAGCGACATAAGTGCTATAATATTCAGTTGGGTAGTAAAGACGACAGTTTTAGATGCACTTTTGAAGCACTTGATCAAATAACGATTTGTAGTGGGTTTCCTCCGATTCATTGCGGTGTTTGGACGGAAGAAATTAATCAGCTGGGTATAAAGTTGCATGATGTCGTAGAAGGCCCTATTGAATTGTTAATTGGTGCAGATGTTGCCGGTAAGTTATACACCGGGCGTAAACACGTTTTAGAATGCGGGTTGGTGGCCGTCGGGACTTTCTTAGGCTAGACGCTAATGGGGAAAGTTCCGGGAACTCGTTCTTCCACCACCAGTGCATCTATCTTGTCATTGTTCGTGAAGGACGACATTACAAATCTATGGCAACTGGATGTGTTAGGAATAACGTCGCCTTCAGAGAAGCAAACTAAACAAGAAATGGCTCTAGCTGCTAAAGAGCATTTCGATGAAACAGTAGCTGTGGACGCAGATGGAAGGTATGAGGTTAAGCTACCTTGGGTGCCGGGGCATCCACCTCTCCCTGATAACTATAAGTTGGCCATGAAAAGGCTACAGTCTACTGTGAGAAAATTAAAAGTTGACCAAAATTATGAAGCGTACAACGAGATCTTTCTAGAATGGGAACGAGAAAGGATCATTAAGCAGATAGAGCCTACAGATGAATATCGACCTGTACATTACCTGCCTCGCCGACCAGTCCTGAAGAATGAGAGTACGACTACTAAAATTAGAACGGTGTTCGATGCGTCTGCGCGTGAGAAAAATCAGCCTTCGTTGAACCACTGCCTGGAAAAGGGTTCGAATTTGATTGAGCTTATACCTCATCTTCGAGGGTGGAAGTACTCAGTCAGACCACAAAGCTGTTTGGACAATTCTCAGGGGTTAGGTTTACCTTGGAACCTGTCGAGTGACACTCTGAGCCTAAGTAATTTCCAAGAAAATAATAAAGACGTTGTAACGAAGCGAGTGATACTATCGTTGGCACAACGAGTATATAACTCTATTAGATTCACGAGTCCTGTGACACTGTGCCCCCCTAAATTGGTGCTCCAAAAGGCATGGACGACGAAAATTGCTTGGGACGTTACTGTGGATTCAACGGTGGAGCCAGAGACAAATAAGTGTCAAGTGTAGTGAGTGAAAAAAGCAGAGTAAAAGTGTCCGTGCCCGAATGTGCGCAAGTTGTGTTTACAAGAAGGGGTCGCGTAATTAAGCTGCCAAAGCGCTTTAGAGACTGAAAATAGTGCTTACGTCTCCTATATGTGAGTCATTATTATTCCTCAGGTGGGAGAATGTGGAGACGTACTGGTATAGTAACCATAAAAAACAATTGGCAAAGTGTGCTATGCATGGTCAACAAAAATAAATGAAGTGTGTTAGAAATAATAATTCATACCGTTGTGTAGTTTATGTAATTTTGTGTGTGTTTTATTAAATTATATTAATTTTTATCGTTTACACCAGTATATTTTTTAAAGAACCTGGTAGTCTCATTAAGACGGGTAGTTTTTTTGAGTACTACACGACAAGTAATAATTGTAAATGAATGTGAACTAGACATTATTCAAAGTTCATGATTAATTAATTATAGATTGAACAAATGACAATAACATGATGTGGTTGGCTAAGATTAGAAAACAAGGACGTGGGTTCAAGCCCTGC
This sequence comes from Liopterus haemorrhoidalis, assembly GCA_963971575.1. Lineage (NCBI taxonomy): Eukaryota > Metazoa > Arthropoda > Insecta > Coleoptera > Dytiscidae > Liopterus > Liopterus haemorrhoidalis. The sequence goes on along the minus strand of OZ020612.1, from coordinate 37,472,062 downwards.
TGATATTACTGTCACTTTCTGATGGTGCGTAAATCGGGCGCGCCCTTGCTGTTGTGCGCCAGAAATTTTAACTGGTACTCTGCAAATCACCTCAGGAATAGACTCAGCTTCGAATAATTAATTATGTTTTGAATAATTTTAATTTTGTTTTTGAGGTATAACAGGAATATCATTTATATTTAGTATAATATATGATTTTCGCCAAAAATATGTCAATACATTTTTTATTTCCCACCCAAGAGGGGTTGATATAAAAATCTTTAAAATAATCTCCATGATTTACGTTGATGGGAACCGGTATAGTTCAACAAGATTTTATGATCAGATTAGTTTTTTGAATTTTTTTTTGTGTCGTTGAAAAATTTTTATAGTGTGATATCAAAAGAAAGCTGTTAAGACGTAGATTAAGGAACGGTAAGTAGTATTTTAGAATTTTATAAAAACACGATTTTTTCCAAAACTATAAAAAAATTACTTATACCCACTGTTTAACGCAAAGGGGTTAAATTAAAAATCTGAAAAAAATCTAAGTAATGTACATTGATCTAAACCAGAAATGTATTAGAAGAATTTTTGATCAGATTTAATTTTAGGAAAATATTGCAGTTTTTGTGTTTTTGACAAAATTAGTTATTTTTTTAATTCGTGGCTAAATCATGGCTAATAATGTTATGGATTTTTTTGTATTTATGGCTAAGATAGTGCTTGTCTTTTTTTGAAATTAAAAATATTTTATCAGCTGAGAATCGAATTCATGTGTGTAGAGTGTAGTGTTTAGTAGGTTTTGCCTTCTAAATATATATAATATAATAGAATTATACCTCATGATTCAACCTGTTGTTTGAATCACTTTAGTTTTTTGTTACTAAGGTATCAAACAGGAGTAAATCGTTTATAGTAGTGACATAAATAACACATTGTTAATAGTAAGAAATACATTTCTAAAATTTTAGTATGATTTAAGTATTTATTTAATTTTTGTTTAAAAAATTAAATGGAAGCTTTTAGTACTCCAATAACGAATAAAAATGATGATAAAAAACTGTTGATTTTTATGTGATTATTTAAATAATATTCTTAGATATCCAGTATTCTGTTGGCTTCTTACACATATTAAAAACCTACAAAGTCCTGTGTGTGAAAATTCACACTTCACATTTTTTGTTTTATTATTATTTTATATTTATTGCTTTTGCTCCTAAGGCAATTAGCCAGGACAATTATAATTTTTCGTAATGAAAATTCCATGCCTGAACAGGATTTGAACCCGAGACCTTAGCAACGCAGGGCACATGTGCTACCATTACGCTACACCGGTTGGCATATATATATTTTTGTAATTGTTATAGACACCGCAGGTTGTATACTGTAACTTCTCGACAGTCACATGCATAGTATCATGTCACCTATACACACTGCACTGTCTTCGTAGACTGTCCTTTGTGATGTTGTTTTGTATTCGACATTAGCGAAAATAAGTAGCGCCATTTTGAAATTTTGACATATTGTGATAGTCAGAATAAATTTCAAACAAGGGGTTATTTTGAATAGAAATGCCAAAGTCTTACAAAATATTAATAACAATTACGGAAATATATATATCGAATTCCTTCAAGAATGTTGACTGTAAGATAACGTTGTCACTGGGATCAATGGAGAGGATTGCATATTACATTGGATAAAATGCGTAAAACAACTTATTTAGCTTGATTAAATTTTATTAGAAGTATCTTATATGTTTAATATAAATTAGTTAAAGAACACAAAAAAAATATATAAAAAATACCTAAATGACCTTTTCATTAAATTACCGAGCTTCAGAAAATTCATATAACATATATCCCTGGGCCATTACTAAAACATTTTATAAAAGCAACAAAAAAAAAATATATATATATATATATATATACATAAAAAACACATTTTAAATCACACTAACCTACAAATATATTCAAACATATCTAAACAACAAGTACAAATGTCAAAAAACAATATCACTTTTCAAAGAGGACACGTTCGTAGGTCTCCTCTCAAGAGCGACACAACACTATTAAAAGTGCACTATCAATTAGTTACAGCAGTGGTTCCCAACCTTTTCGACTTGCGGAGCCCTTTTTTAGAATCAATTTCTATGGCGGAGCCCCTTAGGCCTACCCTATGTCTTACAAATTAATGGTGTTCAGAAGTAATGTTACGGTGGAGGGGGTAAATTTTTTCACTAGAAATTCGCTTTTCTCTTTCACAGCTCACTTATTGATAGATAGACAGATATTTATAAAATGAAGCAAATAATCAAAATACACGCAGATTATTCAAACAGGCATCTCGCCCATCACATCCAGCTAGTCATAAACTGGCTAGAGTCAGAATTCACCGGGGCATACATTCAACTTTTCAAATTTTCGTTCAGAATGTAATTTCCAGTTTTCTTATATTGATTTTGTTTTTTATTTCTAATTCCTTTGACTTGATTCAATTTTTATTTATTTTATTTCCTGGAACAGCAGCGGAGCCCTTGAGCAGTGCACGCGGGGCATTTAGGGCTCCGCGGAGCACAGGTTGGGAACCGATGAGTTACAGAATACCAACACGGGGTGTTGAAAATCGGTACTTTCAACAGGATACAGTAAAAACGATTCTCGAAAAGCTTACAGAATAGACCCCCTGTTATAGATCGACAGCCGACAGCACACTGAGATCTTATAATTTTTAACGTTGTATCTGTTTGCAGATGATGTACATGATGCGCAGCCATCACATGTTGACGGACGTGGTGCTCGAGGTGGGCAGCGAGCTGTTCTACGCGCACAAGGTGGTGCTGGCGGCCGGCAGCCCCTACTTCAAGGCGATGTTCACGGGCGGGCTGCGCGAGTGCGAGATGAACAAGGTGAAGCTGCAGGGCGTCTGCCCGACCGCCATGGCGCGCCTCATGAACTTCATGTACACCGGCAGGATCAGGGTCACCGAGAACACCGTTTGTCAGCTGTTGCCAGCCGCCACCATGTTCCAGGCAAGTGCACTTATAGTCATAGTCAATCACTAAGATAATTCATCGCGCATCTATCTTCCAGTATTGGGTTATTCACTGTGGTGCCCCAGCAATAGAGAGATAAAATGTCGATAAAAATTATTCAATAATTTTATGATAATTAAATTAATTCTATTATTATTATTTTTTTTTAATGAGATTTGTTTGATTTGCCCTTTCGAAAAGGAGCCAGAGGAATCAACAAATTTTTATTTTTGAAAAATAATTTAGTTTTTTTTTTTTGTTGCGCCTAAAATTAAAAAAAAATCTTTTGTTCCCCCATCCTATTTCCTAGAGAGGTTAATCAAAAATTCTCAATAATGTACATCGATGGGAATCATATTAGAATTTTTGTTTAGATTAGTATTTCGAAAAATGTCAATTCAAATTGTAGATTAAGGAACGAACAGGTTTTTTTAAATTTTTTAATTTAAATTATTTTTGACAAAAATATGCTTAAGTTATTCTGGTCCCACACAGGGGCGGACTTTGGCCTAGGCAAACTAGGCAACTGCCTAGGTCCCGTATTTTTTTGGGGCCCGCAAGGTTTTTTATATATATATTTTTTAATTATTTTATGATTTTTTTAATTAGTAAGGCCCGCAATGAGAACCTTGCCTTGGGACCACCCGATTTTCCTTAGTCCGTCACTGGTCCCACACCCGATAACCCAGGTGGTTAATCTGATAAATCTGAAAAATGCTCATTAACGTAAACCGAAATAGTACAACGTGAATTATTGATAGGATAATTATTTCGAAAGTTGTCGAATTTTTTGGAACACCGTGCTTACAGTATTTATCTGACTTACTAAAGAACTGAGTAGCTATAGCTTACGTACGATTAAGAACGCTTGTAAGTCTCTAGAAGGAAACACGTGTGTTATTCTTAGAGCCCTGCAAATCCGAGGATATCCGCCATTTTTCTGCAGATGCGGATAAATTATCATTTAAATTGTGCGAATGCGAATTTTATATCATATCCGCAATATCCGCGTGAACATAAAATCTTCGGTTGGACGCCTCTTCCTACGGAAGCTGCGTTTAGAACCCCAAAAATGTATCGTTGGCATTTGTATTGGGCTTATGGCTTACTCTTGCCAATAATGATACATTACGGTACTTTTTACTTTTTTATAAAAGTCGTAGATACAACAATTTCTTTGGATTTATTGCCAGTTTATTAATTAAAAAATATTATGTAAAGTCTGTTCTTTTGGTTTAGGCGGAACTAGATTTTCAATTCTAGTTACTTTTACCGATTGATTGAAGCTCTTGATCATTTTGTTCATGAAAAACCAACTTCTATATATAAAAAAAAATAGCTAATGACAATTTGCAAAAATGAAAATTGCGGATAGTTCCGCCTAATCGTTTGGAATAGATTTTACTGCCTTATTTTGCATTTTTGGAAATATTAGTCAAAATTAACCATGGCAATTTGCCACATTTAAAAACATATGAAGCTCATATCAAATTTAAAAAAATTAAAAATATCTTAAAATTCTTGAAATCGGCATATAACTTTCATCTCTTAATAATAGGATGAATTTAAGAATTTTATTTTATTATTAAAAACTCATTTTTATAAATTTGCTGATCTTATAGGACTTTCCTTGTTATTTATTGGTCATAAATGTGATAAATTAATCTGTTTAATTATTTCTAAATATCGCTGCTCTAAAACAATAGTGAAATATCTTAAAAAACTAAGGTTTTGAGATATTACTGTTTAAAGTTTTACGTTTTATATAAACTTGGTTTAAGAGTCGAATAATTGTAATTTCCATCTTTATTTTTTAATTTATATAATTTCAGTTAGATAGAAAACATATTTCTGGAGCCAGTAATATGTAATGTGATAAAAATTTCAGTAGTTTTAAAGCAGCGATATTCCAATAGGCGAAAAAGGTTAGTTATTTCCAAACAGACAGCAAATCCTGTGCGAATAGTGCGGATATTTTTGCGGATGCGGATATTCATATTTACAAAGGCTGCGGATGCGGATCCTGTCTATGCGGATGCGGATACAGAAAAACGTATCCGCGCAGGGCTCTAGTTATTCTTTCAAAAGTTATAGAAATTTATGATTTCTAATATGTGCCCACAATTTGTTATCTCTAACTTAATACCTACAAAATCCTGAAATGTGTGATATTCACACTTCACATAATTTTTTAAGTTGAAAGGTCTTAAAACCTATTTTGATCTATTAGAGCACGCTAGTAATATTCTTTTAGTGAAAAAATATTGAATTTCCAGGTTTCAAATGTGATAGAAGCATGTTCTCAGTTCCTAGAACGTCAACTAGATCCTACGAATGCAATTGGAATAGCAAATTTCGCTGAGCAACATGGCTGTAACGAACTGTACAAAAGAGCGAACCAGTTCATCGAGAGACATTTTACACAGATCTGCCAGGAGGAGGAGTTCCTGCAACTGACTGCCATCCAACTGATATCCCTGATCAAGAGGGACGAACTCAATGTCCAGGAGGAGAAGGAGGTCTACACTGCCGTACTCAAGTGGGTTAAATACGATGAAGATAATAGGCATTCGAAAATGGAACATATACTGTGCGCTGTCAGATGTCAGTATTTAACACCCAGTTTTCTTAAAGAACAGATGAAGAATTGTGAAGTTTTAAAAAAGACACCTGCTTGTAGGGAATATTTAGCACAAATTTTTAAGGTAAATACTAATTTATACACGCTTAATTTTCATCACAGTTGACTGTCTGAATTAGTGGTGTGGCGTCCATGAAAGCGTAGGATGCACTGCATCCCTTGCTTGAAAATCCATGAGTAACTTAACTGAGAGAGAGAGAGAGAGAGAGAGAGAGAGAGAGAGAGAGAAAGAGAGAGAGAGAAACAAAAAAACAACTGCAAATGTAAAAACCGTAAATTTCGAACCCGGGAATATTAAGGGTTGATTGGAGTACGAAAATTTAACACTGAAAATAATTTTTCCTTACCGACCGCCAACATATATAAGGATTTTTATGAAACTTCATATTTAAGCGTTTGAAATTAATGGCACGAGTTGATCAACTTTTGGTAAAAATCGGTTAACTAGAATTGGGAGTTTACTTTTGTCGGTTTTAAGATTTTTGCGAATATTTAACAACAGAGAAATATTTCGAAAGACAAAAGTTGCTATAAAAACAATAGCTAATAACTTTTATTTGAGACATTTTTGATGGCATCATTCATAAAACGAAAAATCTTTGAAAAATGTTTCGAAATATTTTCTAAGGCCCAGTTGCACAGTAACTGCTGAAGTTTTTATTTAGGTTTAAGCTGAAGCTTAAGGTTTAGCTAAACTCATACTTAAGTGGTAACTGTGCAACTGGGCCTTAGTATCTATTTTTTCATATTTATATGTAACGTTTCCATGGTCATGATAAATAATATCTCAGTTAGAAAATATTGGGCTAAGTTATTTGTACTCTGCTGCTAGAATGTATTTTATACAAGTACTGCATTTGTGATGGCGGTCGGTCCTGTGGTGGCCACAGCTGATTTTTTTTTTTATTTGTCAAATAGAATATTTTCAAAATTTTACAGTCGTTTATAATTTTTTTTATTTGTTACACTTCTCTTTTTTTTATTAATAAATATATAATAGGTCATTTCTTTGGTTTAGGCGGTTTTAATGTTTCATGTTGGCATCTATTTGCAAAATCTAGTTCCGCCTAAAAAATTGGAATAACTTATATATAGGACAGTCGGCGAATCAGTGCAGTTGCGTCACTGGAAACATCACATGTTTTTGTGACCTCATGTTTAGTACGTCTACATAGCATCTATTTAACGTGTGGAATATTCGTACGCTGTCACTTGTATCGTAATGAAATGAAAATGTAAGAATAATAACAGAATAGAAACAAATAAACTATTCTATTAGGCTAAGTAGTCCTAAAAAGAACTGATGTGGTCCAAAATTATGATCAAAGAAAAGAAAATAGAAATACGTTGAATTTAACCTAAAAAGCTATGCACTACACACAATATCAAATGGAAATCTATAAGAAAATATATAACTAAACACAAAACTGCTAAATAAACGACAAACTAAATAAAAAAGGATTTTTAGAAATTATTATAAGTTAGATATGTGAACACAAGTATCAAAACACATCAGAGCGTATTATAAAATGTCATATGTAAACATCGTTTTATTTAGCGATACAAATACAAGTGTCGCTATATTAAATAAACACTTTGAAAATTTGTAAATCTTCAAAATGACTATCGAACACAAACTAAACACTTCAAAAGGTATGTTTTATTAAAATAAAAGAGTGAAGAGTATTATTAGTCTATAATTCACATGCAAAAAAAAAAAACGATTTAGTTATTTTTTCGCCACTTAGTTTGTCATTGAAGTTATAACGTAAAATGACCAACTGTGTTGATTAAACGACTGACCTATACATATTTTGTGCCTTTTCTCTCACTCTCTCTCTCTCTCTTTCTCTTTCACTTTCTCTCTCTCAGGGGAAACCTTTTATAGGCACCGGTAGGGCTCTTGAAATACTCCCCCCCTTTGAAATACCATCCCTTGAAACCACCAACCGGTCGGTTTCTCCGACCAGGGCTACCGACTAAAACCCCTGTTTTGCCTCTTCTTCCACGGCGGAAATATCCTGTCAGGATTTTCGTCACCGCGGATAGGCCAGTTGCTCCTAGTTTCCTACAGCTTGTCTCATCCTTCTCCTTTTTCTTGGGAATGTCGACGAACATCAGCCTAACTGCTTCTCAGTTTTTCGTGGACCGCATCATTTCTCCCACAACGTTGTCCGGGGTAAGTACGTCCCATCTGCCACATTCGAACAGTGTATGTTCCGCTGTATCTCCGGCGCCGCTGTGTGTGCAGATGTTGTCCAGCTCCTTTCCAATCCTCTTTGTATACGCCTTGAAACACCCGTGCGCTGTCAACGCCTGCGTCACGTGGTACTCAAGGTTCCTCTGGTTACACGCCAACCATTCAGCTAAATCCGGTATAAGTCCTTTGGTCCATTGTCCCTTGTCCATCTTCCTGTCCCATTCCTCTTTCCATTTCTCCATAGCTCGTGCTTTGGCTACGTTTCGCACATCGCTCCCTCCGCCTGCCTCGAAAACGTCCCGCCTTTCTTCCGCTATTATCCGCAGTGGGGGGGGGGTCCGGTCAGCATCTGCAGGGTCACCGTCGATACCGTGCCGTATGCCGACGCCACCCCTATCAGGGCCTTCCGCTGCGATCTCTCGTATATGTCCTCATACTTCTTATACCCGAGCGTACCGCACCAGATCGGCGCCCCGTATAAGAGAATTGAGTGTATTGTTCCCAGTAGCACCCTCCTTTTAGCCGAGATAGGACCCCCGATATTTGGCATTAATCTCCTTAGTTTGCCTGCTCTTTCCTTGGCTTTGGTGGCTGGGCTCATTATATGCTCCACAAACGATCCGTTTGTGGATCCGATTTTCCAAAGACAACGTCCAGATAGCGGATGTGAGGCTTAGGGACGATGTCTTTGTTCCCTAGCCTAAAGACTATGCCGTCTCTCTTGCGCCTGCCTCTCAGGATCACGGCCTCCGACTTCTCTGGGGCCAGTTGAAGCTTATGAGTCGCCATCCAAGCGTTGATTCGCCACAGATTAACGTTCACGTTATAAAGTAGGTCATCCTCATCTTTAGCCGTAGCTATTAAGGCCAGATCGTCTGCGAAGCCTATGCACCTCGAGTCCCCTTCTACATATGTTGTGCCTACATGCACTTGTTTTCACTGCATCCCTTGATCAGAAAGTCGTGTCACGCCACTGGTCTAAATGTATACTCTCATTGTGCGTATATTCGACGTTTATATAGTTTACTGCGCAGATTCTAGATTAGTCGGGATACCTCTAGAGCTAATTTATTGGTAAACTGACATGCCGAAGAACACTCGCGCAGCGTCCTGCATGGATCTTATTTTGTATTTATTATAATGTTGTTACAGGATCTAACATTACATAAGAAACCAATAGTTAAGGAAAGGACTCCGAATACACCAAGGATAATATATATAGCTGGCGGATACTTCAGGCATTCGCTGGACGTTTTAGAAGGCTACAACGTGGATGATAAGACGTGGACGCAATTAGATAAACTCAAAATACCTCGGTCAGGACTCGGAGGGGCCTTCTTAAAGGTAAGTTTTATTTAATTCCAAATTAATATTATTTTACATTCGTTTTATTTATTTTGAAGCTATGTTAACGTGAAGATTTTAATAATTATTAATAAAAACACTATCTTTTTTTCACTTATTTTATTAATTTTCTAAATACACAATTCGACATGGTAAGTATTCATATTCAGTAGGACGCCACTGTTCTACTGAAGATATCAGCTTAATGTGTCGAAATGTACATTTAGAAAACTAATAGAATAAGTGAAGAAAAGATAGTGTTTTTATTTATAATAGTGTTCTATAAATAAAATTCAGTAAAAAAAATGAGTCAATAAAAACAGATAGAAATATTATTATTATTTTATTCATTTTACATCGGCCTATTTCTGCAATGAGGCTAATCGCCGATGCCAGGAGGCGAGCTCCTACACCTGGATGAGGGGTGAATTATTGTGAAAATGGGAGTAATGTTAACATATTATTCTCGCCCGAATAATATCGCCAACGGAGAATCGAACCATCAACATCACAATTTAGACTGTTTTCAGCAGTCCAAACTGCACGGTTTAACGAGCTCGGCTATTTCGTTGGCATAAATAAATAAAAAGAAACTGTAATAAACCTGACAAGCAAAAAAATCCTACTAATATTAAAAGAGGTTTTTTTTTCAAATTTAGGTACCTAAAGTCATATTTGGGTCAAAAGCTATATGTTGGTTACCTCTGTGCTAGTGTATTGCGACACATCGGTTGGTAAATTCTGTTTTAGATTATGACTATTAGTATTTTCGGAATTTTTAAAAAGGTTTGTTTAACTTTAAGTACGAATTGTTAGCTAGAGTCCGCGTAACATTAGAAAAAACCCAACGTGATCTGCGCAAAGGAAGCGTTTTCATTTGGACCTAGTCCATTTGATAAAGTAGGGGTGTTTCAAATGGTTATGCGTCCTGCGAGGTTTCTTCGAACACTCAAACAATAAGGCATCAAATTTAAGATCCCAGCGCCACGGCGGTCAATTTTTAACTTCGCTAGAGGATATTATTTATTATTGTTAAACAGCTGGCAAGCTAAAATTGTAGGAATATTTTATTTATTTATTTTTTTGTGGCTTTTGCTGCTTTGGCAATTAGCCAGGACAATTATTATTTTTATGAAAATTCCATGCCTGAACGGGATTTGAACCCGAGACCTTAGCAACGCAGAGCACATGTGTCACAACTACTCTACGCCGGTCGGCATAGGAATAAATATATTTTACAATATTTTATGAACCTGTTTTGCCGTTTTATCAACAAATATGAGTACACAAGTGTTTAAATAATAAATAAAACAACAACAAAATATCCTCTATCGAAGTTAAAAATTGATCGCAGTGGCGTTGGGATCTTATATTTATTTCTCCACAACAACTATAGAATTTACCAATTCAAAACCAATTTTGACTACAGAAAGTTAATACTCTAACACAAGAGTTGGAATGTTATTCTAAGGCACTTATCTTCTTATTCATATTGCGTGTATTTCATTCCATCACTAGGGATGGAATATGTATTCCATGCTTGTTGTCATTTGTTATTGTTCACTATAAGGTATGCATTCCTCCGCGCTAAAAAGTAGTTCAAACAGTATCTATACGCGTAGGGATACATTAAAATAAATCCCATGTTTAAATTAAATAAATGCAACATAACTTCCTAAAAAGTACTAAACTAGAAGTCGATGTACGGCAAATTAAATTCAAATTAAACAAATAAATACAAAAAGTTTAATGAATTGATTAATTTGTTATGTAATATAAATGATTTTTTAAAATAAAATGTTTGTTAAATTTCTTTTTTTTTTTAGAGTTTTGTAGGTATGACCAAAAAAACACTTATACCGTCATTTTGTCGTCTGTCTGTCTGTCTGTTCGGTAAAAATTGTAGCCAAACGGCTAAACCTAGAAAGTTGAAATTTGGCATGCTTATACAACTCTTTGACCCGCACATAGGAAAAATACTAAAACATCTAAACATATCCCCCTAAAAATATAAACAAATATGTGATCATCGAAAAACAAAAATATATTTTTTTAATTCTGAGTAGGGTATCAAATGAAAGCCCGTAGTACGTGGATTAACGATCAAATTTTTATTTTTGCAAAATAAATTATTTTGAAGCTATTATTATCAAAATTGTGCAAAAAAAAAAAAAAATTTGTCCCACACCCTGTAGCCCAGATGGTTTAAACTAAAAATCTGAAGAAATTTTGAGTAATGTACATTGGTGTGAACCGGAATAGTACAACAGGAATTTTTGATCAGATTATGTTTTCGGAAATAAACGCATTTTTTGTGTTTTTTTGTTGACGATGTACAAAAGTTATAGTTATGTAACACAGTATAGTAGAAGGCGTATCCTGGTCTAATGGTTAGCTTTCTCACTTGCTACGCAGCAAACTAGGGTTCGCTCCCGGGCCGAGGAGACAATTTTATTTTTTGTTTTTTTTTCCATTTTTATTTTGTTATTAATTTAAATTTAAATAATTTTTTCAAAATTCTAGTTATATTTTGCCAAATGTTGCATTTAATTTTTAAGAGCGTAAATTTAATAACCAGTTGGAATTGTTTTTTTGTTGACGAAGTAAATATTTAATATGTTATGTAAGACAGTGAACCAGTATGCCTTCATAGTGTAGTGGTTAGACATCTCGCTTCCTAAGTTGCAAACTACGGTTCGTTTCCTGTCACAAAATTATTTTTCTGTTTTTTTTTTGCATTTTTATTTTGTTTAACTTATTTTATCAAAATTCTAGTTATATTTTGGCAAATTTTGCATTTAATTATTAAAAGCGTAAATTTAATAAACAGTGGGAAGTGTTGAAATTATAATTTAATTCTATGTTTCAATGTATACTGATGTTAAATAATATTATTCAGTTTCTAGTAAACATTTTATTACAAGTTTAACAATATATTATTACACAAAAATTCATACTATATACACTTATTATTTCTTGTAACCAAGTAACAACATTTTTGTTTCTCTAGTCATGTCGCATAGAAAAGCATTATGGAAAATATTTAAACAGTAAAATAGAAAGCATTATTATCAACACCCTCCCTTAATGCCTTTCTATTTTCAATTCATTTCTTAAATCTATTTACAAGTCAATTAAAATTAATATTACCCTCCCTAGATATCTAAACCTAGAGATTTACAATTTATAGTAAATTGTAAACTCAACAATCCTTTTGTTAATATATCGGCTTGTTGGTTTTTACTTTCAATATATTTTACAACTATCAAACCTCTTTTAATATTGTCAGAAACAAAACTGTATTTTAAATCAATATGTTTGACTCTGCGGTTGTTTTCAGGATTTTTAATTATTGAAATACAAGATTGATTATCCTCAAATATTGTGAAATTATCAACATCAATGCCAAAATCTAATAAAAGTTTTCTAAACCACAATCCGTCTACTACTGAACTACATAAGGCAATAAGTTCAGCCTCAGTTGTCGATAATGCTATACAATTTTGCTTCCTTGTTACCCACAATACAGTATTGCCAAATATTTTAACAACATATCCCGTTACAGATTTTCGATCACACATATCTCCACCCCAATCAGAATCTACATATAAATATAACGGGTCTTTATTTATATTTTTTCTATAAACAAGTTTCATATTCATGGTCCCTTTCAGATACCTCAAAACTCTTTTTAAATGACCCCATATTTCATCGGATGGCTTGTCTTGATATCGGCTAAAATAATTAATAGCATAACTTAAATCTGGTCTCGAACCAATCATTAGATACATTAAACAACCTATCAGTTCTCTTATAGGTAATTCTGTGCATCTATTTGTTTCTGAATTTTCAGAAGTATTTAATTTTAACCTTGGATCAATAGGTGTTGAACTAGATTTACAATTTTCAAAATTAAACCTTTTTAAAATTGCTAAAATATAACGTTGTTGGCTTAATTTTAAAATTCCATTTATTTTATCATAATCAATTTCTAATCCCAAGAAATTCTTTAATTCCCCTTTGTCTTTCATATCAAATGCAACAGTAAGTTTTGTCTTATAAAAGTTTATAATACTTAAATTAGGACTTGCTAATATTATATCATCTACATACAATAACAAATAAATGACTTGATTATTTTTAGTGTTAATATATAAACAATAGTCATTTTCTGATCTTTTGAATCCTAAATTTAATATAAATTCATTAATCTTATTATTCCAACATTTAGCCGATTGTTTCAAACCGTAAAGTGACTTATTTAATTTTAAAATGTGTCCCATTTTACATTTTACGCCTTTAGGTGGATATATGTAAACATTTTCTTTTAAATTTCCATTTAGAAAAGCAGTTCGTACATCTAGTTGAACAAAATAATAACTAAATTGATTTCCTATGATTAATAAAGTTCTTAAAGTTGACATTTTCGCTACTGGCGAATAAATTTCTTCGTAAGAAGCAAAATTGTATAGCATTATCGACAACTGAGGCTGAACTTATTGCCTTATGTAGTTCAGTAGTAGACGGATTGTGGTTTAGAAAACTTTTATTAGATTTTGGCATTGATGTTGATAATTTCACAATATTTGAGGATAATCAATCTTGTATTTCAATAATTAAAAATCCTGAAAACAACCGCAGAGTCAAACATATTGATTTAAAATACAGTTTTGTTTCTGACAATATTAAAAGAGGTTTGATAGTTGTAAAATATATTGAAAGTAAAAACCAACAAGCCGATATATTAACAAAAGGATTGTTGAGTTTACAATTTACTATAAATTGTAAATCTCTAGGTTTAGATATCTAGGGAGGGTAATATTAATTTTAATTGACTTGTAAATAGATTTAAGAAATGAATTGAAAATAGAAAGCATTATTATCAACACCCTCCCTTAATTATTACTTTTCTGGGCCCATAACCTGATGTTAAATAATATTATTCAGTTTCTAGTAAACATTTTATTACAAGTTTAACAATATATTATTACACAAAAATTCATACTATATACACTTATTATTTCTTGTAACCAAGTAACAACATTTTTGTTTCTCTAGTCATGTCGCATAGAAAAGCATTATGGAAAATATTTAAACAGTAAAATAGAAAGCATTATTATCAACATATACGAAATCAGAGGGGCGGAACTTATGACTTAAAACAACCAATGGAAGCCATAGGCGCAATTTTCAAAATCTTAATGAACCTTGCTACATAAAAAAAATATTGCAAATATTTAGAAACCTAAATAATGGTATTAGGCGTTCTAATTAAAATTGACAAAAAAATATTTAACATAAAATTTGTTTTGGCATCCCAAATAATCATCATTCACTTACTAAATACCTGTGAAACCCTGAAATGTGTGAAAATTCACACTTCACATAAATTATTTTTCTGGTAGTCGTGGAGAAAGTAGGGTCTGTAACTCGGTTGGAAGAGAAAATTTGATTCTCGTAGTTCCTTACGCTCGCCTGCGGCTCGCGCTCTGTATGTTCCACTCGCATCGAATTTTCTCATGCCAACCTTGTTACAGAATATACTATTCCCTATACAATGTTTTCACGTCGGGTTATATTCACGAACGGAATCTTGTTTGCGCATTGGGGGGTTTTCATCTTTTCTACACGGTCTCTATAGTAATATTTCTATAGTATGATTATAATCGTTCTTCCCTTTGATTCTTTAAATTTGTTTTGTTCTGATTTAGTATGTTGTGACAGGGGATGTTCTATGCGGTCGGCGGCAGAAACAACTCCGGGGGCAGCAGTGATGACTCAGATTGGGTCGAAGCGTATAATCCGTTACGTGACCAGTGGCGGCCGTGTTCACCGATGTCAGTGCGTAGAAACAGGGTGGGGGTGGCGGTGATGGACGGGCTGTTATACGCGGTTGGGGGCAGTGCGGGGAAGGAATACCATGACTCCGTGGAGTGCTACGACCCGGAGACGGACAGGTGGACAAGCATGCGACCAATGCACACCAAGAGGCTGGCTGTCGGGGTCGCTGTCGTCAATAGACTCATGTATGCTATCGGGGGGTTTGATGGACAGAATAGATTGAATACGGTGGAGTGTTATCATCCGGAGAATGATGAATGGAGTATGGTGACTTCTATGCAGACAACCAGAAGTGGAGCAGGTTAGTTTTTAAGAATTTACTAGCAGAACTGGGAATATTTGAAATTAAGTATTTGAAAAATATTTCAATTACTTTCTGGTATTTGAAATATTGTATTTCATATACATCAAAAAAAAAAATCTTGTTATTTGTATTTGCAAATACTTTCTTTGTATTTGTATTTGATATTTGTTGTTTGAAAATGTCAACATTTGAAATACTTTAGAAGTATTTCAAATATTGCCCTATTATTTCAAATATTTCCTAGTATTTCAAATATTTTTCTAGTATTTCAAATATTTCCTAAGTAAATATTTCTCTAGTATTTCAAATATTCCCCTATTATTTCAAATATTTCCTAGTATTTCAAATATTGCCGTATTATTTCAAATATTCCCTAGTATTTCAAATATTTCCCCATCATTTAAAATATTTTCCTAATATTTCGAATATTTCCTTAATAAATATTTCTCTAGTATTTCAAATATTGCCCTATTATAGGGTGACCATTTTCTTTGAGACGGCAATTCGGAACGGAGCAAAAAAAAGGTCGTCACTTCCGAAATATAAGTGAAGAGCAAACAAAAAAAAGGTCCTCACCTCCCAAATATAAGTAAAGTGCAAAAAAAAAAGGTCTTCACCTCCCAAATATAAGTACAGAGCAAAATTCGGCCCTGGGGACAACAAATCAAAGTGCGGGACGAATGGTCACCCTACCCTATTATTTCAACTATTTCCTAGTATTTCAATTATTTCCTAGTATTTCAAATACATTTAAATTATTTTAAATACATTATTTTAAATACTTTGTAAAAGTATTTGACAAATCAAATCTGGAAAATTCTAAAATCATCTACGACGCTCTTGTTAAGTTGTATTTTACATTCTTATGTGCGTTACCAATAACGTATGTCTGTGATTCAGTTAAAATAATTTGAAATATTTTTAAACATAATCGTACCTTTTTCTTAAAAAAAAATCGTTTCTTTGGTTAGATATTTTTAATAAATTCTATCGGGGGCTTCGTCTCCGCCCATTCGTTAAAAGTTACCAAATTTTAAAATCTCGTTTTGTTTAAACCAGCAACTATATTTGGTTGTAATGTTGTTTTTTGCAGGTGTTGCAGCTTTAAACCAGTACATCTATGTGGTGGGTGGTTACGATGGCAGTCGACAACTTAACTCAGTCGAACGGTATGATACAGAGAAAGATGTGTGGGAATTCGTGTCCAGTATCAAAGTAGCCCGGTCTGCTCTCTCAGTAACCGTACTGGATGGCAGGCTTTACGCAATGGGTGAGTACATTTTTTGTATTTATCAACATGTTAAAATTATTTGATTGAAAATAATTCTCTGAGACTTATTCTCAATATGTCATTTTTTTACTTTTATTTTTTATAATGAAATGTCATTGATGTACTTATGATATCATGTAAACATCCATATGTTATCTGTAGTGTTATAAAAATAATGTTATCAGTGAAATAAAATGTAAACAATTAGTTTGCAGAATTTAAAGGAAAATTTGCTGTAAATTATTGATGACTATATACTAGTTAGCGAAAATTCCATTCAGTCATTAAAAGTCACTAGATTTCAAAATCTAGTTCTGCACGAACGAAATAAACTGTTCTTTTCTTAGCTTTATACGGAATTAGATAATAATTTTGGCGCAAATAGTCATCGTTGCTGTGCCCCAAATTTTTTTAACTAACTAACCAGATAGGAATTTTCTTTTTTAATATAACTTGCTTATTTAATTTGTTCATATTACAAATCTACCCAAAATATAACAGTTTATGTTTCAAATGTCAAATTTGAATTTGAATTTCATGTCATATTGTCATGTTATAGAGTTGCCAAGGTAATATTTCATTTATTATTTAAAAATCAAGCTCTAATAAAATTGAAATTTTAACCTAAATTATCCTATAAAGCCCGATTTACTATGTTAAAATTGGACATAAAGTCCTATTCAATCACTTAAAGTCACTAGATTTCAAAATCTAGTTACGTACGATGCTAAGAAATAAATTTTATATAATAATACTTCAAGTAAGTATATATTCTATACTTGTGAAGTTGTATTATATCTCTGATCAAAAATGCTTTTAGAGAAAAGATTCGTCTTCTTATTCTTAACAATTTTTGTTTAATAGGTTTTTGTTGTTAAGTCAATTATAAGAGAGATTACTATATTTTAATTTTAGGTTTTCCAACTCCAAATATTTATCCAATCAAAAAAATGCTTGTAGAGAAAAAAAATTGTCTTCTTATTCTTAACAATTTTTGTTACAAGTTTTTGCTGTTAAGTCAATAGACCATATTAGTGTGTCGTCACATACATGTGGCAGCACATGTATGTCTGAGAGCTGAGTCCTTTGGAAATTTTTGACTGGTTTAAAATACATGTGACATTACTTTTGTTACCTTAATTTTATGAATATCTTCAATTTTGGAGCAAAATATATGTTATTTTGATAAATATATACTAATATATACAGTCCAGATACTTTATATTATAGAATAATGATTTTATAACTATATAAATAAGGATTCTAAGATATATTTATAGGTTACGTTTTTAAATAATATGAAAATCGAACTATCTATTTATCTAATTAACACTATGTAATCATTAATATTTTGTTTTAGAATGCATAATGGTGTATTGTTTTGCTCCAAAATGTAACCATTACAGCTACATTCTTAATTGCAATTTTTTAGTTTTTTTGACAGATGAAAATGATAAATAATAATGGATAAAATAAAAACAACATATTGTTCCTTCAAACCTTTAGATATGGCATACACACTTATTGCTATGTTACTTGCCATAATAATTAGTATTAACGTAAAATTTTCAAAATTAACCTGCAAAATAATATTGTTCTGTAAAAATAATGACATATTAAATTATAATGTATAAAATAAGAATTTTAATAAATAAATATTGACTTGTAGTTATGATGTGAAGCATTCTCTTTGAAAACTTAATTTTTATTTCCAAAATACAATTTAACAAAAAAACAACATGCTAAATTCAAATAAAAGGAATCCAACCGAGAGGCGGCAGCACTGAATCCCATTTTGTGACGTAGTTACTAATATGGTCTAAGGGAGATAACTCAAAATTATATTGTACTTCTAGCCTAGTACTATCAGCAATGGCAAACGTCCAAAATAAATGTGTCAGCATTATTATTAGTAATTAATTAATTAATTTATTGTCAGGTGGTTATGATGGCCAGGCCTTCTTGTCAACGGTGGAGGTTTACGATCCAGTTCGCGATGTGTGGGAGGAAGGTCAACCGTTGACATCGGGCCGCAGTGGGCACGCGAGTGCCGTCTGTTACCAGCACCAGTGCCTGACGCACTGCGAAGACCATCACGAGCATTCGCAGCTGATACCGGCAACATGCCCGGGCGCGGGCGTCAAGAGGACGTGACATTGTATCCGACGACGGAATAAGTCGGCTTCATAGCGCGCTCTGCCACCTGGCGGAGGACATTCCAACAATAATTCCATCCTCGAATTGGAACACAGGTTAAGTTCAATGCAAGGCTAGTATTCATTAAGGCTGGGGAATTATTGACATCGCAATATATGAACTGTGGATTCCGGTTAATTGAGACACGATGAGACTAGACCAGTGTTTCTTAAAGTAGTTTCCGCGAGACAAGGTGTCCTCTAATAATAAACAACACAATAGATCTGTAGAGTGATTTTTGTGGAACAAGATATTATTATTATTTTTATTCATAATATTTTGATTTCTATTCTTAGAGGTGCAAATACTAAATGTCATTAATTTAATATCATTCTACAAGTCTGTTTCAAATGTATGTTCATATTGAAGAAATTCTAACCAAAAAATTAAAATGGTCGAAAGATATTTAGTGCAATACTCAATATAAGTGCAATACAAATAATGTTCAATTGTTACCCTTTAAAAAACCCACCGATCGCATGTATTCTAGACTTTTTTTAAAATTTTTTATGGCCTTTGCTGCTTTGACAATTAGCCAGGACAATTCTTATTTCTGAAAAATTCCATGCCTGAACGGGATTCGAACAGGAGACCTTAGCAATGCAGAGCACATGATCTAGATATAGACTTTTACCTACCTAAATATAAATTGAAGCTCTCCTCAGTTAATGCCCTTTTGATCCGTGTAGTTTTGAAAATTTCTAAATATTTTAACGTTAAAATTTTAATTTTAACTAAGACCGTATCTAAAAACCCTGCAGTTGGAATTTTTGTAATCCCGGGGTCCTAAAGGGCCTCAGGGCATATTATAAAACAACCGTCAAACAAATTTTTTTGTAAAATTTCAATTTAAAAAAATCTTAACTAAAGAATAATAAAATATAGGGCCTTGCGGTTTGAATTTTTGAAATCTATAGACTTTTTTCTACCTAGATAAAAAAGGCCCTCTTTAGTGACGACTTTTTGATCTGTGTAGTTGTGAAAATTTGTAAATATTTCATTTTCGAATGACCGTATCTCAAAATGTATATAAGATTAAGACCTGCGGTTAAAATTTTTGCAACCCTGAGGTCCAAAAGGGCCTTACAAATCATTTTGAAACAAATCAGAAACAAGATTTTTTTTTAACTTAACAAAATGTAGAGAACTGCGGTTTGAATTTTTTAAATCTTCATGTATTGTTTAGTCTAGAAAAAAATTGGGGCTTTAATAACTCAACTTTTACTATAAATGCAAATCGTCCAATAAAACCTTTGAAAATGGCAAAAAAATCGTACGTAAAAAAATCCCTTATGATTTTTTCAATTTTCGAGCAAACAATTTTTTTCTTTGATTGACTTCTAAATGTGTATACTTATGTATTTTGGGTCGTAGATCTCAAAAATAATTCCAAATACAGGCTACGGTTTACCGTTTTTGAATGAATTAAAAGAAGGCCGAAAATGACCATATTTTAAAAAAAAAATACATATGAGTGGGCGCTTTAAATTTATTTTTTAGATTCCCCATCCTAAAATTGGTCTATAAACAAGTTTTTAAAAAAAAGTAACATTTGCAGAAGTTGTGAAAAACTATAAAAGCCGAACAAATGGTAGTGTTTTTGGCTATCATTCAAGAAAGGACAAAGATAGGAATCAAGTTTTTTTTTTACTTTTCCTAAGCAAATGGAGAGAGAATTCAAATTTTCGCGAGATGATTCTGTCATGTATCTCGATACATGTGTACCGCCGAAATAAGTTTGGGAACCGCTGGACTAGATCATTTGACTCGATTAAGCGGCGTTGTTTCCCAGATTAAATCCTAAGGACACAAAGGACATAAAACCTAGCCTTAAATACTAGTCTCATGTGACACTAATGAACAGTGTTACAATCGCCTCAAAAAAATCAAAAATGCAATATTTAAATGCATGGCTTAAGATTGGGTTTCTTGACTTCTGTGATTTTTTTTTATGGTGGCCATGGAGTCCAGTCTTAACACAATCTACAGTTATTGTACTGTTAGGTTAGGTTAAATAATTATTAAGAGTATATCAATTTTAAATATTACTTGTCTAAAATTATATTTTTTAATTTTGAATGGTATAGTGTGACTGACGCTATGTCTAATGTTTTTGAGAAATATTTTAATCAAGTAATATTGTACGTAATTGATAAGTCTCTCATTCCAACAATTGTATACTCTATGAGTACCTGATTCTTAAAAACACACTCTTAAAATATTGTTATGCAAAGGGTTAAATCAAGTACAGTAAAACCTCGATTTTACGAACTAATGGGCGAGGATAAATACAAATGTCTTTAAATTTGAAACCTCCCATTTTCGCCGTCCAAAAACACATTCGTAATTCAGAAAAAGACAAATTTCACTTTAGTGCGTATTTTAAGTCAACAGGTGCCCCTAGGGGGACTCACGGGCTGAGTCCCCCGTCACTCAAAACACGTTTTTAAGGGACATATTTGTCTTGTAATTGAATATAACCCCCCTACCTGTCAGTTGGTATTTCAGATTATTAAATAAAAAGTTATGGGAAAAATGTAGTAAAGTAGACCAATACCTCTTCTGTCATAAACGTTTACTAACTAAACCTAACTTAACTACCTAGTTTTTAGCTACACACTACTTATTTTTCCCCGACATTAGCCCAATTAAAATTGTGCAATAATTTATATAATCTTAATTTATTATTTCTGTTGGGTCCGGTGTCATATATATATACAGACGAATTTTCAAATTTTTCAAAGGGTGTCTGAAAGTAATATATGCTTCGGAAAGCATCCTACCCAGGGCTCACGCATGCGCATGAAAAATCTGGTACAGAAAAACGGTCGAGTGAAACTACTGTATTATACTGTGGTTCTACACTGTTCCATAGAGTGTTTTTGTTATTAAACTAGAAGATAGGTAACTCGCTCCGCTCGACTTCTTCTAACCAAGCTGTTACTAACCTTATAGTTTAGAAGTGAGGACCTTTTTTTTTGTCATTACTTTGTAGATTATAAGGACCATTTTTTTTTTTTTAGATCGTCACTTATTTACGTTACTAGATTTCATTGTAGACAGCAGCACATAACAATTTCACTAAATAATTCAAGGATTATCAGTGGCTCTAAAACAATGGTTTCTGGTTTATAAATTCATAAGTAAAATAAAGTACTCTGGACCTAAAAACAAGATAATTAAGTTGGGTTTAGTTAATAAAAGTGTAAAACCGAACAGAGCCATCTTCTAGTTTAATGACAAAACACTATCTTAGGTTGGGTTAATAAGGTTTTGGTTAGTAGAAGCGGAGCGAAGTGAGCTACCCATCTTCTAGTTTAATGACAAAACACTATCTTAGGTTAGGTTAGGATATTAAGGGTTTGTTTAGAAGAAGCCGAGCGAAGCAAGCTACCCATCTTTTAGTTTAATGACTAAAATAACTCACACTAACATAACAATGCTACCTGTTTAGAATCACCGTACATTGAACAAATCATGTGTGGTATGACGCGGTGTGACACATGCTCTGTTGCGTAGGTACCTATTCCCTAGTTATACCCCCGACCACATTGTATTGGCCTACTTTACTACATTTTAGCCACAGCTAGTAACTCGATAAGTTTTCTAGATAAATATTTATTACACTGCGAACCTTACAAACATCATACCTTACAAACATCCATGCCTTGACTGGGATTCAAACCCGGGACCTTGATAAAATGAACAAAATTTCAGACTCGCCAACATTCTGTCTTATCCTCCTCCAAATAAACAATGGACATAAAAAAGTACACTTTTTATATCACAAACACAAATCCACGTATGTTTATTATAAATGTCCCGATTAAATGTTTTATTGAAGGTTCGTTGTTTTTTACTGGAGTCCAATTGTTGTATGTTTAAATTCGGAGTAGATCTTCCAAGTCTGTATGTATTATAACCAGAGTTGGGCATTTTGCTACTCGAGTAAATGAGTAATGAGTAATGATTAAGATCATTCATTATTCCTGATCGAGTGTGATGAATGATATTCATTAATCGTTACTTTTGCTTATTTTGAGTTTTATTCCGCTATTTAATACAGTAAATGAGTGAACATCCGTTGTCCAGTGGTAACGTTCTCGCTTCGTAAGTTGCAAACTACTGTTCGATTCCCGTCAATTTTATTTTTTCAGTTTTGATTTTTTGCATTTTTATTTTGTTTAAGTTATTTTGTCAAAATTCTAGTTATATTTTGGCAAATGCTGCATTTAATTTTTAAAAGCGTAAATTTAATAACCAGTTGAAATTATAATTTAATTCTATATTTGAATATATACGAAATCAGAGGGGCGGAGTTTATGACTTAAACAACCAATGGAAGCCATAGGCGCAATTTTCAAAATATTAATGAACCTTGCAATATAAAAAAAATACTGCAAATATTTAGAAACCCAAATAATGGTATTAGGCATTCGAATTAAAATTAACAAAAAAAAAATATTTTAACATAAAATTTGTTTTGGCATCCCAAATAATCATCATTCACTTACTAAATACCTACGAAACCCTGAAATGTGTGAAAATTCACACTTCACGTCAATTTTATTTTATTATTAGAGATACAAAAAAATATTAATTAAAAAAATTGTAGGAGACCAAGGGGGGCATCTGCTTATAGAAGAAAATATTTTTTCAACCAGTGGTTCTCAAACTAGAGCACAAAGTTATATTTTTAAAAATATTTTTTAGATTTGATAGCGTATTTTT
The DNA here is from genome assembly GCA_963971575.1 of Liopterus haemorrhoidalis. Classification (NCBI taxonomy): domain Eukaryota; kingdom Metazoa; phylum Arthropoda; class Insecta; order Coleoptera; family Dytiscidae; genus Liopterus; species Liopterus haemorrhoidalis. The sequence goes on along the minus strand of OZ020612.1, from coordinate 37,448,522 downwards.
TCTGAATTCAACTATAAAAAACATTTTGCCTTACATAAAAAAAATATACATATTAAGAAAAAAAAAAAAAAACGGTTGAAATTATATCAGTTTTTATTTTGAATGTACAATAGTAAAGACGTTTATTAATCCCTATAAATAATTTTCTATCTGATTTTCATTATTTTCTAAACATAATTTCATTCGATTTAAAACAGATACAGAAGTAGCTTTTTTATTTTCTCGTTTGAATATCGTTTTTTTTCAATATTTTTTTATGTATGGATATAAAATGTTTATCTGGTTGAATTCAGAAAAAAAGACCTAAAAAGTATGTATAATCTAATTTTCAAAAAATATAACTGTGCTGTAGCTTGAGAACCACTGGTTTAAATAAATAATTTCTTCTATAAGCAGATGTTCCCCTTGGTCTCCTACAACTTTGTTATGTAGTATTTTTTGTAGCTTTAATAATAATGAAAATAATGGCGGTGTCCTATTTCGCTGTTTTTGAAACACTGCAAATTTGAAAATGAAATAAAAAATGATTTAGGACTGTGTTCATGAACGGGAGAAAAATGGCGGAGAGCTTTTAAAAAAATATATAAACTGTTGAATTAACCTATGAATGGTCCGTTATTGAGGTTTTACAGTATTTAATATTATTCATGGTGATTGTTGATATGGTAATTGTTAGGCTGAGTGAAATAATTGCGATAAATTTTTTTGATTATTTGCCGTTTCTATCGCCTTATTTCGCTTGGCTTAACAAATTCTGTAAATTTGTAATGAGATTCATTATTTAATTTCTTATCATTATTTTAACAATTATCGTTGGAAACTGTTTTTTTTTTCTCGTAATCAATGATAGAAATGAATTTACAGGATGTAGAGTTGTTATTTTTTTAACAAACCGGTTTGAAATATTTTGAATATCAGTTATCGTATCAACACAGTAAAAAAACTCGTAGTTTGCATAGCACTGATTTGAAAGTGTGTTTGATAGCGAATAACTTCCAATATTTTTAAAATAGATATGACATTTAAAATTATTCTGGTCCTTTTAAATAGATATGGAACTGCCAGACGAAACTGAATTTTCAATTTCTTTAAGTCTTTTTAAGATGATCAGAATCAAGTGCCAAAATTAATTTTTTTCGCTTTAAATTTTATTTGATGGAAAATGGTATTGTAATATTTGTCAATGCAGCGGGCAGCAAATGCAAGATTCCAATGTTTTCTGATTGTTTTATCTCGTTAGCTGATTAAGGTTGTACATTTGTGAATGTACGTATGTTCGATGTATATAATAGTCAAACATGTTTATTTATTTATTTATGAAAGGAGTTAAAAATATTTTAATATGTAAAGATTTGTCGGATGAATTGTTTTGTTCGAAAGTAATGTATATTATTTGTATATGTTTGTACAGTGCACTTTTTTAAATTACGTAATTGTAATGATAAGCTCAATAAAACAATATTTCAGTTACTTATTGTTTCTTACCCCATTTTCATTTCTAGAGGTTTTTATTTTCAGTTTTTTACACCAACCCCACTATTACGCAGTGGTGTAGTGCTAAAAGAAAAACGCGGGAGCTATCCTCCACTCATTTAAGGAAGTTCAAAATAAACCGTAGGCAGTATTAGCCGTAGGAATTTTTTAACGCAAAAAATATAATGCTGGGTACTTTATTACTGAACAGACTGCAAAAGTGAGAATGCAAAACATACCTTTTTTTAAATTTTATAAAAGCTTCCAGATGGCATTCTCCTCAACTTCTTGAACTTCGTATATTCGTGTTTGTGTGTCTGTAAATGAACGATAGTTTCTGATTCACTTTTGCACATAATTTTGTAAACATTAAATTTGACACATGCTCTATTAATAATCGAGATCTAGCTTCAGTTATTATTAAATTCATGCAGCTAAATACTCTTTCGCATTCAGCAGAAATACACGGTACTGCTTTATAACATTGGAGTAATGGATTTAAATCTGAAGAAATATTTCGCGCACTGTAGTCAATGTATGTAATTATGTAAACACCTGAAGTAAAACCCCTTGCGCTCCTGCTACCACTACTGCACCACTGTATATAGGACAACAAACATTGAGTATTACCCATTTATATACCGTGTGATCATAATTTCTTGTCAGTTGCATAACAGTAAACAATGAGCTTAAAAATATCAAAACTATATTCTATCTCATATCTAAAAATTCCAATTTAACAAAGAACCAATCAGATTTATTTGTTTGTCCGATCTCACCCGAGCAGTAACAATATTGTATTGATAACTTCATGTTGTTCGTTAATTCATTGGCGTGTAGAGAAAAAGTAGTGTTCATTTCAAAATTAATTGGTTTTTGTTATGATATATTATTGTTTTTTTTGTTATTATAGTTGTTGTGGATATTATTGTTATTAAGATTGTAATTGGAAGACGATTGTTGATCGAGGTTAGCTCTTAGGGGTAAGTGAAATATTGAACATACATAACCCAATATAAAAATCGAATCTACGTCTATGTGTGCATGTCCTTGGAAATAAATTTGATAACAAAATGTTTCTGTCAACTATTGCATACCTGACAAGAAATTATGACCGCTCTGTATAAACAAGTATATGGCGCATAAACGCTGGCTAGTCGTTCCCTAATACAAGGATGGAGCTATGTATTGCCGTCTCCCTTTATTCGTGTGAATTGTTTGCGCATGTCTAAATTACGACCTTGCTATTGGTCAAAAAATTTACAGTTACGTGGCGGGAGTTAAGAGATGGGTACAGCTACGTCCTTTTTATCAAATAACATAAACCAAATAGTTAGGGTTTTTGTTTGATAACTTTTAAACTTATTTTTTGCAATGAAAATGTCATTTCATCTGATTTTATCCCGTTCTTTCGAAATGAACTGACGTAACCCGAGCATGCACATCGTGTTTAGAGTGAAAAAGAGAGACAGACATATATATTTTACTCCCTATCACGCCCGGATTTACTTTACATTGAGTGTATAGGCCAGGCACCATATACCACGTCGCTCAATAAGTATCCGGTCTAACTAAGAAAAGCAATTTTTTTTTTTAGAAATTCGACTTTATTCCTCAACATACACTCCTGCAAGAGTGATAAATTCATTCCAACGCTCCTAAAAAAAATTAATTAATTTAATTTCAGCATACCAATCAGTAATAGTTGATTTGCCTGATGCAGAGTCTCTATAACGCTTATCAAGCCACTCTTTGGCTTCAACAGTATTTTTTCTCATCAAAAAACAATGTTTAATCAACACACGAATTTCTTTTTATCCATTCTTTTGAAAATTACAAAACTGGAGTCACTAAAACCACTGTTAACTCTAAACTAATTGTCAGAATGTCATGAAATTTTCACACGTATCGTTTGAAGGATGGTACTATCCAGAAATCATATGGGTCTATCAACAGTGTTACCATATATATGTCAGACCGGCGACTTATTGAGTGAAGTTTTACTTGTTTATATATATGGTATTACCACCCGATATGTACTCTTAATACCAAAGTTGCAAGAAAGAAACGATTGTCAACGAAAACTAATAAACCGAGATAATAATAGTTGCAGTTATGCTTACTAGACGTCACTGATAATTTAACAGTCACCGACATCTGTAGTATAGAGGTGTATACACAAATAAAATTTATAAATATATAATTTACCAACATAATTTTAAAAAATACTTATTATACCAGCCGCATTAGTTTGTATAAATGTAACAGAATGCACTTTATTTATTTTTGTAAACCTAGTAGTTAAATTCTTAACAAATAATGGAAATGAGCCTGATCTAGGGGCGTCGCGTGAGATTGTAAACCGCACATGGACGGCTCATCAAACGGGCCACATTAGGTCAATCTTAGTACAATTTTACTAGTAAGTAGATAGCGATCGTATGAAAGTTTGAAGAACTGCAGCAGTTGGGTTCGATTTTAGTCAGTCAAAGACCGCTTAGACCTTAATAATATAGTATTGTTAAATCGAAACTTAAAATGTATGTACAATTCAATTATTCGTTCTAAAATATTACGTTCTAGAATATTTGCTTCAAATATAAAGTTTTTCTATTCTGCATTTATTATTTAGATTATCCATTTAAGGTGAAAAATGTTCGTTATTTGTTCTACAACCATATGACTTAACCTCCATGCAAATATCATTCCATGTTTACTTCACGATCAAAATTGTCGTTTTCTTGCGCATCAATTTTAGTACTTCTAACCAGCCACCAACAAAACACACCCAATATGCGAAATATCCAAAGTCAAATTTTTGTTGACGGGAAACCCTGTATGAAGCTCAAATATATTAAATAATGTTTTATTTATTATAATCTTTAAATACGTTAACGCACTAATTGAAAATATAAATATATAATTAATTTCTATTCTTATTTCCAGCCTTCCTTCCTTTCTTTGCTCCTTTTTTCGCTGCTTTTACTATATTTTTAAACTGTCCAGTGTTTTTCATCTTTTTCCTGCAAAGAAAAATTATAAGTAATAATAAATAAAACACTTATAATGCTTATAAAAACCTGCCTCTTATTCAAATTACTCCTGGAGAGAGGTAAGTAGGCGTAAGGATCCACTTGGCCCTTCTTCTTAACATCTCCGCGGGCCTTCTTGGAGCGGTACTCGGTCCCCACGTCACTGTACACAGAACCAGTGGACTTCACCGGCCTGTGGATGCCGGAACCGCCCGCGCGGTACTTCATCGCGGGTTCACGATGGCTGCCTCGACTTATACCGCTCTTCATACTCTCCATGTCGCTGCGTTTGCGTTTTTTATCTTTCAGTACTGCAGTTTCGGCAACGCTTGCTTCGTCATCTGTCAAACATTCAATTATTACAAATTAGAACTATATAAAAATAATAATACATTTACAGGGTGTTTACAGTCTTCTTATTTCTTTTTTAATGGATGATACTATAGGTCAAAAGAAAGCGGAAAACCTTAAAACACCTTAGTAAAAGTTTTATAATAAAATTTTTTAGTTAGTTTTATAATAAAATTTTTTAATTTTTGGGTTTTTTCCGCCATAACTCTCCAAATATTTATCCAGTCAAAAAAATGCATTTAGATAAAATATTTGTCTTCTTATTCTTAACAATATTTGTAATATATGTTTTTGCTGTTAAGTCAATAATAAGGGAGTAATAGGGAATAGGCATGATTTTTATTTTATTTTTTATTATATTCCTTCTGTTGCATATAAACATAAAAAACCATTTAGATTTTTTTTTTTTTTAAATTTGAAGGCTTAAAAACATTAACTCATTTATGTAGCGTGCGAAAAACACTCCGACTGTTTACAAACTTGGCTATGACGTCAGAGCCTAGCCCGTCTACAACCTACAGCCTGCACAGTCTGTCGTGAACGTACTTACTTGTATAACTTTTATAGGTTGTGTAAATTTAGAGTGATTTTAATTAAAATAAAGTTATTCTACATGTTTACCGAATTAAATTTTATATTAAAATATAGAAGATACCGAATCACCGTTTTTGTAAAACTCTCGCACGCATAACGCGCGGTCTGCTCCCGAGAAACGCTCCATTGCGACTGCATTCCCAACAGCCAGGCTACCGATTACATAACGTTGCGTACACGCAGTAAGCTAAATAAATATAAAATTTCTTTTGAGACACCTTGTATATAAAATATGGATGATCCAGGGACCCAGTACTTCGAAACATCGAAAATATTGTTTAGTACCGATGTGCACAAATACTTTATTTAGAACTCCACAAAAACAATTTATTTCATTACCTAATGGTGAAAAACAAAAGAAAAGAAAAAAAAGCATTAATGTTGGGTAAATTGTCACTCTGAGCCCTAACAAAATCTTTATCTGCCATTTTAATAATAAATGCATGTAAAAATTGTTTTAAAAACAAATATAAAACTCTCAAATAAGACACTATACACAATAGAGATGGCAATAAAAATGTCTGCAGAAACAAATAATACATATATATATTTTTTTGGCACAGGCTGAATCAATAAATAATGCCCGTTTGAACGAAGACTATATAATATTGATATTGCATATTAAGTACATAAATTTTAATACAAATAATTCATTGTTAAATTTAAAAAAATTTTGCCATTAGTTACCTATCTTAGAGATTTCTAAACTTTTGCAAGTCTTTTTTGTGCAATAAAATTGAATTGTGGCCGGAAAACGTACGAGCTGCGCCATTAAAGGAAGATGACAGTAGTATGAGAATATTGCTGGTGTTTTGGATGTAACCAAAAACTATTAATTACCCTATAAAGCGACATCAGCTAAAAGCATCCACGAGTCACAAAAAATTTGGCAATTTCATCACGAACTGTCCAAAGACGACTGAGGAAACAAGGAAATCCAGAAGACCTGTAACTTGCCTGGCTTTTCTCGCAAATTATCGAGTTGGAAGATCGCGTTTCGCTCGTGAGCATTTGAACTGACTGGACGCAAACTATTGTAGTATATTGGGCAGAAATGATTAACGGGTCAGTTTGATTCTCCAGATGGGCGAGAACGAGTGTTCTGAAGGCCTAGTAATCTAGGGACTTGATTGAAAAGAAGAGAGCAAAGTCATCTTACCGACCAGTGTTTCAACAATATAACAACAATATAAGTAATTTCTTGAAAATAAAATAAAATTATCGATTAATAATAGATGAATCGATTAATTATTAATTAATCGAAACTTTATTTATTAAAAAATAAAGCAATATTTATTAAAAAATATTGTATGATTAATCGATTAATTGAAACAAAATTATCGATTATTTCAATATTCGATTAATCGTTGCTATCTCTAATACACACGTAAAGGCTTGGAGAGTAGGTAGTCTGAGCCGAGTAGCTTCTGACGTCATGCTCAGTCGTATTTACTCGGCAACTTTCGCGCTGTGGTCGGCTTTATTTTAAATTTATAATATTTTAATTAAAATATTTCGCTGAAATATTAATTAAAATTTGATTTTTGTTTTGTTAGGTGACATAACTAATATTAACATATCAAAAAAGTGTACTGTTAAGAAAATATACATTTTATGCGTATCCCTTATTATTATTGACTTAACAGCAAAATTTTATTTAAAAAATATTGCTAAGAATAAGAAGACAAATCTTTTATCTGAATGCATTTTTTTGATTCGATAAATATTTGGAGAGTTATGGCGGAAAAATCCCAAAAATTAAAAACTTAAAAAATTAATATCGCTATTATTATAAAATTTTTACTAAGGTGTTTTAAGGTTTTTCGCATTCTTTTGACCCATTAAAAAATAAATAAGAAGACCGTAAACACCCTGTGAAAAGTCTGATTTTCACTAAATTTTCAAAACACCCAAAGGTGATCGGAATCACGTTAAGGTGTGGTTATAGGCTATATTTTATATTAGAATTTTAATTTAAAGGTGTAATTTCGAGGGATGAGAACGAAAAACAAAATCAGTTTTCAAAACTCTAAAACAATTTATTATAATCACTTTCGTTTTTGTAGTTGGTAGGGAATTTTTTTGTAAAATGGTGTTTTACCTGATTCGTCTGTATCAGAGTTCAAACTCATGAAATTCTTTTTCCCGCGTGGTCCATCGTCATCTGAATCATCCATGATGATAAGTCTGCCGTCTGAAGCCGTTTTGAATCCTCTATCCTTATCAGCGGGTACGGGTGCGGGGGCTTGTACGCCGGGCCGTGTGGCCGATATCTTACTAACTGCGGAGGGATCAGTGAAGTCCACGATATTCTCAGAATCTTCCTGAATCCATGTGTTCACTTTGCGTTTTTGTTGAGGTTCATCTATCTCCATACCGTCTAAATCTGAATCTGAGTCAGCTAAAATTTCTTCCACGCTAAAAATGAAAAAATTATGTGAAATTTCACAAGTTTCAAGATTTCGCATAGTAGTTTCAAAATGAAATGGCAACTCTTGTTAAGAAGCTTAACAATGTGATAATGTCAATAAATAAGAGTCGTTGCTGTAAAAAGAATATCAGAGATATTAAGGGAATTTTAAATTTAAACTGAATAAATGTAAAACTAGTTCAATTGAAGTTTCTTAAAAACCATTAAGGACATTTTCCAAATTTATAATCCTATTGTTTCTTAATTTTAGGGGTTGTTATACTTGTTTGTTAGTTAATTTTCAACGTTCATAGCGTGCATATATTAATAACATGGCTCGTTGGCGACCATTTGATTTTGAAGAAATTCCTAATTTCTGTAGTGAAAATAGTGAATCTATGCAAGGTGATTTGGAGTGAGATAATGTGGAAGTTAACGTGAAATGCGAACAAGTGCAATAAGTAGTGATTTGTGGAAAAAATGTGTAGAACATGTAAATACAATTGAAACATTTTTTTTACAAATCCACCAAATAAATCTTCAATAATTATTAATTTAAATGACAGTGGTAGTGACACACACTCTGATAGTGATATAAACAATGATACAAATGATAATGATTAATATTTTAATAATTTTAAATTACCATAAATTCCAAAAAAAGAATGATTTTTGTTTGTGCAAATTTGAAGTATTTAATGTAGACCATAAAGACTTTTTAAACATGGCTATATTTATAATTCAAATATAGCCAGTCCTAAGACTGATAAAAATGTGAAGGAATGTCTTATGAGTATCTACAGTTCATTCTAAACAGCATATAAGAAAACACGTTTATTTTAAATAATTATTCCGGTCCTGGCAACTATTTTTAACAAAACCATAAACTCAGCAGGTATAATGATTATACTGTCGTCCATTATTTGAATCAGTAAGTGAGAGTGGCCATTTCATTTTGGAAATACTATTGAGAAGTGACGACATTACCGGTGGCGGCGCTGTGCTCCAATGCAATATGGCTGTCGTGTCTAGTATTCAGTTGTCAATATGCTAATAGCGAACAGATTAATTTAAGCACAGTGCATTTTTATTTTATGAAAATGCGAGTAAATATTTTCGAATTTTTAAAATTTTTAATGTATCGAGGTATATAACAAAAGGTGGGCATCAAATTACAGTATTTAAATTTTAATTTCAGTAGATTTATTGAAGTGCAATTTGTAGTTGAGCAGGTGTTACATACCGGGCACGTAATTTTATGTGGTACATCTGAGAGTCGGTCATCTGAATTTACAATATATGGATTCTGTTTGTAAACAAGTGCATTAAGTTCATTGCCTCATGAAATAAAATTAGTTTTAGTTGGACAGAAGCAACTAAAAGTTAAATATGCAACTTGCAGGTGCAAACATATTAGTGCAGTTTTGTTTTTCTGCGACAAATGTAATGAACAAACTCGCATAGTATCAGTTACTTTTTAACAAAAATATATTCCCATGCGTTCCTTCTGTCCATAACCAAATCTTTTCCAATCTGGACTTAACATTTTCTTTCCCTCCATTTTTCTTAAGAAAAGTAAAAAACTATGATAGCCTATCTTTGTCCTGTCTTGAATGATAGCCAAAAACACTACAATTTGTTCTACTTTTATAGTTTTTCACAACTTCTATCGACATTCTAACAAAATTTCAACACTAGAACATATGTAATAAGTTCAAACAGTACTAAAGCGCCTAGTACAATATTTGACCACCAGACTGCGTAACCGAGTGTGTCAGTTCTCAATAAGTATGTAATAAGTTATTCAACAAAAAATAAAATTGATTTCATTTTATGCTCGACGTTATATTTAAAAAAATAATTATTTATTTGAAGCATAAAAAAAATACCTCTTTGGTTTTCCTTTGACTATAAATTCTTCATCACTCTCCTCATCTTGGTCCTTTCTTGCTTCCTTCTGTCTCTTCTTCCTCATGTTTAATTTCCGTAGATTCCTCAACCTCTTGTGCATGACAGTGTCTGAAGAGGGCACGTGCGGACTGATGGATTCGCAACCATATTTCCTGACCAAGCGGTCCAGGATGTCGCGTATCTTCAGTCTGAAATGTCTCTTACAATCCTCGGTCATTCCACAGACGGCCTTGACGATGGTTGGGATGGAAGCCGCCACCATTGGACTAGGTAGTGAGGTCAAGTAGACTTTTAAGAAACTCAGACAAGATAGCACTATTTCACGGGTTGCTGAATGCATCAGTTGGGACACTGTTTCTAGAAGCAAGTTTAGGTTTTCTGCACCTAACGAACCTGAAAAAAAAAAACATATGTGAGACATAAAAAGGCGTATTCATAACCAGGGATGGGGAGTCGGATCGGAGTTACGAGTCGGGACTCGAAGCTTTTTAGAGGAGAAAGTTATCGACCCCGACTCTTTGATTAAATTTTTATCAAGGATGAGAACAAACCGAAAACGAAATCTAATTACCATACTAAGACATTTTTTTAAAGCACGGAATCAAGAACGACATTTTGTTCTCTGTTCATGAACGAAAATGAAATTAAAAATATTCAATATCGGTTTTTCCCAGTTTCGTTCATGTTTTCCAGTTAAAAATTTAATTACTTAATACTACTAGTATTATATTAACAGGTCTATTCTGTAAGCTTTCGACAATCGTTTTTACAGTATCCTGTTGAAAGTTCCGATTTTCAACACTTCGTGATGGTATTCTGTAACTAATTGATAGTGCACTTTTAATAGTGTTGTGTCTCTTGAGAGGAGACCTACGAACGTGTCCTCTTTGAAAAGTGATATTGTTTTGTGACATTTGTACTTGTTTAGAAATGTTTGAATATATTTGTAGGTTAGTGTGATTTAAAATGTGTTTTTTATATGGAAATATATATTTTTGTTGCTTTTTACGTAAAATATTTTAGTAATGTCCCAGGGATTTATGTTTTATGAATTTTTAGATGTACTTGAAGTGGAGAAGATAAGGCAGCTCGGTAATAACTTCTAATAAAATTTAATTAATCTAAATAAGCTGTTTTACGCAATTTATCCAATGGAATAAATCTCTACTGTCTTCCCTTCCGATGGTCTGATTCCAGTTTGTATAAATCCCGCAGAGACGGACCCCTCTGCACTCTACTTTCCTTCTTGTGTACTTGTGTTATCCTGAGTTAGGAAATATTGAACAAATACCATGTCTGGCTCATTGTTCTAGTTAACAAAGGCCGTTAATAAAATTTAAAAAAAAAAATCCAATGGAATCTGCAATCCTCTCCATTGATCCCAGTGACAACGTTATTTTACAGTCAACATTCTTGAAGGAATTCGATATATATCCGTAATTATTATTAATATTTTGTAAGACTTTGGCATTTCTATTCCAAATAACCCCCAGTTTGAAATTTATTCTGACTATCACAATATGTCAAAATTTCAAAATGGCGCTACTTATTTTCGCTAATGCCGAATACAAAACAACATCACAAAGGACAGTCTACGAAGACAGTGGAGTGTGCATACAGTCTGTTCCAAACGGTTAAGCGGAACTAAATGGGATTTTCGTTCTTTTAGGTTGTCACGAGAAGGGACCTTGCTGGGGTTATTTCATTTTTCACGTTGGAATGTCAAAATTTAAAATTCCAACAATGAAACCATAGAAACGAATGACATGTCAAAATTAAATTATTTTTGAATTAATAATTAGAAGAATTAAATTATGACAAAAAAATAAATAAATGGGAAATTTGTATTAAGAATGGACAAAATATCAAAATATAAAGAAAATGACATTTTAAAATGATATTAACCTTAACCAAAAAATGTTAATTGTAAGTATGATTTACAAAGCTTAAACAAAACGACCGAAAAGCACGATTTAAGCGATGAAAGTAACTAGATTGCAAAATCTAGTTCCGCTTAACCGTTTGGAACAGACTGTATTTAATTTTTCTCATACAGTCTGTTCCAAACGGTTAAGCGGAACTAAATGGGAATTTAGTTCTTTTAGGTTGTCACGAGAAGGGACCTTGCTTGGGATATTTCATTTTTCACGTTGGAATGTCAAAATTTAAAATTCCAACAATGAAACCATGGAAACGAATGACTTATGTCAAAATTAAATATTTTTTTTAGATATTTTAATGACAAAAAAATAAATAAATGGGAAATTTGTATTAAGAATGACACAAAAAATCAAAATATGAAGAAAATGATATTTTAAAATGATATTAACCTTAACCAAAAAATGTTTATTGTAAGCATGATTTACAAAGCTTAAACAAAACGGCCGAAAGGCACGATTTAAACGATGAAAGTAACTAGATTGCAAAATCTAGTTCCGCTTAACCGTTTGGAACAGACTGTAGTTCCGCTTAAGCGTTTGGAACAGACTGTATATTTTGTTATTATTTACATATTTAGACTTTTATTTATATTCTTGGCGTAGATTTTATGGATAAAATTCTCCATGTAATTTGTTTTTACGCAGTTATATATTTTTCAGGTTATCTGACATATAAATATTTTTTGACAGTGAACAATTAACATAAGAAAGAGGACTAATGTGAGGCGAAAAGACAGCCCAGCTGATTGTGCCCAAAGAAGAAGAAGTTATTGATATCATTTTTAGACCTTCATATATACATATATTTTTAATTTTTATTTACAATATATATTTAAATAAGAAACTTTAGCTCTGAAGATATATTGTTTGTTTTATTGCTTTTTTTAAATTCTTTTAGCCAAATCTCTCTTTTTATATATTGTAACACACTGTAATACTTGTTTATTGATGTAAATAATTACAAACATGAAATAAAATGATATAACAAGGTTTAACGTGTTTGGAACCGTGGTTGGCCGTCAACTGTATATCCTAATAGCCATTGGTCATCTGCGCATCTGTCAGGGGAGGATAGGCAACTTGTAATGTTACAGTCGGCCGTCCTGGAGACGACATCGTCCTCGATGTCATCATCGGAAGGTGGATCGTCTTCTTCATCGGAGGAGGATTCTTCGTCTACGTCTTGTAAGATAACCAGCTTGTCGTGTAGCTCATCGGCAGCTTGTTCTATGACATAGGTATAACATCTACTAAGACAATCAACGTGACTAATATTTTTACCATGACGGTGTTCGATGGTGTAATCATACTCTTCCAGTTTGATGCACCAGCCGAATATTTGTCTATTGGCATCCTTCTTAGCCAAAGTCTGTTTCAGGGCACTACAGTCTGTAATGATTTTAAAGTTCTTACCAAGCAGGTAAATACGAAACTTGTCTATAGCTTTGATGACGGCTAGAGTCTCAAGTTTGAAACTACTGTACCTAGACTCTTCAGGCGTCGTCTTCCAGCTTGCGTAAAACACGGGATGAAGTTTATTGTCTTCATGTCGTTGTAGTAATATGGCGCCTAGGCCACTAGCGCTAGCATCAGTATGCAGCTCAGTCTCTAGATATCTGTTGTAGATTTTTAATATGGGTTCGCTCACCAGACATGTCTTAAGGTTCTCGAATGCTGAGCGTTGAACCTCATTCATAACGAACTTCTTGTCTTTCTGAAGTAAGTCGGATAACGGCTTGGCTATCGTGGCGTAACTTTTTATGAACCTCCTGAAATAGCCTGTTAAGCCTAGAAAACGTCTAAGCTCATGCTCGTTTGTCGGCAGTGGGAAGCGTTCAACTGCTGACGTCTTTTCATTACCAGGTTGTATCATATCTTTGGAAATACGGTAACCTAAATATTCCAAATGTTTCATTGCAAATTTGCATTTGTCTAGGCGAAGTTGTAATCTGCTTCTTTTTATTCGTTCCATTATCTTTTTCAGGGTAGCAATATGCTCTTGTAATGATTTGCTTGCAACCAAAATGTCGTCGAGATATATTTGAATCTCACCACTCACCACTAGATCGTGGAAGATCTCTGTCACAAACCTTTGGAAAACAGCAGGACCATTGCATAACCCAAAAGGCATTTTAACGTATTCATATTGTCCTCCAGGCACTACAAATGAGGTATACTTTATAGATCGCTCTTCTAAATAAACATGATGAAATCCGCTCTTAAAATCCAATGTTGAAAAGTACTCTTTCTGACTTAGATTATTTATCAAGTCATCGATATGCGGAAGAGGATATTTATCTTTGAAGGTCACCTTGTTAAGGGCTCGATAGTCCACGCAGAGACGATATTCATTATTTTTCTTTCTAACAAGGACTATGGGGCTTGCGTAGTCCGAAACGCTGGGTCGTATCACTCCCTTCTTCAACAGCCTGTTAATTTCAGCATCAACAAATTCTTTTTCATGGAATGATAATCGTCGAGGGGAAAACCCTATTGGCCTATCATCTTTAAGTGTGATCTTCATCTTGGTTCGGATTTCACTACCGGTAACGTTTGAAGTTTCTTCCGGGAAATCTTGAGAATCTATCACTATTTCACGGATTTCGCGTTTAGTGTTCAAGGCCACTTCACCAACATTAACCTCAATTGGGCCACATAAACAGTCAGTGTCAATTCTAAAAATGTCTGATTCACTACACTCACTAGCAGGCATTTCTACTTTCGGCTTGCGAATCGTTACACAACTATTAGCGTAGATCAGTTCAACACAGGTTAAAAACTCCCTGCCTAAAAGTAGATCATCACGAATTGATAGATCTGGTACCACTATAGCTTCAAGTTCATAATGTTCATTGTCCATTTGGATTTCTAAGTCAACAACTTCACTACACATCACTCGTGTATCGTTTAGTCCGATTAACACATTTTGAGATGGACGCACTTGCACATCTAGTTCGCAGATTAATTTCTCACGGATCAAGTTTGATTTCGCGCCCGTGTCGAGCATAGCGCATACCGCTCGACCGTTAACTACACACTCTTTGTGAAATAGGTGGTTGTCAGTTTCAATACGGTGCACTGAGGATACCGTTGCATCGATTGAAGATTGTTTCTCGTTGCTTTTACGTTTTTCTGGGCACTCACGGGCTATGTGTCCCTGTTTATTACACTTAAAACACACAATCGCATTTCCTGGGGTGCTAACAGCATTTTTCGCAGAGTCAACTACACCAGTTTTGTCGGGTGTCTTAACTCGGTTAAAGTCTCTAACTTTCTTTTGTTCGGAGAACGGTTCACGTGATCGCTTTTGATCTGTACGTGTCATTTCTTTAGACACCATCTTCATTGTCGAAAGCAGTTCGGATAATGAAGTATGTTTGTTCGTAATCATTTGTGTACGGACTGTGAAATTATCGATCCCTCGAATGAGATGTTGGATCATTTCCTCATCCCTCATTTTGATCTGTCGCCCTAAGCGTACCTTCGCATGGAAGTAGTCCTCGAATGACTCGTTTGACTTCCAACGCATGCTTCGTATCTTTTCTAAAATATCTATTTCATCGATCCTGTTACCAAAAAGATCTCGCAACTCGCTTTTAATTCCAGCCCATGGCTTACAATGAATATCAGGTGTCGATTCATACCATTTACGAGCGTTGCCTAGTAAGCGATTTGTTGCCAACACTTTCATCGTTTGGTCTGATACTTCGTACATTAACTGAATGTCATCGACTCGCTGTAGCCAGACTTCAACATCAAGCGATTCGTCACCAGCTTGCCCGAATTTAGGAATTTGCGCACCGATTTCTGAAAAGGGAAGTTTGCTTGCACTTGAACGGGTTGTTTCTGTTGAACTGGGACTTGCGCTATCACCACGAGTCTCACGTCTTAACATAGTAGCTAAAAGTAATTGCAGCATTTCATTAACATTCATGTTATTCGTCTGGGCGGACGTCGTATCGTTTCCATTTGTTGTATCACATGATCTATTCGAATCCTGTGTCGCGTCAACGTAGTTGTCAGATTCCGCCATTTTGAAATATTTTTGACAGTTAACCAACTTCACACAGTGTCTATAACGTAACTAGCTTCGCACCGGAACACCAGTTTCGCGCCAACACAACACGCTAACCTCACGAGATTTTCCCGCGCTAACCTCAAAATTTCACCACGCGGTTCGCAATTCGTCGCGTAACTCGCACAACACAACTTCTGCCGCACAGTACGTCGTACAGACACAAATTATGTTTATTCCTTGAAGTTTTACAATACACCACTCGCTGTCCGTCGCGAATCGGCACAGGTACTCCGCACTTAAACTTAAACAATCTCAATTTTCACTCACTAAAAATTGTCACCAATCGTTCACCACTTAAGCTTGGATTTATCCCACTTCTGAACTGTAACACACTGTAATACTTGTTTATTGATGTAAATAATTACAAACATGAAATAAAATGATATAACAAGGTTTAACGTGTTTGGAACCGTGGTTGGCCGTCAACTGTATATCCTAATAGCCATTGGTCATCTGCGCATCTGTCAGGGGAGGATAGGCAACTTGTAATGTTACAATATAGTACATAATTTTTAAAATTTATATTTTTTTAACTTTTTCAAATTTCCCATTAAACTGAATTTATGTCGTATAAATAACGTAAGTGTATTATCTGCCTTGTTTATTTCAATATCTTATTAAACTTTTTTATATTAAAAAAAAAAAAAAAAACACTTGCTAACCCAGTTGAGGCAACTGGGTTAGCAAGTGATTTTGCCCATGCCCTAGTTGTAACTTATTTTAAATTTCCCGCTATACTGTATTTGATCAGTGTAAATCGTACTCGGTTCGCAGCGCTATCTACTTTTTTCTACTTTGAAATAGACCATAATTTCAAAATTTATTGTTTTTATACATAACTGGTACATTGCCATTTGCAAAAATACACATTTATTTTCGAAAAAATAATCAACTTCGAAAAATCACATCGCAGGTGGCGTCTATTTTTGCTGAGGCATTATTGTAGACGTGTGGCGAAATTGTCCATACAATGTTCAAACTTGGCACGTGGAATCCTTTGAATTTCTCGCGTTATGTTTTCGGAAAGCCCTTCAAGAGTACGTGGTTTGTTAATGTAGGCTTGAGCTTTTAGATAGTCCCATAAAAAGTAGTTACAAGGTGACAGGTCCGGTGACCACTCCGGTGAGATGGTCACTCCATATCCCCACGGAATGAAATCAGGCGTCCTGGGAAATTCTGTCTTAAAATAGCCATTGTTAAAACTATTCACCCACTCCATAATGGTATTCCGTTTTGGAACATGACCATGACGACCAACATTAAAATGGTTTCGAAATAGTCGCTGTGTGAGCACCACAGAACGACCCGTTTCAATGAAGGTGTTGTAAATAAACACACAATGTGCTACAGACCAAGGCTCCATTGTTACTGAAATGGCATCTGTTGACGAGTAGATATCAACCATGCCGAAAACAGTGTGACCGCCCAAGCGCGCATAACAGTCATTTCAAAAACATCATACCTCTCTGCCGAACCTGTATTTAAGGCAAATAAAGTCTGTTTCGTTGGTTTAAGCGGAACTAGATATCGAAATCTACTAACTTTTAACAATTGAATGAGGTTTTTTATCATTTTGTTTAACACTTCGAAAGCAGTAAATTAACTCGTGATATCTTAAGAAAATAAAAATTCCATTTAGTCCCGCTTAAATATTTGGAATAGACTATACGATTTACGAGTTAAAAGAGTCAGGAGTCGGAGCCGGAATTGGTTTTCAAAAATACCGACTCGGGAGTCGAGAGTCGCTAATTTTGCTACCGACTCCCTATCCCTGTTCATAGCTAAAGTCTGTTCTATTATATTTTTTCCTAAGCATTACGATTTTTTTTGCGTAGTATTGACGTAAAAATTATATTGCCAAACACAATGATTCCTTCAATTTTTCAATGCTATTCGACTTCCAACTTAACTTCTGAAACTAAAGGCCAGGTTGCACAAGTCGTTTTCTCATCAAGAACCCGAAACACACTGCAAAATGTAGATACTTCCAATTATTTTTTACGCGTGACAACGTCTATGTTTAACCTAATTTTATGTTGCGTACGTCTTTCACACCTGTAAACAAAAATGAATCTCCATCGAAAACTGCTTTTATTAAAAAAATCTGTTTCAATTTGATTTTGGAAGAATTAATTGATAACTCAGAACATATTGCGGCGCACCTACCAAATAATAGGATTACCTGACACTCCTATACCCAAGTAAACTGATTTTTTTTATTTTCGCCACTTCTTGGTGGATGGTTGTACGGAGGGATTTAATTTTATTTTTTACTTCCACGGCATCAAAACCCTCGATATTCATGTCAATTGCTAACATGAGTACTGCAACATCCCAAGCATACTTATATCTATAATTTTTATAACATTGAGTCCCACAAGCACTCAGGCTCTCTATATAAAATAATAAATTTACTTGTGGTCTCCTCAGTTATGGACATTTTAAATATATTTTACGTTTTTGTATCAGTGAGAACAAATCAGCTATTCATGGCTGCCATTTTTAACAGTCACTTCCACGGCTACTTGTGTCAGTAAATAGAATGGGCTTCTATTTATTTGACTGGCATGAGATACTGGTGCCAGTACTTGCATGTGCGTCTACACCAGTGGTTCTCAAAATTATTTGGCCTACCCCCCTTTTCAGAAAAAAAAATTACTTAGCGCCCCCTGAAAATCTACTTTCTTTAAACGATCAAACAGAAAGATATATGTATCTATATTTCTACCTACGTTCTAAAATATAGTAAAGAAAGATGTAAATAAGACACCTTGAAGCTTTAAATTAAAAATTATTTATTAAAATCATATTCTAATCTAATGAGAAGGATGAACCTGGTGCGCTGCTATCAATGTATCAATCCTCGGCTCTATTTTTGTCAGCAGTATTCTTAAATCACCGCGATTAGCTATTTGCAGTCGGTTTCTTTTTTTAAAAATAGATTTGTGACCGTTCTGAACCCACGTTCCACTAAATATGACAAAGAAATGCAATTGAGAACTTTTGTATTACAGCCCATAACCAGGATAAGCAGTAGGAATCTGCTTTTGCAGCCAGAACTGTTGGTAGCCGTCTTTGAATTTAAATTTCAATTAGTAATTTGTTGTTACTTCCATCAATTCTTCTTGCAATTTTGGAGTGTTTGCACTTGAAAAAGGATCCAAAACCCAATCGGGTATGTTCATTTTAAAAATATCGTCAAATCGTTGGTTGAAGCCAGCATGGAGCGTATCCAAGTGCTGACAATAGGTAAGCAAGTCTTCATCATTTTCAATGCCCCCTAAATGCACCCGAGGCTACTATCGCCCCCCTGGATCGTATCAGCACCCCCCCAGGGGGCGGTATCGCCCACTTTGAGAATCACTGGTCTACACGATGCCAGTGACTGGTGCAAGTTCTTACTTGTGCATGTTACTGGCATCGTGTAATCGAGCCATTACTCCAGTCAGAGTTTCAATACTTTTCCAGACGTACCATTTTGCGTTTATTTTTATGCTGTACTGCTTTATTTTTTCTGACATTTTTAATAATCCTGATTGAGATTTGGTTTTGTAAATAAAAACTATACTGGCTAATGGTTACTATAATTAAATATAAACTAGCATAACTCAACGATATTTATAAAATGGTTATTATAACCAAACTTTTATCTGTCACTTCAAATTGTTAAGTTGGCAGTGATAAGTAATAAAAGACAAGTGTTGAATGCCTACTTCTTTCACTTTTTACTTCAGAATGTAGTTTTAAAAATTTGAATAAGGTCAGAAGTTTGAAAGTGTAGTGAGAAGTATAATGTAAAACAGTAGTCGTAGAAAAAGTATTGTGTGACACTCAAGCATAGAGTATTTTTTTATTCATAGGATTGCTGCACTCGCCAAAGGTTCAATAACTCAAAAACTATTTAAATTTTTTTTTTTGCTTTTACTTAATATTTTCTTTTTAAATACTCGTACTTTATCTATTTTACTGAATCTGTATTTATAATAATAAGTGAGACAGCAATGGTGAGCCACTTGGCTAAGACACCTGTATATGGCGATTGTAAAAGGCTGTAAAGGGGAAAACTACCATTTAATATCACAGATACCTATATAATATACACGTTAAAATTTAATGCAAGTCTTCAAATATAAAACAAATTTTCAAGTAAAAAAAGACCTGTCCAGAAGCACTGTGACTTGGCTATTGAGAATCTACTTGTAGGATTAAATTAAACTGAAATGGGCATAAATAATTGTTATCTTACCTGAGAAATTATGCATAACACTAGCGAGTGCTAGAACGGTACAGCTAATCATTTCTGTTGTTCCAGTCATCCCCGCAACCAATAACGACACATACTCCGTCATTTGATTATGGGAAGAGAGTATTTCACCGACACTGCTCAGCAAAACATAGGCTGCGTTCCTACATTTCTCATTAATGTCTTTACAGGATAACACAGCTTCTGGTATCACCGATCTAAACAGTTTACTATCATGATGAAGCTGCGGTTGAGATTTAACCAAATAATTTAAACATCGCAGTCTTGCTCCTTTACTCGTCACAGCAGATGATGTCAGAGATTTCATTAATAATTTCTGGATAACTTTTCTGTTTTCTGTAATAAATTCTTTACAACCATCACTATCTGAACTGCATATTTCTTCAAGTAAACGATAAGCTTTTTTCTGTTCTTTATTGTTTTTTAATTCGGGTAAATTTTGAATGCATTGTTCATAGAGTTTTTGTATTTGTTTGCTTTCTTGGTAAGAGCACATCACTCGAATCAAGTCAAGAATGCTTTCTTTTATAAATTGTTCTTCTTTTGAGTTCATTGTCTGTTTTAATCGTTCTAGGGCGTTGTTAAATAATTGTTCTTGTAATTCTTTAGGAGTTATACTTAAATATACCTAATAAAATAAATTAACATTAAAAAAACATATTTAAAAAATGTAATTTTGTATTAATTTTACATAAGTAATAAACACAAGATTTGTCTAAGGGTATATAAAAAAATTTAGCTGTGACCATCACAGAGCCGACCGTCATCACAAAGTACTTAAAATACTAACATAGAAATTATTATTTAAAAAGATAATTACGGTGACAATTCTATTAAATTGTACTTACCTTAACAGTGTCTAAAGCAGCTAAACGTTTTCCTTCATCATCTGTCCCATTTGGTTTCGTAGTGTACAAATTGAATAAAATCGGTAAATAATTCTTAGCAAATCTTCCCAGTTCATTAATTTCACCTTCGTTCTCTGTTTCTCTTGCGCTCGTTATTAATTTTCTTAACGATGCCATTACAGGCATTCTCAAATCTTTTTTGTCGGATAAAACTGTACCTAATAGTTTAGCCATACTTTTGAAATTTTCTTTCACATCTGTCGGATTGTTGCAGAAGGAGGGAAGAAGACTCCAGAGTTGCATGTAGAGGAGTTCGTAACTGTGCGCTCCAACTCCGTCATGATTAGCGGAGAGTTGGTTTGCTCGATTTGAGCACATCATAGCGACTGGGAGGATATCTTTTAAAAAGTATTCTAAAGTTGAGAATTGGACGTTTTCTTTTAAAACTGGGAGCAGCCAACTGCGATCTATATTAATTTCATTGTCGTTTTTCTGAAAAAAAAAAAATAATATTAAATACAAATGGTAAGCTGAGTTCCAGTACTCCATGAAAGATAAAATTTTTTAAAACGGCTCACATAAATTATATATAAACCGTCACAGAAATTGTGGCCAAACGGCTGGACCTAGAGAGTAGGCATATACAGGTCTTTAGCCTGTATAATGGAAAAATATTGAGACGAAAAAAATACATATACATAATAAAATAATATAAAGTATTTTACCTTTAGACTGATGTATTGTAACACAATATTAGGTCCCATAGATTTGATCGCAGCTCCAACAGCGTACTCCAGTTCGTTATTGTAAGAAAATTTGTACGAATCTCTTAGTTCGGCCAGTGTTTTTAAACATTTGAGCAAGAGTTCGTTGGAGTGTTTTCCGGCTACTTTAAACATAGTAGCAATGACATGAAGCACCTGATGCCAGGCTTTGTTGTACTGGTAACCGAGACACAGGGTGATGGTGTCGAAACATTTCTGAAGAATGGAGTTGTACTGTTGGGACATGTCTTGCGTAGCACACACAGGAGCGATACAGTCCTCCAGGATGACCTGCAGAGCACGTGTAGTCGCGTTCATCACCTCTACACGCTCTGATAGCCAAAGTTGACATAACGTAGTGACTATCTTTGATAAGGTCATAGTTGAAGTTGCAATGTCCACACTGAAAACATAATACAAGAAAGTAATACCTTGTTATTTACGTCCATTTAAGGACCAAATCACGAACGTAAATAAAAAATGGACGAAAGTCTTTATTTAGCAAATGCATTTAGGAAGCTGAAACCTCTAAATAAAACACTATTATATAAGTGTCGGCAATTCAATATATTCTCGAAAACTACAAGCAGCAATAAATAATGAGGGCTATTTTTGAGATCTACGACTCAATATACATAACTATGCACATTTTAACTAACTCTGCGACAAATAAGTTTTGCTCAAAATTCGATTTTTTTAAGGTATACCGCTACAATTTTTACGATTTGTGGCCATTTTTAAGGGTTTTGTATGACGATTCATATTTTTTGAAACAGTTGAATTATGAATTCGGCAATTTTTTCTAGACTAAACAAATTATTAGGATTTTAAATTTGAAACCGCAGTGCTATATCTTTTATAGTTTTAAATTACAAATTATTGAAATTAAAAAAAAAAAAAAAATGTTTAGGATTTGTTTAAAAATGATATCTGAGGCCATTTAGGATTCCAAAAATTCTAACTACGTTTTTCTATTTTAGTTTTAGAGATATTTTGAAATAATTCAAATCAAAATTTGTCATTTGAAAATATCTAACAAATATTTGAATTGCTAAATTACGCAATATTTTGATAATTTTTAACACTCCCAAACCAAAACGGAACTAGGGAGGATAACAAAAAATTATTTATAATAGGGGATACGCATAAAATTTTCTTAAAACTACATTAATTTAATATGTTAATATTAGTTATGTCCCATAACAAAACAAAAATCACATTTTAATTAATATTACAGCGAAATTTTTTAATTAAAATATTATAAATTTGAAATAAAGCCGACCACAGCGCGAAGATTGCCGAGTAAATACGACTGAACATGACGTCAGAACCTACACGGCCCAAACTATCTACTCCAAGGCAAGCCTTTACGTGTGCATTAGACATAACAACAATTAATCTAATATTGAAATAATTGATTATTTTGATTCAATTCATCGATTGATCATACAATATTTTTGGTTTCGATTAACTAATAATTAATCGATTAATTTATTATTAATCGACAATTTTATTTTATTTTCAAGAAATTACTTAGTTGCATTGTTGAAACACTGATTGGTTAAAATGACTTTGCTCTCTTCTTTTCATAAAGTCCCTAGATTATTAGGCCTTCAAAACACTGGTTCTCGCCCATCTGGAGAATCAAATTG
This sequence comes from Liopterus haemorrhoidalis, assembly GCA_963971575.1. Classification (NCBI taxonomy): domain Eukaryota; kingdom Metazoa; phylum Arthropoda; class Insecta; order Coleoptera; family Dytiscidae; genus Liopterus; species Liopterus haemorrhoidalis. The sequence continues at coordinate 37,425,205 of OZ020612.1, read as the reverse complement.
ACCCGCTACTCATTTCTGCACAAAATACTGCTATAGTTTACGTCCAGTCAGTTCAAATGCTCACGTGCGAAAAGCAATCTTCCAACTCGATAATTTGCGTGAAAAGCCTGGCAAGTTACAGGTCTTCTGAATACAAGCCCTTGTTTCCTCAATCGTCTTTGGGCAGTTCGTGATGAAATTGACAAATGTCTTGTGGACATGGATGCTGTTCGCTGATGACGCTTTATAGTGTAACTAATAGAATATTTGGTTACATCCAAAACACCTGCGAATACTACTGTCATCTTCATATAATGGCGCAGCTCGTACAACGTTTTCTGGCCACAATTTAATATTATTGCACAAAAATAGACTCGTTGAAATTTAGAAATCTCTAATGGCCGGTTGCTAAAGTAAGAATTATCCCTAACTCGAGTTAAAATCATTTGTTTTTGTATGTTGTAGTATACAAAAACAAATTATTTTAAGTTGAGTTAGAGAAAACTCTTACGTTAGCAACCCGGCATTAGACGGGTAACTTATTTTAACAATGAATTATTTGTATTAAAATTTACGTTCGAATGGGCATTATTTATTGTTACAGTCTGTTTAATTAGCAACAAAAAATATTTGATTATGCAGACATTGTATTACCTTCCATTACTTATATTTTCAAAATAAACCGGTTAAATGATTTTATATCAGCCTTTAACATAGAACATTAAGACTGTCCCATTTTTTTGTCGGCGAGTATATATGTTTCTTTTTTTTATTTTATAATCGATTATTTTTTGCCAATTTATTTTTACGAACGCTTCGATTAATCAAATGATCAATTAATCGGTTAATTAATTTGTATTGCCATCTCTAGCATGTATTGTGTATTGTGTGAGAATTTGTATGTTTTTTAAACAATTTTTCACGCATTTATTATTAAAATGACAGATAAAGATTTTGTTATTTTTGAGTGTCAATTTACCCAACATTGATGCTTTTCTTCCTTTTCTTTTGTTTTTCAACATTAGGTAATGAAATAAATTGTTTTGGTGGAGTTCTAAATAAAGTATTTATATTGTATAGTATAGTATATAGTATAATCGGTACTAAACAATATTTTCGATGTTTCGAAGTACTGGGGCCTAGATCTTCCATATTTTATATATGTTGATATAAAATTTAGTTCAGTAAACATGTAGAATAACTTTATTTTAATTAAAATCACTCTAACTTTACACAACCTATAAAAGTTATACATACAAGCAAATAAATTCACGAGACTGTGTAGGCTGTAGATTGTAGTCTGGGTAGGGTGTGACGTCACAGCCAAGTTTGTAAGCAATCGGAGTGTGTTTCGCGCGCTTATGAATTAAATATTTTTTTAAGCTTTTAAATTAAAAAAAAAAAATGCAAAACTGTTTTTATGTTTATATGCAACAAAATGAATATAATAAAAAATAAAATAAAAATCATGCCTATCCCCTATTAAAAAGACATGATAATTTTATGCCAATGTGTATAAATACTTTTTAATATTCATAAAAAATTAAAAAATACCTACAGTTCTATTCGCATTTAGGCATTAAATAACAAAACTTTCAATATTTCAGACTAAAGATTCAAACTTTATCATATGAAGTAACTTACTCAGCGAGATGGACATGTGCTTGCTGCATTACTAGAATCCAAGCGAGCATAGGTTGTGTATCTGTCGCTGATGGCTGGTAGTCGTACAAAGCGCTGATGAGCTGACCGTTCAATGTGGCTGGAACTGTGGCTGTCTGCGCTGAGAATAAGCTGTGCAACACCTGCATTCCGCATGAGCTCACCAGTGGATTATTTACCGTCATTATCTTCAATATCACCTCACATGTACTCTAAAAAATATAATCAAACAATATATTCACGAAAGGTTTCTCAACCGCCGCAAAATCTAACTGGTTCACGAAAATAAATAGTTAATATTTTTTGTAAAATTTATGACTATTAGAATTTTTTTAGATCGTCACATATACAGAGGAAGGTATTGTAATAATATCAATTTTTGACCTAACGAGATTTTTACAAATAAGCCCGAATTATTATTATTTTTTTTTAACTTAAATTGTATTTAGCATGATGTTGGTCGTGGACGTGTAGACCAAATTCGGTTAAATGGATTTTTATGAAATTTTAAATTTAAGCCTCGCACGTCAATATCTCAATTTGATCAACTTTTTATGGGTTTCACGAAAATGTACGAAAAGAGAAATAATTAGAAAAAAATTATTTAACCAAAATTGCTATACAAAAAATAATTACATAAAAACTTTTATTTGATTCATTTTTGATACAACTTAATAAATTTTCATATTTTAACGATATTTTTTTTTAAATATCTATTTTGACATATATGTAGTTAGGTGTTCAAGATCACGGTAAATTATGAATACTTATCATGAAATTGTCAACGTAATATTGTTATATTACTTATATTGTAACATAATAACTTTATATAATTATTATTTATATTGTGTTACGTTATTATCTTTTTCAATAATAATTTTAGAAATAATGTTGATTTTTAATATCTAATAAATACCTCGCTTGAAACGGGAATATTCCCTGATAAACTAAAATATTCAAAAAATTCTCCTTTGCCTAAAGTTAGTAATACTGCAGACGGGAATAATTTTAGACCAATAAACTCACTACCATGCATTGAAAGATTACTTGAAGCCGTTGTGTATACACAGATATACGCATTTTTGAACCTAAGTTTTCAATCGGGTTTTAGGCGTAACCATTCATGTGAAACATCCCTACAATTTACTATCTCTGATTGGAAAAATACACTTAATGATGGAAAATATATTGTTGCGGTTTTCTTAGATCTCAAAAGAGCATTTGAAACACTTGATCGTAGAATTTTATTAAAAAAAACTTCAATTATATGGCGTGAGGGGCATAATATTATAATGGTTTCAAAGTTATTTAGATAAAAGATATCAACGTACGAATGTCAGAGGCACTACTTAATAAATGGGGCGTCCCACAAGGTACTTCTTTAGGACCTATTCTGTTTTTGATTTATATCAATGATATTGCTACCGATGTAAATTTCGATTTTCTTAACTTATTTGCTGATGATACTTTGGTAGCAATATATGATTATAATATTAACGTAGCCGTTGATAAAATGAACAGAGAGTTAAAAAAACTAAATATATACTTTTGCTAAAATAAACTGAAACTAAATGTACTAAAAACTAAATGTATGATTTTATCCTCGAAATATAAATATCGAAATATTGATATTAGTGATTATTAATGATGTAAACATTAATAATCAGCGTGTAGAAATTATTAAAGAATTTAAATATCTTGGTTTTATAATAGATGGTCACTTGAATTTTGATTGCCATTTTGATTATGTAAAAAAACAAATATTAAAAAAACTTTATTTAATTAGTAGATATTCTACCAAAGTATCATCAGGTACTCTTGTTAATTTATATAAATCTATTGTGCAACCACATTTTCATTACTGTGCCAGTTTGTTGCACTCATTGAACAGAGGTTCAGTGAATCAGTTACAAAAACTACAAAACAGGGATTTCCGAAAAATTCTTAAACTTCCCAGGTTCACTCCCAGGGAGATATTATATTCATCGCTTAGTTGGTTTTCTGTGGCTGATTGTCTTGAAATTTGTTCAGTGATATTTATATATAAGCTGGTCAATGGACTGCTACCCAGTTACCTCGATAAATTCATAACATACAATAATGATGTACATAAGTACCCAACACGTGAATGCCATAATTTAAGTTAAATTAATAAAGAGGCAAAATAACTGCAACTAGATTTTAAATAAAGGTTTTAATAAATATAATAACTTGCCTTTACATATTAAGAAATGCTCAAGTGTTAAATTATTTAAGAGTAAACTCATTACATATTTTAGGAAATGATGTATATCACATATTTATTTATTTACTTTATGTATTTTATTTAATATATATATATTTAATTTTTTAATTAAGTATTTTTAGATGTCTGTTTTGTTACATTTTATGTCGTATTTTTGAGAATTTTTTATTTGTTTCTCTGATTTTATCATATCTGATTTTACCAATTTTTATGTAACATGTATTTTTATCTTATTTTAATATTTTTTTTTTTTTATTTTGATGTATTTGTAATTTGCTTTTTATGTAAAGTTATTTTTAACGAAATATGTATGTTTTTATCACTTTTTATACTATTTTTATATTGCTTACATGTTTTTTAAATTTTGATTTTTAATTGTTTTTGATTTGTTTGTAATATGCATGTTTTATTACTTATGTTTGTATATTAGGCTCATCCTATTTAAATAAAATAAAGTATTATCATTGTGGCGCCCGCTCCCCGCCTAAGTAAGGTAGGGTGGCCAGGCAGTCACACAAATGGTCTTCGGGGCGGACACCTCGAAGGACCACCAGCAGAAGGCTGAAATATAGAAAGAAATACGGAGTTATGTGACACAAACGCACCGAGTTGAGCCGCAGAGGAAGACACGGACGACCTAGAGGAAAGGAGAGGGGATAAAAAACTCTTCTGCTCCTAGGGGCAACTCTAGGAGACTACACAAGGGTAATGGAAGCCCTAGCTGGGGTGTAGACGGGTAAAATCCTAGCCCCACAAGTAATGGCTATGGAGGAACCAAACCTAGGAATCCCACGACGTCTCTGAAAACCCTAGCCAAGCGACAAAAATGCGGAGAACGATGCTCAACACGGTGGACGTATCACATAAATGAAATACAGTGCCACAAAATACAATATAAAAATAATACACTAATAAATTATAACAAAATATTAATAATATTACAAAAATTACTAAATGTTAAATTAAATGAAAATTAATCAGCACACGTGATCAAGAGATCAGCGTGTGTGAACAAAAATAATGCAAAATCGCGCAGAGGCGTTAACAAACAGAATTAAGTTACAACAAAAATATATATTAAATAAACAATGAATTTAAGTTGATGTAAAATTGGAATGGACTTACAATAGATGTTTTCCGAATAAATATGTAGAACATTTATCTCCAACTTTACATCTGTGGCACTGGTGTCCCAAAAAACTGATTCCTGGGTCCCGGAATAGATCCTGGATGAATTTCACACTCACAAATAATATTTAACGATAAAACAACAGGTGTATTATCGCTAAACTCGCGAATTTTAAGTTAAGAAATTGCAAAAAAGTAAAACTTCACTAGCGAAGTGAACACACTGAGCAGGTCAGTAACAGTGGATTAGTGAGTTGTATAATGTTGGAACTCGCAAGTTGCGGCACTCAACATTTTAAAAAACATAAAAAGTTTTTTAGTTTTAAATTAAATTATGAAAATTTAATTTAATAAACATAGCGGCCTACGGGCGCGACAATCATTATTAATATATTATTAATTTTTTAGTATAAATTTACTGTTTTTTACAATAAATAGAATAAATAAAAATTATTTTTAAATATGGTTTAGATGATGCATTTGTTCAATCTGTATAAATGTAAGAATGGTTGAAAATTACCTTTATCTGTGACTTGGGAAAAGTGTGTATAACATCTTTAAGCAGCGTCAGTGTATGCAGTACAGTTGTCTGTTTAGAGAGTCCTATGGAGCCTTCTATCTGCTGGATACAGTACAGTGCTAACTGCGAGGCCGCTGGATGACTTGCCGGAGCATTTTCTGGATTTTCAGTCATGAAAGGTGAACCTTTCAGAACTGAACAAATACCGTGCTGTGCTGCTTTTCTAATCTAAAATAATAAATAATTCTATTAGATTTTAAATGATTGTGAAATTAACATAACTATGTAAATAATATTAAGTTACTTACTTTGGGTTTGCTGTGCAATGAAAAGGCGAGTAATGAGTTGAAGATTTGCATTGTAGACGTACTGCTCCAGGCCGCCAGCTCTTGAACTCGTAATAAATTTGAAATAATACCAAGAAGTGATTTTAAAACAGTGTTATTATTACTGTTCGCGTTTTTGTTCAGTAAATCAATGAATACTTTGGAGGCCTGCGAGAACTGTACTCGTAACACCGAGTGCGGGACTGATTTAATACCCATGTTCAATAGTGATAGCACTGCGCATAATGAATCTTCAGTTTCACACGCTTCTAATGTAGTCATCTGTAAAGTAAAATAATTATAACCATAATAAATACTGTTAGAAATAACATACAAGTGCAGCATAGTATTCCGTTGATGATTCACTGCCTTCGTTTTGTTTTATGACTTCTGTGATCGCTGCTAGAACAGCTAACATCTCTTTGTGTAAAGCTGAATCAGGTCGAAACACATTCATCAGTCGTGAAAATGAAGCATTACTGCACTCCGACCAATCTGAAGCGAATGTTTCAATGGTACGATAACTTGAGGCCTGCGACATGCCATCTTCCTCCATTTCTGTCGGTTCTGATGGGCGTTTTGATGATATAAATGTGTTACGAACATCATGTTTGTGTAAAGCATCAGTGGTTAAATTACTGGGACCTGTTAACAATTGTATTTGATAATAAAAGAGCATGTTGATAAAATTTTTAACTAACCTAAATTTTCTTGAAAAAATCTTGATTTAGCTGCATCTCTGTATCTTTTTGTTTCAGGATTTGAACTGGAACTTTGTCCTTTTGCCCACCTTTTACCTTTAGTTTGCCCTTTTAATTTACTACGAAACTTTCCCATTTTTCAAAATTTATTTAGGAATACACGTGTGACATGAAAACCTACTGACATTGCAACATAACCTCATAATAATTGAAACATCATACACACGTGTTTCTATAAAATGGGTAAAAATAAAGGTTCTAAAAGGAAAAGAGAGGCAGTTGAAGAAAATAAGAAAGATAGTGAAGTAAACGAAGTACCTCCAAGTAAAAGATTAGCCGAAGATCCGCTACCAGTAAAGGTAAATTAATAAAACACCTTATTTTTGTTTATACTTATATTTTATTTCGGTACAGACAAGATGGATCAACAAACAACGTGTGTTAGTGTTTGCATCAAGAGGAATAAATCACAGAGACAGACATTTAATGGAAGATATCAAGAAATTGATGCCCCATCACAAGACAGAGTCAAAAATGGAAAGGAGCAAAACTCTCTCTGTTGTTAATGAGATCTGTGAAATGAAGAACTGCAATAAAGCCCTTATGTTTGAGGGCAGGAAGAAAAAAGATTTATATCTTTGGATGGCTAATTTGCCTAATGGACCTAGTATAAAATTTTTGGTAGAAAATGTTCACACAATGGCTGAACTTAAAATGACTGGGAATTGTCTTCGAGGTTCACGACCATTGCTTTCCTTTGACCCGACATTCAATGAGAAGCCACAGTATGCCCTTCTTAAAGAACTCCTGAGTCAGATATTTGGTGTGCCAAAACACCATCCAAAATCTCAACCATTTTTTGATCACATTTACACATTTTCAATATTAGATAATCGTATTTGGTTCAGAAACTTCCAAATTTTATCTGAAGATGGTGCCTTGGCTGAAATTGGTCCTAGATTTGTGTTGAATCCTGTGAAATTATTTTCCGGCAGTTTTGGAGGGATGGCTCTCTGGGAAAATCCTAATTACATAAGCCCATCAAAATACAGGCAGCAGATTCAAAAGAAGGCTAACATGAAATACATCAACAGAGTGGAACACAAAGCTTATGTTGAAGCGAATCGACCAGAAAATGCCTATAAATTGACGCCTTTCAGCGATATCTTTGAGGGTAATCCACTGGAAAAAGCCAGGGAGATAGCCCAATCTGATGACGAGGATGATCATGAAAATATCGCAGAAGAAATTAAGGAGCCATCAAAAATTAAAAAGAAAAAAGAACTGAAGAAAAAGACGAAACAAGTTAAACAAAAAAAAGTGAAGAAAATAAAAACATAATTGTATTATGACTTAATAAATTTATATTTAAAGTTGTTTTGTGTTTTCTTTTGTACATTAAAAACCATAGATTGGTAATTACAGGTTGATATTTAAAATATTTAAGGATAGGTGTAATACTTACGCTGTAAAATCTGATGAGCAAAAAAACTTGCCAAATTTGTTCCTAATAATTTCTACATCATTTGTTAATTTTTAGAAATTGTTGATGTGGACCTTTGCCTGCCTTTTTATCATTTATCCTATTGTTTATTTTAACAATTGGTACGAACGTATCGTTTGAATTTGAACCCTGCTTAGTAGGTGTATAATTTTTTAAGCATAAATTGTATGTACGAGGGCAAATCAAATATAAACGGGATTTTTGTTCCTGAGCGTCTACGATTAGTAGGACTAGGCCTAGGGGGTACACTAGGACTGGTAGGGGTATTAGGAGTGGAGAGGGTCGGCCGTTACATACTCCCAATCAATTTGTCAGTAGCGCTCACGATCACAAATCAAATAGAAATCACGATCCGTCAGGTCCCGAAGTGAAACGCTCATTCGGTTTCCCCGAGTTTAGCCGAACGAGAAAGAAACACACGCTCTCATTCGAGTAAACTGGAAGGAGCCGTGTTTAGTTCTGTGCTCACGATGTCGGAGCAAGAGGTATACCCTTCCGTTGCGCAACGCATTATTATAAAATTTCTTGGTCGTGAAGGAGTTCAAGCGGTGGAAATTTTTCGGAGATTGACTGCACAGTTCGGGGACCAAACATTGTCAAGGACTCGTGTGTTTGCCTGGTGTAAAAAGTTCAAGGAAGGACGAGATCGAGTGGAAAATCAGGAACACGATCGACGTCCTCGGACCAGCATCACACAAGAAAACATTCGTGCGGTTCGAGTCATTATTGAAGACGATCGACGGGTCAGAGTATCCGAAGTTGCCAAACAGGTCGGTATAAGTTATGAGAGTTGTCAAGCGATCATCACAAACGATCTGGAGTTCAGTAAAATTTGTGCCAGATGGGTCAAACAACGCCATGCCCCATACTGCAGCTCTAACGGTCGCAAAGCTCGAAGAAATGCACTGGACTCGATTTGAGCATCCTCCCTACAGCCCCGACCTCTCGCCCTGCGATTTTCATTTATTTGGGCCGCTTAAAGAAGTTCTAGGAGGGTAACGATTTGAAGATGACGGGGACGTAGAGGAATTCGTGCGCAATTGGCTCCTGACACAACCACCTTCAGGTGCGTTCGGCATAAGATAATAATCTACACATTCTGCATAATTTACACAAGATTCTTGTGTAAATTACACAAGATTCTTGTGTAAATTATGCAGAATGTGTAGATTATTAGCTTATGCCGAACGCACCTTAAATTCTACGATGCTGGGATAAAAAACCTTCCTTCTCGCTGGGAAAAATGTATTTCTAAAGCAGGAAACTATGTAGAAAAATAAATGTTATTTGATTTTTGTTTTTCAATAAACATTTCCTTTAAAAAAATAAAATCCCGTTTATATTTGATTTTCCCTCGTAATTATGTAAACATCTGGAGTAAAACCCCTTCCGCTCCCGCCACCACTACTGCACCACAGTATATAGAACAGCGTTCCGCAACCATTGGGGCGCGACCCAATGTTACGTCGTGGAAATTTAAAAATGGGTCGTGACTTGCGACCACTTATGTATATGAAAATATATATATATATATATATATCGACTTCAAAGCATCGACGAAATCGACTTCAAAGTATCAATGCTTTGATGTCGACACATGAAGTCCACACACAACATTGAGGATTGCATTAACTAAATCAACTGAAGCAAGCATAGACAATTTGGTGAACGAGAATCAGGAGCAGAAAAGCCATTAGTATGTACTGGTATAAAATTATTATATATTTATAAAATAAAATGATTGTCTTGCCCTTGCATCATTTTTTTCCAACGCACATGGGTCGCCTTATAATTTTGTTATTATTTTTGGGTCGATAGACACCAAACGTTGCGGAACGCTGTTATAGAACATACCGCATTACTTTTGAAGATCGGCATAAAACAATTATCTCGTATAACTATAATCACATTGTTAAACTACATAAGAACTAGGGTTCATGTTTACACCCACGTTGTAAACAGTCAACGGTCAGTGGCGCATACATACGTTTAAGTACAGACTATAAATAAGAATACTTGTTTTTCTTAATCCTTTAAGTAAGATGCGTAATATGAAAAACTAATCCCTACGGCTATGGGTTGACACGCCTAGGTATATCACTTCTATTGTAATTTTATGAGTTCCCTAACTTTTATTATTTTATTGCAATCTTCAAAACTAACCTGGTCGGACTATACCACCCGATACCTATGTACTCCTGATACCATATACAACCAAAGTTGCAGGAAAGAAACGATTGTCAGCGGAAAATAATAAATCGAGATAATAATAGTTGCAGTTATGCTCACTAGATGTCACTGACAATTCAACGGTCACTGACATATATTGTATAGAGGCATATATATATAAACTAGTTTATATATATATGTATAGAGGTCAGTGATGGGCGCGTAAGTTACATGATGTAAGTTACTTCATTGTTGACGCGTAAACAATTGATGTAAAGTAAACACAAAAACTCTTGTAAACAATATAAACAACGTAAACAATGTAAACAATGATTTAGACATGCGCACTTGTTTTGAATTACAGAACCTCATTACCAATACATTTTTATAAACAATAAAATTTTAATGAAACGATTTAAAATGAAAAAGTAAGTATATAAAATTAGGATTAGTTACATACAAATTAGTAAATATCAGAGATGGGCGTTTACACGTAAACTTTAATTGTTTACGTGTACGTGTAAACTTATGTAAACAATTGGTAAACTTGTCAACAATGTAAACTATGTAAACTGTCAAATAATGAGGTTAGTTTTAGTTATTTAATACGAATAATAGAGAGTTAAGCTGCATTCAGAGCTCAGTAAATTAACACGCTGTGCGTTATGGATAGTTTTTAAACGAGTGCAATTGGTATGATCGGACAAGCTCGTACTATATCGCTCAACAGTAGTATAGCAACGACAAAGCACGAGCATGTCCGATCATACCAAATGACCTCGTTTAAAATTTATCCATAGCGTACAACGTGTTGATTTACAGAGCTCTGAATGCAGCTTTAATGAACAAGTATATTCAGTTCCAAACAAAAAATGTATTAAAAAAATGGTGGGAAGAAACCGAAAGAATAGTTCTGAAGAACTAGATTTTGTTTTAATTAAAGAAAATGAAAGAAAATATAGGGCGTTATGCAAAATTTGCAATGAATCTTTTCGTTATTAAAAAATATAGGCTAATTTTCTTAAAGGTAAACTTTAATGTATTTTGTTATTAAAAAAATTAGACTGAATTTTTTAAAGAAAAAAGTTTTTTATTTTTCATATTCATATTTACTAATTTGTATGTAACACCTGTATAATGATGCAAATTCGATTTTTATTAATATGTATATTGGCTTGTCCTTATTTTATATACTTATTTTTTCATTTAAAATCCTTTCATTAAAATTTTATTATTTATAAAAGTATTGATAATGAGGTTCTGTAATTCAAAACAAGTGCGCATGTCTAAATCATTGTTTACATTGTTTACAAGAGTTTTTGTGTTTACTTTACATCAATTGTTTACGCGTCAACAATGAGATAATTTAAATCATGTAACTTACGCGCCCATCACTGGTAAATATGAATATGAAAAATAAACTTTTTTTTTTTAAATTCAGTCTCATTTTTTTAAGAACAAAAACAATTAAATTTCACCTTTAAGAAAATCAGCCTATATTTTTTAATAACGAAAAGTTTAATTGCAAATTTTGCATAATGGCTCAGTTACACGATGCAAGTAACTTGCACCAGTAAGTACTTGCACCAGTCACTAGCATCGTGTAAACGTACATGCAGTACTGGTGCCAGTACTGGCACGAGTATCTCATGCAAGTCAAGTGAATAGAAGCCGTTCCTATTTATGGCCCGGTTACACGATGCCAGTAACTTGTGCAAGTACTGGCACAAGTACTTGTGCCAGTACTTGCACAAGTCGTTTTGTCGTTTACACGTATACCAGTATCTTATTTAAGTAACCTTGCAAAGAACCCGAAACACACTGCAAAATGTAGATGCTTCCAATTATTTTTTATGCGTAAAACCGTCTTTTTAGCGCGCCAATTTTCGATGTCTAACCTAATTTTATGTATTTTATGCGTACGTCTATCTAAACAAAAATGAATCGGCGCCAAAAACTACATTTATTAAAAAAAGGTGTGAAAAAGTTTGTTTTTGTAACCGCGAAAATACATCAGCTGTTCATGGCGGCCATTTTTAAGTCACTGGCACGGCTACTTGTGCCAGTAAATAGGAACGGTTTCTATTCACTTGACTTGCATGAGATACTTGTGCCAGTACTGGCACCAGAACTGCATGTACGTTTACACGATGCCAGTGACTGGTGCAAGTACTTACTGGTGCAAGTTACTTGCATCGTGTAACTGAGCCATTACTGGCACAAGTAGCCGTGCCAGTAACTTAAAAATGGCCGCCATGAACAGCTGATGTATTTTCGCGGTTACAAAAACAAACTTTTTCACACCTTTTTTTAATAAATGTAGTTTCTGGCGCCGATTCATTTTTGTTTAGAAAGACGTACGCATAAAATACATAAAAGTAGGTTAAACATCGAAAATTGGCGCGTTAAAAAGACGGTTTTACGCATAAAAAATATTTGGAAGCATCTACATTTTGCAGTGTGTTTCGGGTTCTTTGCAAGGTTACTTAAATAAGATACTGGAATACGTGTAAACGACAAAACGACTTGTACAAGTACTGGCACAAGTACTTGTGCCAGTACTTGCACAAGTTACTGGCATCGTGTAACCGGGCCATTACGCCCTATATTTTCTTTCATTTTCTTTAATTAAAACAAAACCTAGTTCTTCAGGTTCTATTCAACTATTCCTTCGGTTTCTTCCCACCATTTTTTTAATAATTTTATTGTTTTGAACTGAATATACTTGTTCATTAACTCTCTATTATTCGTATTAAATAACTAAAACTAACCTCATTATTTGCAGTGATGGGCGCGTAAGTTACATGATGTAAGTTACCTCATTGTTGACGCGTAAACAATGATGTAAAGTAAACACAAAAACTCTTGTAAACAATGTAAACATTGTAAACAATGATTTAGACATGCGCACTTGTTTTGAATTTCAGAACCTCATTTTCAATACATTTTTATAAATAATAAAATTTTAATGAAACGATTTTAAATGAAAAAGTATCATTATACAGGTTTTACATACAAATTAGAAAATATGAATATGAAAAATAAAAAACTTGTTTCTTTAAAAAATTCAATCTATTTTTCTAACAAAATACATTAAATTTCCCCTTTAAGAAAATCAGCCTATATTTTTTAATAACGAAAAGATTCTTTCATTTTCTTTAATTAAAACAAAACCTAGTTCTTCAGAACTATTCCTTCGGTTTCTTCCCACCATTATTTAAATAAATTTATTGTTTTGAACTGAATATACTTGTTCATTAACCCTATATTATTCGTATTAAATAACTAAAACTAACCTCATTATTTGACAGTTTAAAAAGTTTACATTGTTTACATTGTTGACAAGTTTACCAATTGTTTACATAAGTTTACACGTAAACGTAAACAATTAAAGTTTACGTGTAAACGCCCATCACTGATTATTTGACAGTTTACAAAGTTTACATTGTTGACAAGTTTACCAATTGTTTACATAAGTTTACACGTACACGTAAACAATTAAAGTTTACGTGTAATCGCCCATCACTGATAGGATGTGTACACAAATAAAATCTATAAATATTTAATTTACCAACATAATTTTTAAAGTTACTTACTATACCGGCTGCATTAGTTTGTGTGAATGTCACAGAGTGCACCACTTTATTTATTTTTAAAAACCTTTACGTAACAAATAATGGATATGAGCCTGATCTAGGGGTATCGCGTGATATTGTTATGTGATGTTCAATGACAATAACTGTTACTTATTTGTAAAGCATGTAATCTATTTACAAGATGATAAAATAAAAACTTAACCTCAAATATTTTTGTTCAAAACCGTGGTACAATACTAAAAAATATTTTATTTTGTTTAAAATGACACCCAATAGTGATAGAATAAACACTTGTTTGAATGTTTTGGAGAATGAATGTAAAGGTTTGTATACAGCATAAGTTTTGGGATATCATCTGATTATTGTTATTTTTAGAATTACTGTACTTTCAAACAAATGTGACGACAATTTCTGCCCCCGTCGACTCTCTGTACTTCCACCGGGAGTTCGTGTCTAAAAACCAACCAGTACTCATCCGAGATGGTTGCAAACACTGGCCTGCTATTAATAAATGGAATATACAGCACTTCAGGTAGTAAATCAGTACTTTCCGTTCCAAAAGTATACACAATGTGTTTATATACACAGATCGCAATTGGCTGAGAAAAAACTAAGTGTAGCAGTTACACCAAATGGATTAGCAGATGCAGTTCTAAATCACAAGGGGAAAGAATGGTTTGTGATGCCACAAGAGGTGGAGATGAACATGGAAGAGTTTTTGGACAACCTTGAAAGACCCAAGTAAGTGGTGATTAGGCGAGCGCCTTCGCTGTTTCACAGAAAGCCGCTAGTCTGTTATAGAGACAACTATGTATGCTATCTGCAGAGGCAGAACTCCAATCTGACCGAAGAACTGTCTGAGTTGGTGCAAGATGTAGAAGAATTGTCATGGGCGACGCAAGCTTTCGGAAAACCACCTGATGCTGTTAATTTTTGGATGGGTGACCAGCGGGCGATTACCAGTAGTAAGAAGGTTGTTTTAAAATTTTTAACATGTACTAATGGTTGGTTTAACAGCGCACAAAGACCCGTATGAGAACATCTACTGCGTGGTGGACGGCTGGAAAGAGTTTACGTTGATACCAGCGGTACAACTTGGTTTGGTACCGTATGGCCGGTATCCCGCGGCCACGTTCAGCGAGGTGACACCTGGAGGTAGTTACAAGATCGAACCAGTGATGGCGCCAGACGAGCCGCATCGCCAGACAGTGCCCTGGGTTGATCTAAATCCGCGGAAACCACTACTACCGCTGGCGTCAATACATCGGGTTAAAGTTCACAAGGGCGACTGCCTTTACCTACCGGCACTCTGGTTTCACCATGTCGCCCAGAGCCATGCCTGTATCGCCGTCAATTATTGGTATGATATGGAATACGACATCAAATATTGTTATTATAAGATGTTAGAAAAAATGTGCCAAGATAGACAATAAAAAATATTTTTATTAACATGACTATCTTATTTACAACTATGTTGTCTTATCGTTCATGATAAAATCTGAATACGCATCAACATCTTTTTCTTTATCGGTGCCTTCAAACATAATATAGGCTTGCATTCCAGCTTTCATCATCCCATATTCGAATTTTTTCTGAGAATATTGATATCGACATTTACACCAGTATCCTAAGGTGACTACGGCATAGCCTGCTACTCCCATGTTTGTCGAATATCTTACTCTTGATGTGAAAAGGAACGTTGCTAATCCAATACCAATTCCAGAGCCAATACCATAAAAGAAACTATTACGGAAACATGGTATCTTTGATACATCCCTTCCAAATATATAAAGAGACTAAAATGTAAATTGTATGTTAGTTTTTACAAAATCAAAGAGGTTACATATCTGTCATTCTTCTGTCAATAGACACGCGTCATTTAGATTTATGAGGTGTTAAAAATGTAAATACCTTATAGTTCTTTTCTGGTTCTTCCTCCATTATTTTAATTTATTAATAATTTAAAGGATTTATCATTGGAAATATATTTTATAACCAGCTATACGATGTTGATTTTAAGAGGTTATAGTAAATTTTTGACAGCGAATTATCACAGTTTTATTTACCAACTGCGAAGATTGATGTCTGCTGCCCTCTAGTAATCTATTAGAAAACAGATTCGAAAATTTAAAATGCATTTTTCCACTTTTACAAAACATAAATCGGATAAATACTGTTATAAAGATAATCATCTTTTTTTTTAAGAAAGAAAGAGCGCGCCTAATAACAGTGGTATTAATGATGTAAATAATTTAAGAGTTTCTATTATTTTATTTGAAACATAACAACCATTTTTACGTAGTTAAAAACAAAACTTTCTTATTGGTTTGTTAGTTTTATTTGAAACGAAAGCAAACAATCGCTAGTTCTGCAGCGAACGTAGTTGTTGTTTATTTGTTAATCGTGAAATATCGAAAAGAAAGTGAAGGCGAGCCGCAGCGGCGAATGTAAGGGCCTTAATCAGAGAAAGTAGCGAGCGAGCCTCCAAAACGCGTCATATAGTCTTCCTGGCACTGCGTCACAATATAAAATACGTGACGCGGGATTCTATCGGGATATCACGCGATATCGTGACCATAAACTAAAAACAGACTTCTATGTTCATGTAATCCTAGTTAATTATTAATTGCTCCAATTAGCAGCGCTTTGCTACGCACACTGCTTGCTATAGATTCAAAATGCGATTGATATATTGTAATATATCAGAGAAGTAATGAATTTCTCGATCTATCAAATGTCACAAACAATGAAGTTGGCAATAGTCCAGTACGCTTTCTCAAATTATCGCCAAATTACAATCATACATGTTTGTAAGACGCACGACAATTTTATATGAATGTAGGCTAAATCAATATAAAGTATAAAATAGCTAAGAACATATTGATTTGTAAATAGATAAAAGTTTCAAAGAAACAGGGGTAGTCCATTCGTAACCAACTTCACATGTGGGTGTTGCGGGTGGCATAACCATTTAAATTAAGGGTTGACACTTGCTAATACACCAGCGAGCAAATAAATGCTAATATCTGACATGTACATCAAGTCATTAAGTCGATATTTTGCTGAATGCGGGCTCGTAAAAGGTCTGTATTACTAATTATAGTAAAGCGCAGACACGTGCGGGGCATCTCGGGCCGTATATGGTTTACGCGTGTTGACAATAGCATTCCATTGTCAGTAACAATAATCATTGTGGTGTTAATATTGATTTACTTTCATTGCATTCTCTGGTACGCGAAGCGAGCCAACGAAAGTACGTTTATCAGAACACATCGGTCGTTTGTAAAATAAATGTTTTATCGGCAAACAGAAAGTAACAAACTACTAGGAAACTATTTTACAACAGCGACGTTGCACAATGTAACATGACTTTGAATGTTTTTTGCTCTCATTTAGTAGTTTTGAAATACGGATATTTCTCAGTTATAATTTTTGCTCCTTGGCCCTGAAATGATGTGGTCAATTTTTGTAACCATGCTCTTGACAATTGCAATGAATATTTCTCATTATATTTCTCTATTGTTATTAAAAAAATGTCATTAGATAAATGACAGTACAATTACGAATTTACTGCAAATACAATGCCATATTATTTTCAAATTAACATATTAGTGTATTGCTATTAAATGGCTCTTATTTTAAAACATGCAGAAGGAAGATAATTATCCTTTGCGACATTTATGAGACAAACTGTTATTTAAATCTTTTTGGGTAATAGGTATAAATGCCTACATGAATAGTTTAATGACAAGTTGCCCTTATGAGTTGTATGTATTCATTAGAGCAGTTGATTCATAGTTGTCCTACTCAAGATTGGTTCTCCACAGAACCCTGTTGCTTAAACCGCGCAACTAGACGAATTATCTTGAAATTAGACGGTGCATTTCTCGTTGCAAAATGTTGAAGATACACTCAAAAAAAAGAAGTGTTAAAGGGACTTCGTGGTACACTCAAAATTGAACTTTTAGTATACCATGAAATCCCTTGCTTTTCGTGTTAATTATTTAAACTTCTTTTTTGGTTAAATTTAGTGCAAAGTTTACACTTACATACTGGTTAAATTATAGCATTAGAAAATAAATAGTGTTAAAGTAGTATTCATTTTAACACTGATAAAGTAATATTTCATAAAAATAAAACTATCTGAATAAATGAAGATTTACACAGTGATTTGGTTAAAAATAGTGAATTTTTTACTTTTTCTGAATGAAAATTTTTACA
This sequence comes from Liopterus haemorrhoidalis, assembly GCA_963971575.1. NCBI lineage: Eukaryota > Metazoa > Arthropoda > Insecta > Coleoptera > Dytiscidae > Liopterus > Liopterus haemorrhoidalis. The sequence continues at coordinate 37,407,154 of OZ020612.1, read as the reverse complement.
CTAAAATTTTAACCAAACTGAGAATGAACTTTTACACTTACGAATTTTTTGCTGTGTACGCTCTTTGCGTTAAAGCTTTCATTTAAATCTGAATTTAACAGTTTTGTAGAGTTTTTGGCAAAAATCTCATTAAAATACTATTTTAAATAAAATTTTGGTAATTAACTCATATATCATGGAATTTTTATTTGATATACCACTTATGTATTTACTTATATTTTTTGTCGAAAATTTCGTTTTTGATTATTTTTTTCGTAATGATCAGTAGACGGAAACATTATTTACCAGCTTACAAAAAAGTGACAGTTAATTTTTTGATATATTTTTTTAAATTTAATTAAATTTGCAGCAAACCTTATATTTCACTTAATTTTTTTAAATTATATTTCATAGTAATTAATAAAATATATTTGATACAGCGAATGACTGAATTTTTACTGAATTGTTTTTCGGTAGAATAAATTTTAATATTTTGTTTTACGACATCTAGTCTGCAGAAGTGAAAAATTTTAGCGGTTGTATAACACTCCAAGCAGATACAGGAACAATAATTCTAAACCAGACTATTTTTTAATAACAAAAAATCCATAAGCCGGTAACAATCTTTCTACGTGTGCACAAAAAATATCTTACAAACACTCCGTGAAATGATATAACCGCTAACAATCTAAAAAAAAATCTATATATTTTTTTTTTATCTTTAATTAAATTATGCCAATCTCTACGGCTTTTTGTATTTTCACTATACTATGCGCAGTGTTATCATAGATATTTTTGTACTCGAGGTCAGATAGTGTATCCCAGTCTAGGATGATTAAGTAAAGGATGCGCTATTCGTGGGTAAAATGTGTGGAAAGGTCTACTGAGTGAGAAAGATATACACTCGCGGTACTGCGTACACTCGTTATGCGTAATGCGCATGTGCGACCTATGACGCCGATGACATCATCTGTGGACGACACGTTATAGCGCTCTAGCCATTCTGTTAAAAATATAAATAACATTATTCAAATGAAGGTAAAAAATGCAATATACCGACAAAAATGTTCAATTACGGATGAACATATATCCAATCAAGATATTTTCGACAATCACAAAAGTCAATTATTTGATTTAATTGTAAAAACTTATGTAAATATAAGACTACATTACTGTGCTAAATTGTAGGATATACACAAGGTGTCAAAAAGAAAAATGTTCAACAGACTTGTTATATTTCAAAACCAATAAACATATGTGTATCTATTTGTGTTATATATTTTATTTCCATACTTTCCATTTAATCAATTATCACAACCAAATAAAATTATCAAACCATCCCTTATAGGTAAAGATGAGAATATTTTTATGTAATGTAAAAAAATATATATCAAAATTAAACACAGTTTGACACGATGCGCAGAAAAAATAACACCGTGTTATACACATTTCTCAAATATGTTATAAAATTTGCTGTGAAATTACGAGATTTTAGAATAATTTCTAAGAAATTCCATAATTATTTTCATTTAAAAATACGCTCCTTTCAAATTCAAATGTAGCACATGCGCATTACGTAGTTACAGTGTACACAGTACAGACATAAATTGCCTTCTCTCTCATCAGACCTTTCCACACAATCGTCAATGTTGTTAGTATACGAATAGCGCATCCTTTACTTAATCATCCTAGATCCCAGTATACAGACGCACATTTTTCTCTGCTTCCACTAGCCGCTGGGAAGTGCTTATCAAACACAGCAAAGCATGTGTTAAAAGACTTTCAACAACGCGTTGGAGTGCTTATTATGCTGCAGTAAAAATACTAGCAGAAATTTATGATGAGGTTGTGGCTGCAATTTGGGAATTATGTGATCAACAGGAAAATGTAGACACCAGAGGTGCTGCACAGAATCTTATACCTGCTGAATGTAATTTCACTTTTCTTTGTTATCTTTTCTTTTGGAATGACATACTAAGGGAAATAAATTGCGCTCAGATTGCATTGCAAAGTAAAGGCTTGAGTCTTGATCAATTAGCTATAAAAATAGAGACACTTCGTCTTTATATTCAAGAAAAACGGGATCATATTGTAGATATTCCAATAGAAAAACGAATTCGTCATAAAAAACGAAAAGCCAGGGAGATAGCCACCAATGCAGAACTCACACTGACAGCTGAAAATCAAAAGGATATGTTGGAATGTCTCGACCAATTCAGTAGGGAACTTCGAACTAGATCAAAGTCCATTGACGATGTAGCTTCATCGTTCGAGGTTGTACAGACAAATACTTTGCTTTCGGCGAACATCGAGAAGTTGAAATTAACTGTATCAAAATTTACTGGTTTTACAAAATTTACAGAAGCAGAACTTCTCCTTGAGATACCAAGGTTGAGAAGACATTTAAAAGCAGCCAATTTTATAGTGTCTGATTAGATATCCGTAGACCTCTTGAAAATCGTGGAATGGGCTTTTACAGAATCTCTTCCAAAAATCTTATGTTCGCACTACAGTTATTTATGACAATTTGCGTATCAATTGTTTCGAAAGAGAGGAGCTTTAGTAAATTAAAATTAGTCATAAACTACTTAGGGTCAACAATGAGCAACGCGAGAATTAACAATCTTGCAATGTTAACGATCGAACACGCGGCAACACAAAGTATTAATTTTGAAGATGTGATATCCGAGTTTGCAGCTGTCAAAGCTAGAAAGAAGAGATTATAAAACTTAAAATAATTTTAAATTAAAAGTGTTTGCAACTTTCTTCTATATTTGGTTATGATACTTGATTGATAGTTTTACAATTTGATGATCAATGACTTACGAATTTTTTAAATGTTTATTTAAATTGTTGTATTAAAATTATACTTCACGATTACCTGATTTTTTCTTTTACATAATGTTGATTTTAACCGTTTTCGAGGGGTGATATCCATCGATATGCGTCCCGGGTGTCACCCATGGGTCATGACTCCGCTACGCTACTGGGTCATGACTCCGGTATTGGGAATCACTATTTTAAATACATTTCATGATAAGAAAGTAGTTGCGGTTTGTTTCTTATTTTGATGTGTACTTCATGACATATGCAAAGCTATAAAACATATTTTATTATCCTTCTATAATAGACGTGTTTTTATGAGTCATAAAATACAAAAGCAATTACGAAAACAACAGATACATATTAAGTTATTGCGAATTTTCACGAAACGAACATTGGTTTTGCGACATTTTAGAAACTTGTGCAAGATGTTCACTTATTGAAATATCTGTCGGTGTTAATTTTGCTCGTCATGTTTCGCACAATAACGTATTGTTGAGTAAGTCCTGGCTTCCTGCTCTAAGTACCGTGTTAGTTGCAAATGATGTGTTATTGGTTGATTTTAGTTTTATTCTTATTTTAGAAAAGCTGTAAGATTGCTGGTACCGGTAACGGTGACGATGGTGGTGATTGCTCGACTGCTGCATAGAAAGTACACTTCAAGTCAGGAAGTCACATCTCGCAAGATGTAACTATATCTTTAAAATTATTACAACACCAAATCAGACTCTACCAAACTGTTGTTAGCTGGGGAGACTAAAATTTTTTGGGGCCTTAATAGTGCAGGTACAGTTGGTAAGCAGTGGCGGACTTTCGCAAAGACAAAAAAGACAATTGTCTTGGGCCCGTAATTTTCAAGGGCCCAACGAACCCTTCCCCTTTCCCCTTCCCCTTTGAACACCTCTAGGTTGAGGGCCAGTAAATCAAAAATGTCTTGGGCCCGGCGAAGGCTTAATCCGCCACTATTGGTAAGAATTATCAAACAATTCCTCGAAAATGGTCCAATTTTCATCGTCTGAAATATTGTATTTCAAATACTTCAAAAAAATGCTCTTGGTATTTATTAAGTCGTCAAAGATGAAATTGTCTATACACTTTTGCCATTTAAGCGGCAGGTTGTTCGGGCCGGTGGTATAAAACCCTGGCGGACGAGAGTCAATAAATTCCTGGAAGGCCAGATTTACAACATTCGTCGGAATTAAACTGCTTTCCTATTAAAAAGTTGTCCAAATTGCTGAAGAAGTGGTAGTCAGTGGGGGCTAGGTCTGGTGAGTATGGAGGATGATGAAGAAGTTCCAACTCCAATTCCTGTAGTTTTGCCAGTCATTTGTGCAGTGTGTGGTCTAGAGTTATCATGCAATAAGATAGGAGTCGGTCTGTTGACCAATCTAGGCTGTTTTTCTGAAGTTTTTGCATCATTTCGTCCAGTTGGCTGCAGTATATTTCTGCTGTGATCGATGAGCCAGGTTTTTTTTCTGTTTGTTTTTAAGTTACCTGTACGAAATTTGGAAAAGCAATTTTATATTGTCTGCTGCGTAATAATACTAGAGCCAAATACACTATTAATGTTTCGCGCGGTCTGCGATGCCGTAGTTCCACGTAAGAACTCATACTTCATAATAATGCGAATTTCCGAACGTTCCATTTTCAACAAAATCAATTTTTTAAAAAAGTTTTTGATATTTTTAGCGCATACAATAATTTCTTTAAACAGGCGAGATGTGTAACTTTCCAACAAAATAAACAGAACGGAAAAATATTAAGCCAATGTCAAATAATAAGCTGTTAAAGTTGGCAATATTATTAACTACAAATTTCATCCTTGACGACCTGATAAATTTGAAAATACTTCGTGATTTTTGTATTTGATATGTCGGAAAATGTCAGTATTTGAAATACTTTAGAAGTATTTCAAATACTTCCCTAGTTTTTAAAATATTTCCCTATAATTTTAAATATTTCTCTACTACAGATTTCAAAAATTTCCTAGTATTACAAGTATTTCTTAGTATTTCAAATAATTCCAAATTTTTCAAATATTTCCTAGTATTTCAAATATTTCCCTATTATTTCAAATATTTCCTAATATTTCAAATATTTCCTAATATTTCAAATATTTCCTAATATTTCAAATATTTCCCTATAATTACAAATATTTCTCTAATACATATTTCAAACATTTCCTATTAATTCAAATATTTCTTATTATTTCATATAATTCCCTTATATTTCAAATATTTTCCTAGTATATCAAATATTTCCCTATTATTTCAAATATTTTCCTAGCATTTAAAATATTTCCCTATTATTTGAATTATTTGCCTAGTACATATTTCAAATATTTCCCTATTGTTCAAATATTTCCCTAGTATTTAAAATAGTTCCTTATAATTTCAAATATTTCTCTAGTATATATTTCAAAAATTTCCTAGTATTTCAAATATTCCTTAGTATTTCAAATATTTCCCTAGTATTTTAATTATTTTTATGTATTTGAAATACATACATCATTTCAAAGATTTTTCAAAAGTATTTAATATTTCATATAATAATAATTATTAAAAGGAATCTTACTGATCCGACTATATTTGGTCTAATGCAGCGATATTCAAACTGTGTTTCATGGAACGCTGGGGTTCCACACAAGGTCCTCAAGGGTTCCACGAGCTTTTTCTTAAACTTAATACAATTTACTTCGGCTTAAATTTACTTTTTTCCTTCGCGTAGTTTAGAGGTGAAGACATTTTTTTGTTGCTTATTACTTGAATTTTGGAGGTGAGGACCTTTTTTTTTGCTCATCAGTTATATTTTGGAGGTGAGCACAAAATCGAATAAAATATACTGTATTTCCATTTTTTTTTTTTAAATCTTAGTATAGGAGAATTGGCGAAACAGTGCCGTTGCGACACTTGAAACGTCACAAAAAAATGTGACGTCAGGTTTAGTACGTTTACATTCATCTATTTAACGAATGTAATATTTGTACGCTGTCACTTATATCGAAATGAAATGAAAATATAAGAAGAAGAACAGAATGGAAACAAATAAACTATTCTAATAGGCAAAATAGTCCTACAAAGGACTGATGTGATCCAAAAATACGATTAAAGAAAATAAAATAAAAATAAGTTGAATATAACCTAAAAACTATGCAGTACACACAATATCAAATAAGAAAATTTATAAGAAAATATATAACTAAACACATAACTGCTAAATATACATCAAACTAAATAAAAAAGGTTTTTAGAAATTACTATAAATTAGATATTATTAAATGACAAATGTAAACATCGTTTTATTCAGGGATACCAATACAAATGTCCCTATATTAAATAAACACTTTTAAAATTTGTAAATCTTCAAAATGACTATCGTACACAAACTAAATATGACTTCAAAAGGTATGTTTTAGTAAAATAAAAGAATGAAGAGCAATATTAGTCTATAATTCACATGCAAAAAAAATCGATTTAGTTATTTTTTCGCCACTAAGTTTGTCATTGAAGTTATGACGCAAAATGACGAACTGAGCTGTTTCAGCGACTGAGCTATAGTACCTAATCTTAGTAAGGTTTACCTCAACTGAAATCTGGTTATCCTGCATAGGTATCAACCTTATATTATTATTATTATTATTTTTTGTTTGTTTTGTTTTATGGAGTATTGTTAGACGGTAAAGGGTTCCACGACTCGAAAAAGTTTGAATACCACTGGTCTAATACTATGACCGAAACAAATGCAAGTTTATGTTGCGCGAAACCTAGCTGTATTTCTCCCTTAATACTTAAAATAAGCACTCGTTTATAGAGGGATAAAAATACATGAGGCTGTAAAGAGCCATGGATTTTATGTTTTCCTTGATTGTGAATGTTTGTTTGACAGATCTTCAATAGAACAATATTCACCTCGCTCTATATAAAGTGTTTCTGTCTCATTAGAGGCTCCTTGCTTTCTCAAAAATATCGATAATAAACAGTATTTTTAGCTCTAATAACCTACATTTATTTATGGACTAGTTAGTTCAGTGCACACAGTCCAGTATACTTGGCATTCTTGTGTGGATACACCGCTTTCTGCCGGAGATTTCAACGCCCCATCAGTGCACGATACCGCACCGCGCACCGCCAGAACAACACAGAAACAACTACACTTTTTAACTGTTTTTGTTGGCAAATAATAACATGTATAGTCCAGTATTTAGTATTTAATATTGTTTATTAATAATTACGACGCTTCGTTTGAGACATATTAAAATTTAACGTTTATGCACACACTGAAAGAAATTTATACTTTAATATTAAAGACACTAGTTTTTGATTTCATATTAATAATATTTACTTTCAATCTAACGAAATTGCAGGTAAAATCAAAAGTTGTCGTGTTTTTGTACATTTAAAATATGCTTTTGATTTTACTTTTAATTTGAGTTTTTATTTTAAATACAAAAACTATTATCTTAAAAGAACTGACATTAAAACAAAAGTACTCACTTTCATATAAAGAGCATTTACAGTTGAAGCTTATGTTAAAAATAAAGTACTTTTGATTTGAAAGAACAACTATCAAAATAAAATCACTGCTATTCTTTTAAAAAGCCATACTTTTATTTATATTTCATTTTTACCGACCACCAACATATATAAGGGAGGTATTGTGATCATACCGATTTTGACGTTTCGAGATTTCGATGGATCTCCACGAATTGAGGTCCCTACATAACGTTTTGACTATTTTCAGCATGATATCTGTCTGTCTGTCTGTCTGTCTGTCCGTCCGTCTGTCTGTCTGTCTGTCCGTCCGTCCGTCTGTCTGTCTGTCTGTCTGTGTACACGTGCAGAGCAAATTCGGCTGAAAGGGTTTTTATGAAACTTCATATTTAAGCTTCTGCCATCAGTGGCACGAGTTGATCAACTTTTGGTAAAAATCGGTTGACTAAAAATGGGAGTTTACTCGTGTCGATGTTAAGATTTTTGTGAATATTTCACAACAAAAAAATATTTCGAAAAAAATTATTGAACAAAAGTTGCTATGAAAGCAATAACTAATAACTTTTATTTGAGACGTTTTTCGATAAAACGAAAATTTTCGAATAATTTCTTTAAATTTTTTCGAAATTTTTTCTGTCGCATTTTTTTCATACTTTTATGTAACGTTTCCATGGTCATGATAAATAATATCTCTGTTAAAAAATATTAGGCCAAGTTATTACCGACCGCCAACATATATAAGGGAGGTATTGTGATCATACCGATTTTGACGTTTCGAGATTTCGATGGATCTCCACGAATTGAGGTCCCTACATAACGTTTTGACTATTTTTAGCATGATGTCTGTCGGTCTGTCTGTCCGTCCGTCTATCTGTCTGTCTGTCTGTCTGTCTGTCTGTCTGTCCGTCCGTTCGTCTGTCTGTCTGTCTGTGTACACGTGCAGAGCAAATTCGGCTTAATGGATTTTTATGAAACTTCATATTTAAGCTTATGACATCAATGGCACGAGTTGATCAACTTTTGGTAAAAATCGGTTTACTAAAAATGGGAGTTTACTCGTGTCGATTTTAAGATTTTTGCGAATATTTCACAACAGAAAAATATTTCGAAAAAAATTATTGAACAAAAGTTGCTATAAATGCAATAACTAATAACTTTTATTTGAGATTTTTTTTTGATAAAACGAAAAATTTTGAAAAATTTTTGTAAATTTTTTTAAAACGTCTCAATATTTTCATACTTATATGTAACGTTTCCATGGTCATGAAAAATAATATCTTTGTTAGAAAATATTAGGCCAAGTTATTTCTACTCTGCTGCTAGAATGTATTTTATATAAGTACTTTACGATGGCGGTCGGTCCTGTGGTGGCCACAGCTGATTTTTTCTACTCTGCTGCTAGAATGTATTTTATATAAGTACTTTACGATGGCGGTCGGTCCTGTGGTGGCCACAGCTGATTTTTAATTTTAATTCAAAAGTAAAAATTTAATTTTAATGTCATATGTTTTAAGATATAGTAAATCAATTGTAAGAATTTCAAATTAAAAGCACTCGCTTTTAATTTTTTTACAAAGTGGGGGAACTGCGTATGTTTAGCGATCCTGTTTAAACCTGCACGTTTTGTTTTGACCGTTAAATAAAGTGCATTTAAAGTGCGTGCATATTTGTTTTATGTTGTCATTTGCCTATATATTTAAACTATGGACCCAGTTGAGAAAAAAAAAGAAAGATTATGAAGTGATCCTAATAATACCAAAGAAAATATGGAAGATCCTAAAGAGCAGGAGTTATACAGTTTTCTAGAAGAACACGAGGTCCACGAAGCTTATTATTATTTAGAAGATAGGAATACATTTTTTCTAGTATTATTATCTATTTAGTGATTAATAAATAATATGTAGGCTCTTTTCAGGAAAGCATATTACCATAATAAACACGTTAATTATGTGTATAGCCCCCCATTACACATTTACAATATGAAATATAAAAGTTTATTTAGATATAATTTTATTTAGTCGAATATATATTAAATGCACTTGCCAATGGCGAGGAAAGAGTAGTAAGTCAATGAGTAGCATAGATTAATAATTAATCTCACTTTCTTCTCTTTCCATGCTATTGACAAGTAGGTACTGCGTTTATTATCTTTTCTATAAAATACGAAAAATTATTTTTTTTACCTAAAACCTTTTCTATATCAGTGTCTCATTTGTAGGCTAAGAAAATATCTTGTATTATTGAATAAATTTTGTATACCCACATTTGTAATTTAATAATAAATAAACAAAGAATTTTTTTTTTTTTTTTTAAATTCTTTTATTTTAAATACTATATGCACTTTATTCAACATGATGTTGAAATAAAGGTAAGTTTGTTTTTGTTATAAAAACTATAAATTTTAAATTGAGATATTTACTCTTTTATTTTAAAATTCTTGTTATTTAAAACAAAAACAATTATTTTCAATTCAAAAATACTGCTTTTGATTTTTCAAAAGTACACACATTTGGATTAAAATTATTTACTTTTAAGCCGAAATCCGTTTTGTTATTGATTAAAAGTGATATACTTTCAAATTAAAAGTAAAATATCTTTCAAAAGTAGGTCTACTTTTAAATTAAATACAAAGGATGTCGACGCATTTTTAAAAGCAAAACTTTAAAATTTACCTGCAATTTTATTGAATTTAAAGCAAATTTTTTTCACTGTAGGGTAATAAATATTCATAATAATTAACATAAAAATTGGTTTATTGATAAATATATAGTAAAATGTTGACATATTAAAAAAACCCGTCATAAGTATGAATATTCACATATTTCAGGGGATTGTAGATAGTAAGTGACATATTGAAAATTATAAATTTCGATAACTTTTGAAAGAATAATCCACGTGTTTTCATCTAGTTACCCAGTTCTCCAGTCAGTCAGATTAATATTTCAAGCATGGTGTTGCAAAAAAAAAAGTTAACATTCTAAATAATTATCAAAAATTCCTGTTGTACTCTTTCAATTCATATTAATGTACGTTACTCAGATTTATCTTTTTTTTTAACCCCTCTGGAATATAGTGTGTGGGATAAGAATTTAATTTATATTTTTGGCAAAAATCGAGTTGAACTTTAAAAAAACTACTTTTCGTTCCTTAATCTATATCTGAAGAGCTTTCTTTTTATACCACACAATATTTTTTTTTTTTATTTTTTTGTCCTCGAAACTATTAATTGATATTTTTCGAAAAACTAATCTGATCAAAAATTCTTGAAGAATTATTCCGGTTTCCATCAATATATATTATTAAGAATTTTTCAGATATTTAGATCAACCCTTCTGAGAAATAGGGTGGGGAACGAAAATCCCATAAAAAAAATGATTTTTCAAAAATAAAAGTTTGTTGGTTTACCCACGTATTAACAAACTGCATTTGACGCCCCAATCAACATTTAAAAAAAATAGTTGTCTTTAGTTGAATACTTATATATTTATATTTTTCCCGGGATATATTTTTTTGAACTCTTTTTTTTTTATATGTGGGTCAAAGAGTTGTATAAGCATGCCAATTAGTTTTTCTATATGTGGGTCAAAGAGTTGTATAAGCATGCCAAATTTCAACTTTTAGGTCCAGCCGTTTGGTAACAATTTCTACCGAACAGGCAGACACATGAGTTATAAGGGTTTTTGGTCATACTTACTAAACCCTAAAAAGACATGCTAGTAAAGCTGCTTTGAGTAACTGCACCTTTAGTAGCATAGTAGCATTCCATTTTTAATATTTTTAGGTTGATTCTTTTTATTCGATGATGTCGGGGATCTGGCAACCCTAAAGACTATTCTGGCGCTCCTGATAACTGACATTTTAAAGTGGAAAAGATGTAACTCAGCCGCGGAGAGACGAGTGTTAATCTGAACGTGCAACTCAGCTCATATCAATACTCAATTACATTTCACTTTCATTTCAATTCCACTTATGTAATTTTTACATTTAAACAAAAAGATCTCACTAACATACTTTTTAAATGACACGCATACCAACACGAATAATTAAAACATACTTTTTCATTAAAACTGTTTGTGTTTGACTTGTAAATATTATAAAAATGCTGTGCCTCAATGTCCATTTTTGTAACTGTTACTGGTTGGCAAATCGCAGATATTATAATTGATGGATTGATTTGAAATTCAGAATATTTTGGCTTGGTCAATGTCGCCTACGTATTCGGCCAGTTTACTGACACGATGTTGCAAGATGCATGTTATCGTTGACACACTCCACTTCACCGTTCTTCACCGATAACAACAGCCTTCAGCCTTCGGCACACCAACATTACAAATTCCTCATTCTCTTTTTTAACACTGTCACTTTATTATATTATTGTTTTTCCTATTTTCTATGACAATCCATTCTTCATAATCTAGCTGTTTCGCCTTTGTCGTTTCTCGAATATCGTCCATTTATTTTCTGCATTGACGACCTCTTCTTTATCTCCCCGGTGGAACAAATATTAATAGTTTTTTGGGTCATCACTATCTTGTATTGTAGGTGCGTTCGGCATAAACTAATAATCTACACCAGTGGCATTCAATCTGTGTTTCGCGGAACCTTGGGGTTCCGCAACTTTAATTAAATGGTTTTATTCGGGTTTTTAAATAACTCTTTGCTAGGATACAATGATTTTGGTAAATTTTGAAAATTGAATAATATTAAATCTGACGGTGCTATAAATTTCTTTATCACCATTTTCGTCATCAGTAGGTCTTATTTCTTCAAAACAGCTAATTTTACTCGACAAAAAAAAAATCATATTTGTTGAGTAGTGCTTATTTACTACTTTTATCATCTACCATTTAAATATGTACTGTATTATTGGATTTTTAGTTAATAAATTACCTTATTACTTTAATTTGATGTTTATAATGATTGCTAATAAATATTTATAGTAAATAAATAAATAAGATTCAAGACCGCCAACATATATAAGGGAGGTATTGTGATCATACCGATTTTGACATTTCTAGATTTCGATGGATCTCCACGAATTGAGGTCCCTACATAACGTTTTGACTATTTTTAGAATGATGTCTGGCGGTATGTCTGTCCATCCGTCCGTCTGTCCGTCTGTCCGTCCGTCCGTCTGTCCATCCGTCCATCTGTCTGTCTGACTGTGTACACCTGCAGAGCAATTTCGACTAAAAGGATTTTTATGAAACTGCATATTTAAGCTTTTGACATCAATGGCACGAATTGATCAACTTTTGGTAAAAATCGGTTGACTAAAAATGGGAGTTTACTCGTGTCGATTTTAAGATTTTTGCGAATATTTAACAACAGAAAAAACACAAAAAAAACTGATCTACACATTCTGCATACACATGAAACGTTCGGCATAAAGTTTCTGTGTGCTCTGTGCTGCACAAAGATCGTTCAGCAAATATCGTGCAGTGCAGTTTGTGTTACACAGTCGTCACAAGTTCAGATCGTGCGGGAATTTGTGCAATAGTATTTTTCGCGGTAAAAATACAAGTTATTATGTCTATAAAACAATATTAGTGAAAACAATCAAGATATCATTGTTTACGTCTGCAGCATTTACAAAATAAATAGTACAGACATGAAACTCATGATGATACATGTAAATACACTTAAAAAGACTCAAAATTATCTGGATACAAGCGGAAATGTACTTTAAATTGATTTGTAGTCATGTTTGGAACAGTACTCTCTGCATATTTAAACACTTTTTCCAAAATATTTTCTGGTTTGGAAAATTCTTCTGAATTGTCTTCCTCATTAAATAAAATTTCTTTTATATTACTTAAAAGCATCCCAAAACCTTAATGTGTCATTTTTATATTATCGTACCAAACAAGTAGCAGGAGACAGACTTGATGTAATCAAACACACATAATTTATTTGTTTACAAAAAAAAGCTTAGAATAACAAGAATAACTGCACAATCTAAACAAAGCGTTCGTCTTTGACTTTCTTGCACAGTGTACACAGAGAGCACGTGACAAAAAACTTGCACGGCACAGAGTTAACACTGCACAGTTATGCTGAACGCACCTTGTGTCTTTTAATATGTTAAGCTTAATAGTAAATCCAGCTCTCCATCTATTTATTATATACTAAACTAAAATTAAAATATCTTTGAGCAGCTTGTGAAATTTTATGGTTAAAACTAGATATATACTTCAGATATTTTTGCTGTTTATTCCGTTCAATAATTTTATCAACATGTGCATATGTTATGTTCTGGGGTAAAAATAATGTTGTGGAGGGTGATGGGGGTATTGTGGTGGGTGAGGGGTGAGGAAACGTTGTGTGAAGGGTGATTGTTGATGACAGAGTGATAGTTGCAGCGGTCAATGAATCTGCAGTTGAATACAGCAGCGGCAGCGGCCATGCAAATCACCTGGACACTTTCTCGCGTTTACTGCCTCTAATGTCAGATATTACAATCATCGCTCCAATAAAACAAATCTGGTGGAAATGAGGAAATGCACAATTAGCAGGTGCTGCCCTCGGGGGCCACCGCTACAACCCCCGCCAGGAAGTAGCTATACATACATTCTGATACCGAACAACACCGCTCCCGAACTATTTCATATATTCAATTCGCTAATTTTATATTTAGAATGGACTCAAGAATTTTATATTTAGGCTCAAACTGATGTTCAGTTTGAGTTTAATTATTTGAAAAAAATGATCCTGTGACTTATAAAAATAGGTACATTTTACCATAAACTATGCCAAGAACACGATGGTGTATTTTAAATCAGTGTAGTCATTCTTTAGTTTTGAGATAACATACATACACCCAAGCAAACTAACTTACAGGCTATTCCAAATGTTTAGGCGAAACTAAATGGGAATTTCGTTCTTTTAGGTTGTCAGAAGAAGGGATCTTGCTTGGGTTATTTCACGTTTGAAGTTTGGTATGTGAAAATTTAGAATTCCATGGAAACGAATGACTTATGTCAAAAATAAAATAATTTTTTACCTATTTTAATGACAAAAAAATAAATAAATGGGAAATTTGTTTTAAGAGTGACACAAAAATCAAAATATAAAGAAAATGACATTTTAAAATGATATTAACCTTAACCAAAAAATGTTTATTATAAGTATGATTTACAAAGCTTAAACAAAGCGGCCAAAAAGAACGATTCAAACGATGAAAGTAACTAGAATGCAAAATCTAGTTCCGCCTAAACGTTTGGAATAGCCTATATATGTGGGCAAGTTCCAGAATTCATCAGAAAATTAATTCAACTAAAGACGTAAACGATGGAACCGATGCAATGAGACTAGCATTGAAATCTGGGATTTGTTGATTTGTGTAATATTTACCTAACCTAAAATTTTTACTAACGTCATGACGCTTTATTATTTTCAAAATAAGTGTAAAATGATACATCCTCTTCGTCTGATTCTGATGAATTAAGTGTTTCAGATGAAGAATTATTTTGATACGTAACAAAACAATACACCGCAAAGTCAATTATCTATATATATAATATCTTCGTCTTTTAAAGTTGATAATTTTTGTGGATCCAGAAATCCAAAAGAATATCTTAATTTTTCCAATGCTTTTAAATCTTACATGTAATTTTTTTTTTTTTTTAATTTATTTATTTATAGACACGTCAGCTACTTGGCTATTGGTGTCTTCGTTGTTATCTTACAATGCTTCATTATTTACATGTATTTACATTCTAACTATATTAGCTTAAAAATATTAATGGATTGTAAAAATTGCAAAACATTGTTGGTCATTGTTGGATCGGGTTTTAGTATGTCTTTAATGTCCTGTGGTAGGTTGTAGTTAGTACGTGTGTTAGTGTATAGTTGACAGTCGGTTAATATGTGGTTAACAGTCAGTTGTTCGTCACATGTCATGTATTGATATGAAATAGTATCCACTTTATGTGCTTATTGAAACCGTGATAAACGGGGGTTACCTGTACTGCCTAACGTTAATTGTTTGCCCTAGTTGAAAAAATATCGTTTGAATCGCGGGTTGTAAATTTTTGTGGTCACTGTTTTCAAGATAAATGTTACTTTCCAAAATAGTAAAGCGAATGGAGAGTCAATGTGCGGCCCTTCTAATCATTATCAAACATTTCATCGGAGCCAAGGTCGGGCAAGGACATCGAACATCGGTTCATCTCGCTGGATGCTGCGGGTTTTAAATATTTATACATGTTACGTAAGAGCAGTTCATAAGGTCACCGGTCACCTCCATATGTAAATATGTGCTCGTTAACGCCATTCGGGGACACTCACCAGCATAGCACCAACCTCTATAACTAAATAACTCGCTAATTTTAACAAGTTCTCTGTCAACGAACGTGTAACTGGCGACTTTGGTCAAAATTTATTTGTTTTGATCAGGGCCGGTCAAGTGGGAGTTACAGTGACTGCAATGCACCAGGGCCTCCTTCTCATAAGGGGCCAAAATGACATGTATTTAAATTATTCCGAAAATTATACGAAACGCATGAAGCAAACTTATATTTATTTTGCAAAAGCTATCTGATTTATTTTAGTAAGTAGCGTTTTTTATTTTATAAATTTTGATGAACTTATAAATTGATACAAGAATTAATCTTCCATGCATAAAAGTTCCCCAAAAAGAGGTATTATGTAATTAATTGGAAAATTAAAGTTGTAACTTGCATATTAAAAAGTGATAAATAAATAATAATATTTAAAAAAATGAATTAAGAAAATAATTTAAACGCGCCAATGCAGAACAGTAAATTAAAATTAATTAAAACCCCAGATTAACAATGTCGCAAGAGAAATTCAATTCTAAGCAATACTATCCATAGAAAATACAGAATTGAAATGACACCTTTGAGATATATATACAGTCACGTGCGTAAAAATAGCAGTATCAGAAAAATATTAGCATAAATACAAAAAAACCTTGGTTTAAGTAATAACAAAGCCAAAATTTTACTGATATATTATATTTTAAGAACAACTTTATTATTTTGATAAAAAGAAAGTATTTTTGTCGATTCATTAAAATAATATACATAGTATTTGTACAAATATGCTCATTATGCTGTTCATAAATATAGCAGTACACTTCATAAAATAAATAAAACTTATTTAAATATTAAATATTCTTTATTATTTCTGTAATATTTGGTTCCATGACATTTTTTTCGTATTACTTCTACACTTCTTCTCGGCATAGAACCAAAATAGTTACCGGCATTTCTCCAAGGGAACAGATTTCCAAGCTGTTTCAATTCCTCTCAATAATTCTTCTTTGTAAGCAGGTTTTGAAGAAGATATTTAAATTTTTACATCAGCCCACAAGTTCACTATTGGATTTAAGTTCAGAGATTGAGCT
Organism: Liopterus haemorrhoidalis; assembly: GCA_963971575.1. Classification (NCBI taxonomy): domain Eukaryota; kingdom Metazoa; phylum Arthropoda; class Insecta; order Coleoptera; family Dytiscidae; genus Liopterus; species Liopterus haemorrhoidalis. Next base: position 37,390,492 of record OZ020612.1, on the reverse strand, counting down.
GGACAATCCATAAAAGTAACCCTATTTCCATTAAACTTATTTTTTGCTTTGAGCAAGGTGTGCTTTAGGTCATTATATTGCATAAATATCCATTTTAAAGGCATTTCCTTCTCTGCAAAGGGAAGCATGACATACTGCAAGATACTGACATAAACATTCGCTACCATTATATTTTTAATCCAGAAAATAGGGCTCATTCCGTTTCAAGAAAACTATCCCCGTGCCATAACACTACAACCGCCATGTTTTATTGGCTTTGTAGTGTGCTTGGATTGTACCTCGTGCATGAAGGCCTGCATACTTGCTTTTGGCAAATACCAGGATTAAATAAAACAATTTTTGTTTCATCAGATCAAAGAATATTGTATCTTTTTGACCCGGCCAAAGTTGGTGTTCTTTGGCAAATTGAATTCTATTTTTTCGTTGTCTCATGTTTAACAGCGGAGTTTTTCTTGGTCTTTCAGATTTGCTTTTATAAGGCGTTTTCTTACAGTTGATGCAGAAATTGGCAGGTCTAATTCGTTTTTTATTTGTGTAGAAGTAAGAAAAGGGTTTAACTTTGCATACCTTACTATTTTTCTATCTGTTGTCGGCGAAGTTTTAGATATCCGACCCCGACTTACAAGTTCTAGAGTCCAATGTTTGGCATTAGATACCATTTTAGCGGAGCGCATTCTGAATAAATTTAGAAGTTTTACCAGAAATCAACATTTGTAAAATAAACTGACGTTTCTCCTGTGTGCAATGTTTAGCCCTACGCATTTTTACTAAAAAAAAATCAGCTGTGGCCACCACAGGACCGACCGCCATCGTAAAGTACTTATATAAAATACATTCTAGCAGCAGAGTAGAAATAACTTGGCCTAATATTTTCTAACAGAGATATTATTTATCATGACCATGGAAACGTTACATATAAGTATGAAAAAATTGAGAAAAAATTTCGAAAAATTTTACAGAAATTATTCGAAATTTTTCGTTTTATCAAAAAACGTATCAACTAAAAGTTATTAGTTATTGCTTTTATAGCAACTTTTGTTTAATAATTTTTTTCGAAATATTTTTCTGTTGTGAAATATTCACAAAAATCTTAAACTCGACACGAGTAAACTCCCATTTTTAGTCAACCGATTTTTACTAAAAGTTGATCAATTCGTGCCATTGATGGCAGAAGCTTAAATATGAAGTTTCATAAAAATCCTTTCAGCCGAATTTGCTCCGCACGTGTACACAGACAGACAGACGGACGGACGGACAGACAGACAGACGGATAGACAGACAGACAGACAGACAGACAGACCAACAGACATCATGCTAAAAATAGTCAAAACGTTATGTAGGGACTCCACGAATTGCGTGGAGATCCATCGAAATCTCGAAACGTCAAAATCGGTATGATCACAATACCTCCCTTATATATGTTGGCGGTCGGTAATAAGAAAGATATTTAATATTTTCCGTGGTTTTAAATATAAAATCAACTTACTTTTCAATATACTCAAAAATTTATTAAAGAATAAAACTGTTTAGCCAGCTAGTTTAGTAAAACATGAGAAAACTTGTGGACACTGCTATTTTTACGAACACTAGAAAAATGATGTTTTTGGTTTGTTTAAGGGGCAACTTACATATTTATTTAAAAAATTCAATGCTTCCAGCTTAAATATACTATAGACTTGTTATATATACTTTAAATGTAATGCAACTACATAAATAAATAACTTTGAATAAAATAAATACAATTTTACCATTTGTATTAAACGGCTGCTATTTTTACGCACATGACTGTAATTGCCAACGGGGTGGCCGAGCCCGTTAAATAACGCAATTCTGACTGGTAAAAACAGTGTGGACTGTGAGGTGGCTGGTGGCCCCGTTGATTATATTATTTGGGCGAGAATAATATGTTAACATTTCTCCCATTTTCACAGTCATTCACCCCTCATCCAGGTGTAGGAGGTCGCCTCCTGGCATCGGCGATTAACCTCGTTGCAGAAATAGACCGATGTAAAATAAATATAAAAAAAGATTTAATTGAAAAATGGATTGTTCAAAGCCCAAAGTTCTAAAATTGATACAAAATAAAATTTATTAATTCAGAGTAAATTTTTTTTTGAGGCTCCCAAAAGAGTTATTGCCCTCAGGCTCCGATACATAGATGACCGGACCGGATTGTGTTATTTTTGCAGTGCAGAGCTGGTTGAATGGCAGAATGTTGAAAAGTGAAGAAATGGAGCGCGGAGTGAAGTGCATGAGGAGTGAATGTTGCAAGTCTCTCTCTGTAAATGCTGATGCATTTTAATCAGCTGACATCTTGTGTAAGAGCAACTTACACAACGCAAGTACCGGCACCGGCAACGGCTCACAATAGCTCTTTTACTCGCTACACCAGCAGTTCACAAACAGTCTCTATCTCACTTACACATATACCTCATCTCTGTTATGAGCTCTCAGGTATCTAGTGTATAGTGGTATGTTGGAGCCGGCTTGTACAGGCTTGTGCAACCCAGTTTTTGGTGCAAAATTCAAGAAAATTTAACAACCTGCCTGCGCGAGGCAGTTGATAAACTCATTATTAAAATACAATATATATTTCATTTATTGCTTTTGCGATTACGATTACAATTCTGATTGAATTTTTGTTGTTCAGAATCCAGTCTAATCTAATCAGTCAGTCTAATTATTTAAAAAACCGCTTTATATTTTATAGTCTTGACATAATCTCACAAAACACTAGTGAATACGATAGTTTCGTATTATAATGTATTATAGAGTTTCCCAAACTGTGCTCCGCGATCTACTAATGTTGCTATATACAGGGTGTTCAATCTAAATGTGCCACCATTGCTATCTCGAGAACTGTAAGAACTACGAGGTTGGTTAAATTAGCAAAGAAATGCCATTTTGCAAGTCTATGCATATTAAATTGACATTAATTTAAATCAAATCGCACAGGAATCAGCGTGCTATGAATGAAACAAATGAACAAATTATAATATTTTTGTTTGTTCGATTAATTATTAAATGTCAATTCGACTATTTTGTGAAGAATTTTGTTAAATTGGTGAAGAATTTTGTTTTCTGGCCTAGTAGCTGAATATTTAAATGAACAATAAGTGGATAGGCACCAATGGCCCCATTGCATGGCCCGCAAGGTCTCCAGATTTAAAACCCCTAGATTATTTCTTATGGGGTTATGTAAAAAATATTGTTTATGGCACTGTGCATCCAAACGTACAACATTTGAAAGACAATATTGAAGATATTATATCTAATATTGATGGAAGAAAATTAAAAAAGGTCCGAAATAGTTTTCTTTTAAGGATTGAATTATGTATTAATAAGAATGGAGGCAATTTTGAGCAATATTTATAACTAAAATTTTACTATGTCATAGAATTAACCTGTTCAATACATTTTGATATTCATTTGTTTCATTCACAGCACGTTGATTCCTGTGCGATTTGATTTAAATTAATGTCAATTTAATATGCATTTCTCTCAAAATTTTTGTGATGTAAGGGTACTAAATTGTGTATTCGTTGAATTCAGAATAAAATTCCCTTCCGAACAAAAATATAAAAAAATATGTTCTCATTTAAAATAAGAAATTTGGGTTCTATATTTGGAATAGTTTTGTAATAGACTTGCAAAATGGCTTTTCTTTGCTAATTTAACCAACTTCGTAGCTCTTATAGTTCTCGAGATAGCAATGGTGGCACACTTAGATTGAACACCTTGTATATAGCAACGATAGTGCTATTCTTCTCGTGAAAAGTGCTCCGCGGCTCAAAAAATTTTTGCGAAACTCTTTGGAAACTCGGTGGTGGTCAATTTTTAACTTCAGCAGTGTCTATACACATTGGCATATTTAATTTTGTAAATTTCGTTATGATTTTGGAAAAAAAATTATAAATACTTTTACGTTACAAAATTTGTCATTGTGAAGTCGCTGCCACTAGTGGATGTTCTGCTTATTAGTATTCAACATACGTTTATTACCCTCTCGAGTGCATGAACATTCATGCATGCATGCTAATATCTCAAACATAAAGTTTTTTGTTTATATCATTTTATAATTTAATCATCTGTTTTGAAAATAACAGGTATAATTGACGTCATTTGCACACATATTAATCTAAGACACTCCTGTTGTCAGCTACGTCACTAAAGGGCGGAGTTTGAAACTGTTTAATAGTTAATAACTTGAAATAAGATATTATTATTATTTTTTTCTTCATAATATTTTTGGATCGCTATTTTTTGAGGTTCCAATACAAGATTTTATTAATTTAATATCATTCTAAAAGTCTATTGACAATATATATTTTTTAGTTCCTTTTGAGGGCCCCTTTCATTCTAGGTCCTGTGCTTGTACGCCTGTTGCACCTGTGTAGTTATTGCATTTGGTGATAAAACAGAGCGAAAAAGATCATTTACTATCCACGGATTAGGTTATTCTGTAGCATTACAACGCTCGGTCACATGTTATGACAAGGATGATATTTGTTTCTTATTAGAATTATTTTGATAATAAAGATATTATTCATAACAATACGTAGACTGTTTATGCAATACATAATTTTGCTATGTTAACAATTTTATCATGAAGGTTAGACAGAATATAAATAATAACATTAGCAAATTATGTGTGGTATAAATAGGATTCAAAATTTATTGTAACTGACTCGGTTCCTGCCTGTGATCTGGTGTATATGTAATGCATCAGATCCAGTCAAGCGCTGAGTCCGGTCGACCAAGTAAGTTTTTTTTTTTTTATCTTATATTTTATTGTCTGAATAGTTGCTGACTCGGTTCCTGGCTGTGGTCTGGTGCATATGTAATGCATCAGATCCAGTCAAGAGCTGAGTCCGGTCGATCATGTAAGTTTTATATTTTTCATATTCTTTCTGTTTTAAAATGTTTTGTCTTCATTTGATAATCACGCAATTCATTTATAACTTTAAATTTTGTTTTTATTTATTGTTTTTTTTTTCTTTTTTACATACAAAATTTACTATTATAAATTTTCCCACATGTTTGACTTCAAAATTTCCATCAACAGAGAAGCAAGTAAAATTAGTTCACATTAATTTTCCTAGTTTTAAGCTAAACTAACTGGTGGCAGCCTCTCCCTCCGTAGTTACAGTTTGTTAAATTCTCCCCCCCCCCTCCATAGTTACAGTTTGTTAAATTCTCCTCCCCTCCCCTTGTGTTACAATTTGGGGGCAGCGGTGGGATTTTTAACTAAGGGATTCTTTAAGTAGTTTTGATAGTTACATTATATTTTTTAAGTTTAATTATATTGAGTACCACTGGAATGTACTGTCTCTTCAAACATTCTCTATACAAGTTGTTTAATTTTTAAATTGTAAAATTACCATACAGACGGAATAAAACGTGCGGAGGATGGAGACTGACTGGCACACTGCTTTATAAAAAAAAATAATAAAACAATTAAGAGTAGCGTGCAACAGTTCCTGATATGCAACATTTCCGTGTGGCGTTCAACGATCAGCTATTTCCTGACTGTTTTGACATAACAATTACATAACACGTCATCTGTCCCCACCAGCGTGAAGGCAGTTCACGCGCATCCTTCAAGGTCACAAAGCTGCACTCAAAGAATACCTAAAATATTCGACTGCAGGAAAAGACTTGTAAACTAAGAAAAACTCGATGGTTAGATTAGGTCCTTGGATTAGGACCTAAGATTGGGTAGCAACAAATGTTGGGTCACAGGCTTTTTAGCTTGTTATGTGTAAAGATCATTTTAATCACGTGACCTGAAGGTATTTAAAAATAGCAGTTGTATTGACGTGCGAGATAGGCCTTTAATGTTTTATATGATTTTTGTGTATTATTTATAAACATTTAGTGAATCATATTGCTAATATTGTGATACTATATTGATTATATCTCCGTAGAAATTCCAAAGTAGAGCTGAAATACATTTTTGTGAATTTATTATTTTTATTTATCATAAGTAGGAGATTTATTTAAGATATTCACATTTATAATTAAATAACTTATTTTTATAACTTAAATCAACAATGACGGATTTATAATATAAAATTACAATTGTTTGTATGTGTATTTGGTTTCATTTTTTAACGTATCTTAATTTCGTCGCTGGTCAGCGAATCAGGGGACAGGATATCACCAGTTAGCCAATCACGGGAGAGGATGTCACCTGTCAGCCAATCAAAAGATAGGGTGTCCCCAGTTAGCCAATCACGAGAACCTTAAGAATTGACGTCATAATGTTACCGACAGTACATACAGACACTTGCTAATTATATAGTTAGATTATTTATTCATAAACTTTTTAAGATGGGAAAACGATTAATTTTTTTACTACATTTCATTTATATTGATAAAACTAAAAATAATTTGGTACATTAATTGATGCCTACGAAATCTTAGACATTTCTGTATGTAATCATATTCGTAGATACTTCTATATAAATCTACAAAATACTGTTCATTTCGGTCAAAGGATACAGGAGTATCGTAGGGTTTCTTGTTTATGCCTACGAAACCCTAGACATTTCTATAGGTTATTTTATTCACAGTTTTCTAATGATAAATATGCAAAATATTTTTCATGTCGATCAAAGGATATAAAAGTGTCTAGAATTTCTTGTTTATGCCTACAAAATTCTAGACATTTCTATACGCTGTTTTATCCGCAGATTCTTAGAAAATAAATCTGCAAAATATTTTTCATATCGATCATAGGATATAGGAGTGTCTAGAGTTTCTTTTTTATGCCTACGAAACCCTAGACATTTCTATATGTAATTATATTCGTAGATTCTTAGAGAATAAATCTGCCAAATACCTGTCAAACAAGAGACAGGGTGTCCCCAATTAGCCAATCACGAGAACCTTAGGAAAAATTGACGTCACAATGTTACGCAGATTTCATACATACACTAGCTAATTATATATGTACGATGAAAATATTATTCTTGGTCAATTCAGATATATATTTTTATTTCATTTTAGATTATATCCATAATAATAACACGAATGTGTCGCTCGGTATCTTTTCTTTTTTTATTACTTGTATTTTTGGAAGTGAGGACCTTTTTTTGTGCTCATCACTTGTTTTTTGTATGTGAGGACATTTTGTTTTTTAGGTCATCAGTTGTATTTTCACCTGTATTATAATAAAAATTCCTGGATATAGAATTGACCATTACCCGGGGCTCGCAAAGAAAGTTTCTCCCCGAGGCCCCAGAAGTCCTCTCGGCGGTTTTACAAATTATTTTAAATTATCCTGTACTTTTGTTTTAATATAACTGCGAATGGATAAAAAGACTGCAATTTTGTGTAACTTTGTGCGGCTTATTTTGCATATCTGTTGACATGGTTTTATGTATCATACATTTTTCGTATTTGTCAAACTTAATAAAGTATATAGTATATTATATTAGACACTGCAACTTTGCCCCCACCCTTACCGATACCCAAAACCCGCAACTGTTCAAAACCTTGGTGAATTTTAGGTTTTAATAAATAATCCCATCAACATCAATGTACTACTTGTCCTATAATCGCCATTTTTAAATGTTCGTTCGACGATTGTGACGTCACAGTAAAATGATCTATAGGTGCAACAGGTCTCTAAGATAATGGGGTATACATTTTTAAATCGTCAGCAAAGAAGTTTGAAAATTACTGGATTTAGTGGTACAAAAATTAAAGTAAAATTTTTGTGTCAAAATTGTTATGGTGTAAGAGCAGAAGAGCATCTTCTTTTTCTTATTACAATAATGGCGGAGTGGCGCAGAGTGTGTCGCATTTGCAACACACTGTGTAGTTTCACATTAGTTGGATACATCGGTGTTGTCATAATTGAGATGGGCCCCATGCCCATGTGTTTTGACATCAATGACATAACAGATGATTTAGTCATTCGATTTTTCTAGAATATTTTGAAATAATTCCCAGGTAGGTACATAATTAATATTTACTTTTACGAAATCTGAAACTGTTGCTGACTGGTTTGTTGCATCGAGTTGCATTTATGATGCAACATATCCATATTCCTTCCATTGCCCAACTGTTATCGAGTGCTCCAGTATCGCAAGGTCAAGAAAAATCGTATTGTCCTTGAAGAAGGCAATACGTTCATATTTCATGTTGACGCTAGTTGTCAAATGAACCGTGAAAGCTATTGTACTGATGGATTGCACGAAATATTGTGGAAACACGAAAACAACTTTGTTTTTTTCAGACAAGTGACGCAGAAACCATTAATGGACTATTGCACTTGAAACTAATCAATTGTTATCGGGAGTACACTCGCCGATGTTTTCAGACTTTACCCGGTTTCATTCCCTATGTGCAAAATAAAATTAATATGATATCGGTTGAAATCTTGGCAGCAAATTGTGACCAGTGGCGGATCTACATACGGGCTAATAGGTCTTAAGCCCTGGGCCTCCGATCCGCAAGGGGCCCCCAACCTCTCGGACATATACCTATTATATTCTATACCAAGGCTTATAAGAGAAAAGATCAAAACAAAAATATTACTTTAAAAAACATCACAAAAAAATTAAAAACACAAATTTACTAATATTTATTAAAAATCAACATAAGTGAAGCGGCAGCTAATAAAAAAATAATCCAACATTAAAACGTGATTAATTTTTATCACTTATCACCTCAAGGAACGATCAGTAACTAAAACATTAGTTAAAATGATTCTAATATTTTTTTGCTAAACACAACTCCCACAAGCCCAAAGGCACAGCTTGAACAAAAATTGTTACTTCAAATTGCATTATTTTGACTACCTCAGTTCTTAATTGACCGCTAACATACGTTCAGGTATTCTTAAAACTTGATTATTTTAATTAGTGTTATTAATTTAATTTTGGTGCTGGGTGCCAGTATTTTAATTAATATTTCTTAGATTAGTATTAGAAATTAAATTTAATTTCTCACCAATAAGTGTTTAAATAATAATAATTCCGTAAAATATTAAATAAATTTAATAAAATTTTAATAAATGTAAGAAAATATTAGTAAATTTGTGTTTTTATTTTTTTGTGTTGTTTTTTAAAGTAATATTTTTGTTTCGATCTTTTCTCTTATCCCTTTCTGTATTTTCTAAGGTAAGATGAGATACAATAACTAATTGTTGGGTATTATTGAAACGCTGCAAATTAATTTTGCTCATTGTTAAAATTTCTCAAATCGAGAATCGAATCGTTTAATTCGAAATTTTATTGTTCTAACTCCTTGAATCCATCATATTATAGGACTAAAAAAATAGACATTTCATAAATTACCTATTTTCTTTTATTTTTGATTTTTATCCGATCAGCTATTTTGAGCAATTCAAAATTGTATACAAAAACAGCTGATTACGTACAAGTGTCTTATAGCGCGATGCGTATAGCGTAGATAGCGTATGCGGTAATATAATAAATAATAATTAACCTTTAGTACTGTCTATTATTTTTTAAATTTTTTGATTGAAACATGTGTAGGGCCCCTTGGTATTTTTAAGCCCTGGGCTCCCAAAAAGCCAGATCCGCCACTGATTGTGACTCATCAATATCACTTTAGTATTTTTATGTTTTCGTTCTAGTGTTACATCTATTTTAATACTTTAAGGTACTTTTTTTATGAGCTATAAATACTTAAATAATTATAAACAACTTGTTGTCATCTTATTGGATTTTTTTATTTTTAGTGTAGAACAGAGGTTGAGATAAAGTGCGGCTTTTTTATTCTTAAAAGAAATATATAAAATATCTTACAGTGTTCTGTGATTTCTTATAATTCGTATTAATACAAATTGTTATTGACCAGACAGTCTGTATAAAGGACGCCATCCTTAAAAAAAATTATGCGAAGTGTGAATTTTCACACATTTCAGGGTTCTGTAGCTATTTAATAAGTGTAAAGGCTCATTTACATTTAGATACAAGTATGAGGACTTGTATGAGATACAAGTATGAGTTCATACAAGTATGATCATACTAGTCAACATACACATGTCAACATACAAGTCAAAAATCATGTCATTTTTGTGCTCTGTTTACATTTGCATACACGCATATACTCGCAAAAAATGTCTGGTGATGACGAGGAGAGTTTTTTGTATTTAAGTACATGTGCGTTATTTCTATCAAAATCACGAAAAAGAAAGCGTAGATGGTGGTAGCGATATTTTTTATCTCGACGAGAAACCCATGGGGCCTATTCAGTGTTGATTATTAAACTGACTTTAGAAGATGGTTCATGCTTCAGAAATTATGTGAGAATGAGTGTCGCTAATTTTGAAAGAATACTCACGTTGGTGGCTCTATTAATTACTAAAAGTGATACAAGATTTCGAGAAGCTATATCACCTGCAGTTCAACTGGCTGTTACATTGCAGTTATTGGCAACTGGTGACGCAGATAGGATTTCCACTTTAGATAGCCCTCGACTATACTGACTTTTTATGTTGTGCCATTTACTCTATACTTCATTAGCCATTCAACTTAACTCTTCAGAAATGTTATCATAAATATCTTTTCTTTTGTTAAAATCTTTATACTCCTTCGACTTTACATCCCTGATATTACTGCTTCTGATTTTCTCAATTATTATATAACAGAGTTTTATTTAACTTGTAAAACAAAAAAAACTATTGAAAACAAACAAATGTGATATAACCTTTTAAAACATAACCTTACTTTCCACCAGGTTGTCAACTCATACAAGTCAAGTATATGGAAAATTGTGCTCATACAGAAAGTATGAGCAAATGTCAATGGGTGTGACAAATTATACAAATTGTATGAACTCATGTATGAGGTGATGTATCGCGACAAGTCAATTTGACTTGTATCGCACACAAGTTCTCATACTTAGGTATATCTAAATGTAAATGAGCCTTAAGAAGCCAACAGAATGGCAACAGAAGCCAACTGGATGTCTAATGGCCGGTTGCTAAAGTAAGAATTATCCCTAACTCACGTTAAAATCATTTGTTTTTGTATGTTGTAGCATACAAAAACAAATGATTTTAACTTGAGTTACAGAAAACTCTTACGTTAGCAACCCGCCATAAGAATATTTTTTCTATAATCCCATCAAAATCAACACTAGCCGACCGGCGTAGCGTAGTAGTAACACATGTGCTCTGCGTTGTGAAGGTCTCGGGTTCGAATCCCGTTCAGACATGGAAATTTTCTCAAATAAAAAAATTGTCCTGGCTAATTGCCACAGCAGCAAAGGCTTTTTTAATTTTAATAATTTGCAAAAACTTCGTCACAATAAAATTCAAATTAAAAAATGTCAGCAATTTTCTTCATTTTCATATTCAAGTCTTCATTAAATTGATAAAAAATATATTGATAAATGACTTTTTTTATTAATTTCAGAAACGTATTTCTGACTATTAACAAAGTGCTGTTTGATTTATAAGTGTTTTACTACTATAAATGATTTATTCCTCTTCGATACCTTAAAAAGAAAAAACTGAAGTAATTCAAACAATAGGTTGAATCATGACGTATAATATTAGGCGGAAGCTACTAAATACTACACACTACACTCTACACACATAAACTCTATTCTCAACTGTTAAAATTTTATATTCCATTTTTTATTTTAAAAAATAGACACATACTACTTTGGCCACAAATACAAAAAATCCATAATATTACTAGCCATAATTTAGCCATGAATTACAAAAAAAATTATTTGTCTAAAACACTAAAACTGCAGTATTTTCCAAAAACGAAATCTGATCAAAAATTCCTCTTGTATGTTTCCGGTTTAGATCAATGTACATTACTCAGAATTTTTTCAGATTTTTAGTTCAACCCCGTTGCGGGAGATATTTTTAGTAAATTTTTGGTAAAAATCGTATTTAAATAAAAAAATAAATAAATAAATAAAACTACTTTTAGTTCCTTAATCTACGTCTTAAGACAAAGATTTATTTATACCACGCATTAAAACTTTTAAAATATCATATATATTTCTCAACGATAAAAATAACGATATTTTTCGAAAAAATAATCTGATTAAAAATTCCTGTTGAACTATTCCAATTCCTGTCAATGTATGCTATGTCATACCTACAAAACCCTAAAACTGAACACAAGATTTACAATGAAGAGAATCAAAACTACTGTCAGTATAATAAACAAATCAGTGAAATATAACAAAATAACCTCATTTAACAACCTGTCACAAACTTAAATTGTCGACAATTCAATACAGACCCAGTTGTTGTTGGCTTGACGGCAAGTGACCCGTACGGTCACCGATATCTTCATGATTTCTCCGACTCTATTCACAATATAGATTTGTTTGAAGGAGACTCACTGGTTGATCTGTTCGAGTTGTGAACGTAAAGCGCAGTAATTTCCGCATTTCTCGAATTCCGGCAGTGTAGCTGGACAGGAACCAAAACAAACAGTGTGCGAGAGCGCAGCGAGGCAGTAGCGCTTGTGACGTAACCTCAAATTAACATTGAAACCATTAATTTTGACACAATAATTACAGGATTATATAAGAGAGCCGTGGTACGGGCGAGTAGGAAGTCGTGCGTACTCGTGTACGCGCTGTTCGCTGTTCCGCGTGCTCTCTTATCTAAGCCTCAGGAAGTGGATGCGCAGCCATTCTCTGCATCTCCTCTGACACACTTATACCCGCGATAAACACTTGTTACATCTGGTGTTTGCTACTTCTTACGCACTTCCTTGTTCCTTTCTCGTTCATGTTTTTATCACAAAATAAAGCTTTTTCATTTCCTTCATCCTTTTCTGTTTTTAATACTATTCTATAACTTTATGTAACTCTTTAATTAATATGTTATAGTTACTGTTAAGACAAAAAAGTCTTTCTAAGAAATTTGTTAAAAACATTCACAATCAACTGAGAAATATGTTGTAATGTGTTTAATTACATATTGTGTACCGTATTTTTCAGATCATAAGACGCACCTTTTTACGCAGAAAAATCGAAAAAATTGGGGTGCGTCTTATGGTCTGAAGGTATAGGTACGTTGTTTAAAAAGTATGTGATGTTAGTGTGGAATCAATTCGGAGCACATAATACTGAATCAACCAAGAACATCAGTGGCGCATAAAAGGGAGCGTTGATCCTTTTTCCTCCCTGACACATCGACTAAAACATTCGTCCAGTCAAATGATAAAACTGTTTTAAATTGTTAGAAATAGTAGAAAATGTAATAAAGAGTACTTTGAGAGGCAATCGCGCTCTAAAAATCGTAATTTGGTTTTATTTTGTAGATAAATGTGGATATCAACATCTTAGTTATTTTTGAAATTATGATGTTTTACACACAAAAAGGACTGATATAAGTTGGAAAGAACAACAGTGGCGTATTCAGCGAATGAAATGAAAATTTAACAAATTTAACATAATCGTACAGCAGAATAACTTATGCATTTTACAATATATAAGCTATATTTTATTATGATTAGTGTTGAAATTGACAGAAAATGCATATTTACAGGTTATTTTTAGGTTTTCGTAGGTATAATCAAGAAATCCTTATTCCGTCTCATGAGTCTGATCGTTCGGTAGAAATTGTGGCCAAGCGCCTGATTTAGAGAATATAAGTACGAGAAATATTGAGACTTCAAAAATATATCCAGCGAAAAATATAAACAAATATGTATTTATCGAAGAAAAAAAGTTTGTAAAATTTTGAGGGATATCAAATGAAAGTTTATCAACAAATAATGGAATTATAATTTGATATAAACAGCACTATCCAACAGCAGGGGTGTCGAACTGATTTGAGTCACGGTCTATTTTTCATACAAAATGATAAGCGGTGACGGAACTTTAAATACCCCGCAGGGTTTCTTTGTTTCAATTTGTTTATTAACAGAAAAGGGGAACAGAGTATATTTTACATTTTTAAATATATATCTTCCCCTAAATAAGCTCAAGTGTTTTTCATTAACGCTTAAGGGCCACAAAAAAATTAGGTTGAGGGCCGTATGTGGCCCGCGTGCCCTCGAAATTTGATCCGGCCCTCCCCAAGACAAAATCCTAGTTGCGTCACTAAAGAACATATAATAGAAATGAATACAGAATTAGTTGTCATTTCTGAAGGCCTTACAAGTCAACGACAACACTTGGATTTGTCGATTAATAAACCATAAGGTAACCATACGTCCCGAATTTGCCGGGACAATCCCGAATTTCCACCTTGCGTCCCGGATTTTTCAGAGGCAATATTTGTCCCGAATTTGAGTTTTCTGGCCCGAACTGTCCCGAATTTTAGAAAAAGTATTTATTTTCAATATTTATTGTAAATTTATTTCAACTAAAATTTATTTTACAAAACTTGAACTAAAAAAAATTTACCGAAAGGGTATTTTCCTTGATGAACAGCTTTTGGACAAGTGACAAGACTAGGGTGACCATTCGTCCCGCAAAAGTCCCGCATTTTAACATTTTGTCCCGCATTTTGGACTTGGGAGGTGAAGACCTTTTTTTTTTGCTCTTCACTTGGATATGGTAGGTGAGGACCTTTTTTTGCTCCTCACTTGGATTTGGGAAGTGAGGACCTTTTTTTTGCTCTTCACTTGGACTTGGGAAGTGAGGAACTTTTTTTTTGCTCTTCAATTGAATTTGGTAGATGATGTCCTTTTTTTGTTTGCTTTTCACTTGGATTTGGGAGGTGAGGACCTTTTTCTTGGTCCTTACTTGGATTTGGGAGGTAAGGACCTTTTTTTTTGCTCTTCTCTTGGAACTGGTTTTTTTTGCTCTTCTCTTGGATCTGGGACGTGAAGACCTTCTTAATTTTTTTTTTTTTTATGAGGGCGGCAAAAAAATCTCGCCCGGGGCGCCAGACTTGCTAAGGCTGGCTCTGGATATTACAGCAACAGGACGTATGCAACGGCCGACAATTTCAGATGTATGAAGTATGTTAGAAATATATCTGGTAAAAAATTCTTGGGAAGCTGTAAATAAAAAGACGATTATAAAGTCGTTTGAGAAATGGGGTATGCAACGCGTTGGATAGTGTTGAACAGGGTCGTAGCAACGCCCTGGCATCGTGATAAGTGCCAGGGATGCGAGGCCTAATGAAGGCAGCCATCGTGTGATTTTCTTTGTTTTTGGTGATCACTTGTTTTATAGAAATTGCAGTCCTCCTTACATACATACATACATGCACATAACACATAATTTTTAGTTTAAAAGCGATGACCTTTTTTTTAGGTCTTCGCTTGTATTTTGAAGGTGAAGATCTCTTTTTTCGATCATCACTTGTATTTTGGAAGTGTGGACCTTGTTTTAGGTCATTACTTATGTGTCAGAGCTAAGGAGCTTTTTTTTAGGTCATGACTTGTAGTCTGGAAGTGAGGGCCTTTTTTTCATCAATTGTATTTTCACCTGTCTATTAAAAGGGCATTATTTTAAGTTAATTTAATTTATTTTCCAAGGGCGCCAAAATCATTGCTATGGCCCTGGTGTTGAAGATGATTTGGTTTTTGAAGAGACTGACAACAGTTCAGACGAAAATAATACTAACAATAACATTAACGAGACGAGTGATAGTACAGAGAGTTACGAATTTTTTACATATTAGATTAACACTGGGTGACAAGTTGAGGGACAAAAAATTTAACACATTTTTGGCAAAATAGAGTATTTTTTTATAAAAATAAAATTATGTTACATATATGATACGCCAATACGCCAATCGTAAATTATTTAATACATATTTATTTAGATTTTTCGTACGGTGTTTTTTTCGAATTCTACTTTTTTTATACGAGGGTCAACGAACTGTATATGTATGCCAAATTTCAACTCAGTAGATCCAACGACGGTCATACACACAGACAGATATAAATGACGATATAAGGGTTTTGGTGTGCCTACGAAAAGCTAAATTGCAGATATGTCAATGATACTTACCCTGAAGTTATTCATATTACAAATTTGAATTTGAATTAATTGTAGGCCTGGGCGGCAGATGAAGTGAAGCGAGGTTAATTTGTAATGCACATATAGAAATTGCAGTCCTCCTTACATACATACATACATGCACATAACACATAATTTTAGTTTTAATAAATATAATTGTAACAGTAACAATGAGGTTAATTATATTTGTATTACGTATTATTATAAATATAAAATCGCCGAGTGTGACGTCCCGATATTATTTCATTACGTCTGAGAGTTGCACAAGTCCGCTATTCCTCATTTCAGCAATTACGTATGCCCTCCCTGTGCAATCACATTCATTCCGTACTTAATTACTTATTTGTTTAACAGACTCGAACATACAAATAAATCACCGCTAGACACTGCATCTTATATAAGACTTATATGAATGAGTACCTACTCAAAATTTACCGTTGCAAAATTTATATATTAAACGATAATGATACGTATTGAATAGTGGATAGTTTCACTTGCTGAAACTCACATGTAGGTAAAAGGCTCTTAATTGAAATGAGGAGGTTACATTTAAAACAGGCTTGTCCAAACCGCGGCCCATGACTGCTATAAATGCGGCCCAACAAAAATCGTAAACTTACAAACTTTATATGACTGCGATTACAAGTAGCATTAATAACAGTACAAGTACAATTTCAACTTGCTATTAATTTATAAGCAATGTATTTTTTAATTTAATGCGTTCTTTAGAAAGAATCATAAAAATGAGACTATCATAAAATCATTCTCAAACTATATAATATATTAATTAGTATTAGTGTATTTTATTTGGGGCCCAAAACAACTCGTCTTCTTATAATGTGGCCCAGGGAAGCTAAAAGGTTGGACACCCCTGATTTAAAACATGATTTATCATAGTAATGCAATTTTGAGATTATTGCAAAAAAATTATAAACCTGTTGCTACAAGTTGGGAACCTAATTTTTCAAACTGCTTATTTTGAAGGTCTCAAACATTGAATTCAAACATGTCATTAAAATTTTAATCAGCAAATACCTCCTTAACGCTACATAAAACCCCCAGAGATTATTAATTTCTTATACAAAACTAAAAATATTAATTAAAATTAGAGACAATCTATACATCAAATTTTGCATAGAAGTTTTGTAATATTTTTTATTATAGAAAAAATTATTGTAAAAATGTTATCCCTCAATAACTTTGTAATAGGGAAATAAATTTCAGATAGTAGCGCCGCGGTATTCAATTTTGGAACATATGTAGAGGCTACTTAATGTTATTGTTACATAGCTGTGAAAGTGAAATTATAAAAATAAATATATTTTACAATATTTTGTGAACCTGTTTTACTATTTTATCAACAAGTAAATTAATACAAATGTTTATAAAGCCATATTTTTGCATGACACATCTCTAAAATAAATTATAAACTATATTTTGTGATGTAGGTTATGGTGATAAAAAATTTTATAGTGGATTATTTCAAGTTTATAGATGGAATTAAAAATTCACGCGTTGTATATGAAAGAGAAGAAGTGTAAGCAAATTTTCAACCAATGGCCCACTTTTTTTCCATATTTTTCTTTTCTAATCCAAGCTTTACGACAATTTACAACTTTCTCGATTCCAAGTTTTGTTATTAATTTAACATTGTAGGTGGAAATCTGAAGAACGATAATTCAGGGTTCCTCTTTTTCCTTGACATGCACATAGGTACACAACAATAAGATCTATCCATTTTATTGGACTTTGCAAAAACAAATCGACATAAACAAACTTAAACAGTATGACTATTGCCAACGACTTCTACTTTGATGTAAGTCATTAAAAGTTCACCACTTAGAATCTCTCTAATCCGGAAATGCCGATATTTTAAATAATCCACTACAAAAATGTTATCGCCATAACTTACAATATTCACAAAATATAGTTTTTAATTTTTTTTTAGAGTGTCATACTTTTTTTTAAGTGTCATACAAATATATGGCTTTATAAACATTTGTATATACTTACTTGTTGATAAAATAGTAAAATAAGTTCACAAAATATTTTAAAATATATTTATTCCTATAATTTTACGTTCACATCTATGTATGTAACAATAACATTAAGTACCTACGTTTCAAAAAAGACCACCGCGGCGCTAGGATCTTAAATTCATTTCCCTATACGCATCAGACAACAATGTTCTGTATTTTTTTAAATATATTTGTGGCAGGCCCGTAACTAGAGCGTGGCGAAAGAGACGCCTGCCACCGGCGAAGCTTTGTTGAGGGCACAAAATTTTTAGTTGCTGGCCTTTTTTGTGTCATCAGAGGTGAAAACCTTTTTTTAACCTCATCACTTGTATTTTTTGAAGGTGAGTAAAATTGAATAAAATATACTGTATTTTCAGCATTCGCAATAGGGGCGCCAAAACATTCGAAAGGGCGCAACTTGGACACTTTCCACCGGCGCTTATTATCCTCGTTACGACCCTGATTTGTGGATATCAAATAATTTTTATATTTTTATAGTTTTGTGTAGAAATATTCAAATAATACGTCAACATTTTTTTCGACATGATTGTTTATAGTTTAGAACCTTCGTCGAAAAATATTATACTTGATGATAATGAAATGCTACTTAGTACATGTATTCTTTACAAACATTAAATCATTTTTACTCGGAGAACCTCTATTAAGAACCGCGACAGATTTGAGGTGGCGGCAAAAGTAGATTTCCAAGTACAATTGTAAGTAGTTTTCAGAACAGAACAAAATATCTCCCAACATATTTGTAGAGTAAAGCTTTAGCTACAATTTGCCGTATGATACACAAATAAGCGTCGAATGGTTTACAAGATGGAGTGTATAATGCAATTTATTTATTTACAGTTACATGAAAGTTCTTTTTAGAATTAAAAATATCCTAATAGATAGATAGAAATTCACTGCAATTTTTGATGGATAGAATGATACTAATTTTATTTCAGATTATTAGTTTTGTATAAGAAACTATACGGTTGTGCGCACCCTTAAATACGTTAGCAAAGCTACAATCAAGATCCAGTGTAGCTTTGATAAAGGAAAATATATTTATTAACGACCAACAAATAATAAATATAGGCTATTCCAAACGATTAGGCGCAACTAGATTTTGAATTCTAGTAATTTTTATCTATTAATTCGGACTTTTGGTCTTTTTGTTTAAGCTTTGTAAATCATACTCACATTCAAAATTTTAGATTAAATTGATTGTCATTATAAAATGCCCTTTTCATTGAATTTTAACTTTTTTTCATTCGTAATAAAAATTTCACATTTATTTATTTTATTTTTCTTTAAAATACATAAAAATATGTCATATTTTTAAGAAATGACACTCGTTTCCATGGTTTCACTGTTGGAATTTTAAATTTTTACATACCAAACGTGAAATATGAAATAATCCAAGCAAGGTCTCTTCTTGTGACAACCTAAAAGAACGAAATTCCCATTTAGTTCCGCCTAAACGTTTGGAATAGCCTGTACAGATGTGTCAAATTGTAAATGAAAAACACTTAAGCTTATTTAGGGGAAAAATATATTTAAAAATGTAAAATGTACTCTCTTCCCCTTTCTGTTCATAAAAAGATTTCAAGAAACCCATCAGGATATTTAAAGTTCCGTCACTGCTTATCATTTTGTATGAAAAATAGACCGCGACCCAAATCAGTTCGACACCTCTGCTGTTGGATATTGATGTTTATATCAAATAATAATTCCATTATTTGTTGATAAAAAAGTAATTGTTAATCCATGTATCAAAAACTTTCATTTGATATTCCTCAAAATTTTACAAACTTTTTTTCTTCGATGAATAGAATAACAAATATAGGTAAATTTAATTTTTATAATATACTTCAGTTAATAGACTGGAACTGTCTAAAACGTAATTATAATGTATTCATTAAAGCTTTTGAGACAAATTTTCCCCTAAAAGAAAAACATCGTCTTTTCTAATAAAGTAAACATCAAGTGGTTTAATGATGAAATTAAAAATATGCGCAGTCGGTGTCTACAATATTGAAAATTCTTTTCAGTCTACCCGACTTCAAAAACCAAAGCTGAGCGCGATCTTTACCGTAAAAAATACCGTAAAGCAATCAAAGATGCCAATATAAAGGCAAATTCGTCATATATATCCAAAGCCAAAAATATACAAAAGGCATCTTGGCAGTTAATTAATATAAACAGAAAGTCCATAAAAAATTCAAAAAATTAAATCAACATAGGTCCCGATAAAATTAACGACCATTTCATAAAAATTGCAAAACTATTAATTAACTATTTACCATCATCCAATCGATCATCTACATCATTCTTAAATCATACCTCAGTTTCTAACAACGAAAATTTTTCCTTTAAACCAGTCACATTTAACATAATGAGAGATACCATAAATTCATTAAAAAACGGTTTTACTCGAGATACCTATGACCTAACTGTGGATTTAATCAAATCTGTAAAAGATACTATAATTATTCCACTGACTAAAGTATTTAATAACTGTATATCTTCAAATTGCTTCCCTAATGCCTTAAAACTTGTAAAGGTATTACCACTTTTTAAAAAAGGCGATCCTTCAGATCTAAATAACAATCATCCCATTTCATTCTTGCCAATTTTTTCAAAAATTTTAGAAAAAATATTGGCCTCACAAATTATGCAGTACTTAGAAGAAAATTAAATTATTAATAACTGTCATTTTTTAGGGACCTTTTAAGATATTTTTTTTAAATTCTGTGTAGGGTATCAAATGAAAGCCTTTATTACGTGGTTTTGCAAAATAAATTATTTTGATGCGATTTTTGCCAAAATTGTGCAAAAAAAAAAATTGTCCCACACCCTGTAGCCCAGATGGTTTAAACTAAAAATCTAAAAAAAATCCTAAGTAATGTATATTGGTGTGAACCGAAATAGTACAACCGGAATTTTTGATTAGATTATGTTTTCGGAAAATAACGCATTTTTTGTGGTTTTTGGTTCACAAAGAACAAAAGTTATACCTATGTAAGACACCCACATGCAAGGCGTGCGATAGCGTAATGGTTAGAGCACTGGTGTCGTAAGCTAAAATGCGCTGGAAACGAAGGGTTTCGAGTTCGAGTACGTGAATTTTATTTTTTCTGTTTATTTTTTGCATTTTTATTATGTTGAAATTATTTTGTCAAAATTCTAGTTATATTTTGACAAATGTTGCATTTAATTTTTAAGAGCGTAAATTTAATAACCAGTCTTATTATATGATTAACAGACGATAAATTATTTTAAAAATATCGTTCATTTTGCCGTGATTACTACAAAGTAAAATTTGTCCTACATACTCAGCATACCGCCTTCACTTATTATATACCTGCAAAACCCTGAAATGTGTGAATATTCACACTTCACATCAATTTTCTTGATTTATGTAAAGCATTCGATTGTATTTGTCATGAAATACTAATATCCAAACTTAAGGTATATGGCTTTAATGAAGACAGTTGCAGATGTATACTTTCTTATTTGTCCAATAAAAAACAGTTTATTAATGTTGGTAATAAAAAATCGGATGATTTACCTGTTGAATTTGGTGTACCGCAGGGATCTGTACTGGGCCCATTGTTGTTCTTAATTTATATCAATGATCTCCCGAACAATATTCCCACAAAATCAATTTTATATGCTGATGATACCACCTTAGTTATCAGGTCAAAATCCTTGTGCAAAGTTTTTAATGATAATATTACTCAGCAAGAAAATGCTAATTTATGGTTCATATCTAATAAATTAACACTAAACTCCGATAAAACTCAATTTTTGCATATATATGCATATTGCATATTACAACAAAAAACCACGATTTTGATAACCCAGAATATGTTAAATTTTTAGTGCTTATGTTGATCCTCATCTTAAATGGGATCAACATGTTGATATTCTAAGTGGTAAACTGCTTAAGGTATCTTAGTTTGGGGTCATTCGTCACCGGCAAAAAGAATATTTGCTTTGTAGCGTTGTGTAGTTAAGTTAATGTTTGGAGCATCATATAGGCAAAATTGTAAAAACATTTTTTCTACCTTAAAAATTATGACTTTTCCGTCCCTATATATTTATCATTGTTTATTGTATGCACACAAAAACGTATCTACTTATACAACTTTTGACAATATTCATCTGTACAGGACGAGACACAAAAATGATATTTGACTCAATTACCTAAGGCTAGATAAATCTAGAAATAGTACAAATTACTACTCCATTAAGTTTTTAATTTTTTGGCAGAGGAAATCAGATTGATGACTCACTTAAAATTCAAAACTAGAATTAAAAATGTTTTAACGGATAATCCAATTTATGAATTATCAGATTTTTTTAATCTCAATTTGTAGTTGTATCTGAAATATAGATAAATTTTATTTTATTTCTTTATTTTAATTTAATTTTATTTATTTCAATCTTTTTATTTATAATTTTTAAAATTTTATATTGCACCTATGTCATTAATAAACATGAAATAGATTCTTGGTAACGTAAAAAATATCATTTTTGCTCATTGTTATTTTTTTTTTTTACTCTGTTTGAATGACTTTTGTATTTATTTTTAATTGTTTTTAATTTTATATTTAATTTAATGTTTTCAATTTATTTGTATAATTATTATCTGTGTATTTTCTTTTCATGGTTGACGCAATTTTTATTTATATTTTGTATTGACTGACTAAAAACAATGTACTTTGTAATTTGGTCAATAAAGAAATTATTACTATTGTTATTATTATTATTACATATTTGTTCATATTTTTCGCGGGATATATTTTTGAAGTCTCAATATTTCTTGTACTTAAGTTCAGTTCTCTAAATCAGCTGCTTGGCTACAATTTCTACCGTACGAACACACTCATGTGACGGAATTAGGATTTCTTGATTATACCTAAAGCGGCGTCCACACTATGCCGCAGTTTACCAGTTGGCAAGGCCAGTTGGCAAACTGCGGCATAGTGTGGACGTGACCGTTGGCACATGCCATCGTGCCAGCGGCATGCCAACGAGAATCGCTCGAGTGTCGGTCTCCTTCAAAGAAAGCCGATAAGAACGGTGAGTGGGGACGTGCCAACTGGCATCACGCGGCTTTAGGCTTAAATTCAGGTTGTGATTCAGACGCATATGAGCAACGTTGTTTATAGATGGAGTGGACAAACGAAAAAGTGTTTAATTTGATCGATTTGTACCGGGATCGTCCTGTTTTGTGGGACTGTCGTTTAAAGGACTATAAAGACAGGAATAAGAGACGTGACGCTCTATTGGAAATTGCGGTTAGTTTTGGAGTACAAAAAGAAAAAATCAAAAACTTGGTGTGTCATTTTTCGCGCGAAATAAAAAAAGAGTGGGAATGTAATAAGTCCGGTGCGTGATCTACTTTGAAGACTTGGACGTACCCAAAACAGTCGTTTGCGCCGTTTGTGTATTTTTTCTTCACTGTCAAGTATGATAACAGCAGCTGAAGCAATTAGTA
Organism: Liopterus haemorrhoidalis; assembly: GCA_963971575.1. NCBI lineage: Eukaryota > Metazoa > Arthropoda > Insecta > Coleoptera > Dytiscidae > Liopterus > Liopterus haemorrhoidalis. The sequence goes on along the minus strand of OZ020612.1, from coordinate 37,367,038 downwards.
AATCTTCCTCGGTGAACATTGTGCGACTAAACTAAATGCCAACACAGATGTGGACGTGTATACAGCCACTGGCTTTGCCAGTTGGCTTTGCCAGTTGGCTTTGCCAGTTGGCTTTGCCAGTTGGCTTTGCCAGTTGGCTTTGCCAGTTGGCATTGCCAACTGGCAAACTGCGGCATAGTGGGGATGCGCCTTAAGAAAACCTAAAAATAACATGTAAATATGCATGTACATGTAGTTATTTTGCTGTACGATTATGTTAAATTTGTTAAATTTTCGTTTAAAACATTATAATTTCAAAAATACCTGAGAAGATATTGATATTCACATTTATCTACAAAATAAAACCAAATACCGATTTTTAGAGCACAATTGTCTCCAAAACTACTCTTTTTATTATATTTCCACTATATCTACTTTATTTCACGTTTGAGGTGTCGTTTTAAAATTACATTCTGAAGGTAATGACGAAGCCAGATTTCAAACATTAACTTATCTGAATCAAGTAATTAGTTGTTTAAAACAGTTTTATCATTTGAGAGGGCAAATGTTTTAGTCGATGTGTCAGGGGGGGAAAAGGATCAACGCTCCCCATTCGTTGGAGCATATTTGAAAAGTGATCTATTTTCACTTGAACAATAATTATGTCGCCGTATCAAGAGTAGGCAATCTTAAAAAATGTTTATTTGTACGAAAATATAATGCCAATATTGTTTACAATGAAGTAATTTAAAAATTAATTACTGTTGTGGTTAACAAATTTTATCTTCAACTCCCCGAACAGCGCCGTGTAATCCGCTAGTATTGTATAAAAATGGTGCCAATTCTGCTGGCCTGGGGGGGGGAGGCCCGTCGGCCCCCCTTGCCTGCGCCACTGTGCTGTTTACATTACAACAAATGTAAAAAAGTCCCGTGCATGCGTAAATGTTCACACTTGAAAATAACTTTTTTTTTACACTGCAAGTTTTTGTTTAGTAAGTTACTTAGTGAAAATATTTGGCGCTTAGCAATGATGGCTATTTGCGCCTCACACTTTCATTTATAGCCCATCTTTATAACTAGAATATTATTAATAAGTTGGAATAAATAATTAATAAGTATTTTAAACATTGTTGTATAATACAATCAGATGATAGTTCGACAAACATCTAAATGACGTGGGTTCTGAAGTTAAACAATTGACGCTCAAAATTTCTGTGTTTTCAAATTAAATATAATACTTTTAATGATAATACTATATAGTTGTAGATAAAATATTGTATTTGATTCTCACATAACGGCTATATTTCACTCGGATGATACAACCCTCGCAAAATACAACCATAAAATCGAAGTTAAAAACAACACTATAAAATTCAAAGGAAATAACTTCAACGGTAGGTAACTCACAAGTGACAGCTGCATCATATCACGCTACTATTCCCCTACTCCACTTCCTAGGTATTGTGCAACGTAATGAATAACATGGTTTGCAAAGAAACACACCCTCCCGCACTAAAAAACAACTCTGAGCACAAAAATCTGGGCCATATAAACAAGTGGTAAAGATATCTGCTCCCCCGGGGGCAGTATGGAGGTGGTTCGACCGCTCCCGACCAGCACAACTCTTTCACTGTTCCAAATTCACTTTCAAAATTAAGCGCCGGCCATTCTAAATTCCTCTGTAGGACGTATTTTTTATCTAGCTAATATCAAAACAAAATGACTAATACAAAATAAAAAATTAGTTTATGTCATCCGAGTAATTCTGTGCATCGTAAATGAGAGTTGGAGGTGAGTTAGCAAGTGAGAGAGATGGAGGTTCGGTGAGACGGTTTGTTTAGATAGTGGTTTGGAGTAGAGAAAGTTCATGTTGAATTTCTTTCTTGCATAATGTTGTGTTGTTGTGTAATAAGCTCAGCTGATGGTCAATAATCCTCATCATCTTTGGAACACGGCTTTTTAAATACCAAGAAAACACACCTCTACATATTTGCCACTTAATTTTGCCCCCATTCAAATATCTTTCTATACGAGAAGTTGGCCAGTCAGGATTTAAGAACAACCAAAAAAATTGCAAATCAACATTCTTTACTTTTTGAAAAGTCATAGAAATGTCATAATCACTGGCAGGCAGGCACTCAGCGGGGCTCATAAACTTGAGCCCCCACCCAGAATTTTAAAAAAATATACGATTTAAGGGACGCATTTTTCTTTTTAATGAACGTGAGCTACCTCCAAGAAAATATTGACTTCTGAGTTCCCTAAGAAAATTTTTGGCTATTCGCGACTGCAAATAACAGTGAGACATCTGGTGGTGACTGACTAAATTAAACAGAAGCGTATATTTGGATAATATTTGTAGCGTATTGTGCTGCAGTTTATGTGAATTAAGAAGTATTTTAAAATATAGTAACTTAAATACAGTGCTTTTTTGCCGAAATATTGTTTGAACAGATAAATATTAAGAAAAAACTTCTGACATATACGCTTCTCGTCCGCTATCAGCTGTTGTACGCAGCGCCGCCAACGTTAGTTTCAGTCGCGAATTGTGCCCCCCTAAAAAACTGTTTTGAGGTCTGAATCCACAAAAAAAAAAAAAATCTGGGAGCACACCTGACCAGTGTTCCCCAATTTATGAACAACCGGAAACTATAGTGAGGGGGAGGTCCAGGTGAATCCAGGGAGAGGGCGATCAATTTTAATTAAACGTGAGTCTCTCCCCATGATTTCCGAGCCTCCCTCTAAGAAAAAATTGACTTCTGAAGACTCTCAAAGAAAAATGAACAACGTGCTTTCATAGTGAGGGGGTGGCACGGGCGGATCCAGGGAGGGGACGATCAATTGTAATTAAGTGTAAGTCCCCCAAATTCACTTTATTTAGACAATGAGTTACACTAATTCACTTCAAACTTACAAATTATTATTTAATGACTGATTTTAAATTTTGAATGTAATACTATGTCTGCCACATAGTTTGGTCCAATAATTTTTACCGAGCGCCAACATATAAAAGGGAGGTACGAGCAAACCCCCTTTTTCCCGTCCACTTCCCCCCTTGTTTAATTCCCAAATCATACTCATCATCTCGGTTAGATTATATTAGGTTAAAAGACAAATATATAAATAATCGTAGCTGGCAATGGAGAAATCTGAAAGCCAATTCAGCACAAAAAAAAAAATCGTTTGTCCACATAATATTAAAAAATATTTTCACTCAAATAAATTCAGTTGACAAAAATATTCAAAAATTAAAAAAAAAAAAACAATTGCACGGATATTGAATACATTTTATATCTTATCTCTTATAAAATTTTAATGAGCTACAGTCATCCAATAGTGTAATGTGATTGATACGAATAACACTTCATATTGATTGTAAGTTGTAATTCCAATGGGCCACTATAGGTAGTATCAGTTCGATTTGTTTGAATTGCAGATAATTAAATCTAAAGGTGCGTACTGACTTGAGCATTTGTACGCGCACGGATTATGTGCGCTCACGGATTTTCGTGCGGGTAAAAAATTTGCACACACAACTTTCTAATTTGTGCGCGTAAAATCTCGTTCCGCGTATTTCAGTTATATCCACGCACATATTTATTTAAAGTAAGTAGTGTCAACGATGGCGGAAAGTAACGTTGTTGCCTTAACAAGTGCAGCAAACATAGGTCGCATTCAGCAGACTCATCGGTGACTTATCGGTACAAACTTACCGTTGAATTTGACTAAATGCACATTTTTTGGCAGCGTTGTCGAACGGCGTATATGAAAACTACAATATTTAAACAATGACAGATGATGACAATGATGTAAAGACAGTAAATTTTGAATGTAATCTTTTACAGTAATTTTAAGAGTACATGTGCTTTATATACGTTTCCTCAATATCTAAGTAAACTGACTTAACACTCAATTCCATTATTTTTTACTTGCTTTGTGCTTGATTCTTTGTTATTACAGATATAACTGTCAAAATGTCCACCGGTGAGCAACTGTTCGTTAATAAAATCCGGTTAATAAAATGGCGACCGGTGAGTAAGTACGGTAACTCACCGGTAGATCAACGTATGCATACATGAAAAAATTTACCAACCGGTAACTCACTGGTGAGTCTGCTGAATGTGGCCACAGTATACTTAGTAAAAAAAAAGAAAAACAAAACAAACGGTGGTGGATGATACAACTATTTAGAAGCAGGGAAATATACAATAGTTCAAGTATGCTAGCAGAACTGCAAATGCAAGAGGTTAGTGGACAATTTCAAAATTTTGTTCGAATGTCAGCAGCTGATTTTGAACTACTCGTTAATAAAGTTGGTCACAAAATTGGGAGAAAGACAAGATTTATAAGGGCTGTTCCCGCGAAAGAAAGATTAGCCATAACCCTACGTTTTCAACTGGGGATTCGTTTACCAGCATGCAATACCGTTTTACTTCATTCCATGGAGTAAACACTAGTAAATATTCAATATTTACTAGTGTTTACTTAAATTTACGCGCACAATTATATGACTACATAAATCCGTACACACTGAGCGCACAAGTTCTTTGATCTTATCGGTGGGACCGACAAGTTACGGATTGGCATCTGACACTACCGATAGAGGCGCTACTGCATTCACATCATGGCTGACTTTGGTAGGATATTTTTGACAGGTTCAATGGTATCTTCATGTGATATTTATTGAAACACACGGGAACACACTCTAAAATGGTCTTTAACTGTCTTTCCACTTCTAAGAACATATTCCCATGCTTGTCACAAACTCGACTATCCTACAACCGTCAGTTTCTCAAAATCTCACTAGAGGCGCTTCAGTTATTGTCAGTTGACAATAGCATTCGTGGGAGGATTACTGTACGCGCACACAAATTGTACCTCGTACTCACCTGAGCATTTGTGTGCGCACATAATCCGTGCGCGTACAAATTCTCAAGTCAGTACGCACCTTAACACTAGAAAAGTTAATAAAAAATACATATATTTCTACAGGCTCCTAAAAGTGAAAAATTAAAAACGAACTAATTTCCTAGAAAAACTTATTTTGTCCGAGCTCTAGTGAATATCGTGGGGAAGGACGGTGTTTGATATGTTTAGTAATTTGTCAAGTGTTGCGGTGTGTCTCTGTTTGTTTACTTGTGTGTGTGTGTGTGTGTGTTTGGGTCGGTGTGTAAGAGTGTACCTCCCTCTACGGAGGTTTCACTCTCACCTGCTGGCCGTGCAGCAGCAGCGCGGCCACTGTCCCAGTGAACGCCGCTCGTGCCTTAGGTCAGTAACTGTGACTGTCTTCTCTCTACATCAACCTGCAGCTCTTCTTCAACATCAGTTGCACTTCTTCAGCGGTGAAAGACAGACGTGCACCGTACACCGCGCACACCAATCACCTGTTGAACTATTTCACGTGACTCAGTGTTGTTTCACAGTGTTGTGTTGATTTGGAAAGACTAATCACAGTTGCTAGCAAGGACTACGCTGCAAGAAAGGTAATATTACGATTTCATTACAATAATATTGATTCAATACATTTATAGGTTTATTCTACATCTTTACACCGCTCTGACGATAAGTATCTGACCAGATGTGCTTGTTATAAAATATAGTCTGAGGCAATAACACCACCGTAAAACTCAACATATCTCGTTTAGAATAGGGACATTAAATTCAAATTCAAATTTCTCAAAATTACAGTCCCTGGTCTTATTATTAGACTCACTTTGATGTTTGAATAGAATTCAAGATGGGAGCAGAAAAAAATAAGTTTAATTTTTTATACATACCTAAAAGGTATTTAATATTTTTAAAGATTAATTGGTGAATACTACATCTTAGGAGCCTATTTTTTTGCGGCTTAAGTTTATTTACTAGAAAAATGTGCCCCTTAAACAAATGTTTTTTGTTTAAGGGAGTGTTTATGTAGGGCTCAAGCCCGCGAGCCACCGCAAGGTGCGCACCTGGGCCATTGATTGTATATACTTCCCTGATTGTGGAACCCGTTGACATTAATGTTAGACAGTAACTGTGTTTTGTACGGTTTTCTGTAAAACAACTCTGAGGTATGCAGTTCAACAAGGCGATAGTTACCTACGAATTCCAATGCAAATGAATGCTTTTCAATGTTGGACTAAGCATTTCTAATCTGACAATATTTTAAAATATTATCTGTATACTTTTAGATCTTACAGTCTCGTTAATCAATCTTGTAATATATTTATATCAGGAGCAGGACATCTTTTTGAAACAAAGATCAATTCCAATAAAAACTCTATAAAAATAATATTTAAGAAATTGCAATTTAATACGAATTATCCTGATGTCTGAAAATTTTCTGTCCCCGTAAAAAATGACAATTTTGCCGGTCCGTGGTAAGTCATTTGGGTCGAGAAGTACTGAGGTAAATCTGGTGCATTATCTTGAGGGTTTCCTCTATCTGCCTATATGTTATATAACGATTTTTACTTGCCCGATTTTAATATACAGGGTGCTTGTTTGAAACGCCGCACCTTGAATAACTCCTTTATTTTAAGAGATAGATAAAATTCTTCAGAAGAAAAGTTAAACTAGACAAAAGGATCCATTAAGGACTATAATAATAATTCTGCATCACTTCCGGTTTCAACAGAAATTGTTTCATTTTCAACTTTAATTTTTTTTTTCTTGAAAGTACATTAAATCAGCTTTACAAGGATATCAAAATATCATACTTTAATTTTAACCATTTCAAAATGGCAATTTATGTATTTACAAAATAATAAATAACATAAATCGTACAAAGTTAAACATAGCAAGTTTTGAAAATGATTTTGTTACATAAAAAAACAAATAAAACCTGCAAATTTTCTTGCCTGTTAGTACGTGTTTGATATTAAAGGTGATAACATCAAATCGTTTGTAATTATGGATTACGTACGTTATTCAAATGAGGAAATGATAGATATGGTGCTGGCATTCGGGGAATGTCAAATAAATTCTGTTAGGGCCCAGAAATACTAAGAAAGATATCCTGAAGATACAGGTTAGAAGACTTAGAACATAGGGTAAGAACAGCCATCAGGGAAATTCAAGAGTATACCGTTCTAAATATAATGGAAAAGTTTTTATTACGAATGAGAAAATGTGTGGATAACAACGGTGGTCATTTTAAACATTTGTAAAGTTTCCTTAGTTTATTACTAACTTTAGTCATATTTTGTTTTATTGTTTTTCCTAGTTACATAATGTTATATCTTTTTATAATTTAGTTTCTACGATTTTTATGTTATTTATTATTTTGTAAATAAATGGTCGCCATTTTAAAATGGTTAAAATTAAAGTATGATATTTTGACATCTTTGTAAAGCTGATTTAATGTACTTTCAAGAAAAAAAATTAAAGTACCGATTCCCTATGCTAGATAAAAAGCTGAAACTATTTCTGCTGAAACCGGAAGTGATGCAGAATTCTTATTATAATCCTTAAGTGGGCCCTTTTGTATAGTTTAACTTTTCTTCTGAAGAATTTTTTGTATCTCTTAAAATAAGGGAGTTATTCAAGGTGCGGCTTTTCAAACAAACACCCTGTATAAGGCGCAAGGATTGTAATCGCGAAAATTTTCGATGTCGAGATTTTGATAGATGACCACGTTTCATGGTCCAGGGAATCCAAAAAACCAATTTTCGAAGTTCCGTCCGTATGTGTGTCTGTCTGTGTGTGTGTGTCTATGTTTGTGTATACACGATAACTCAAGAACGGTTCAATTTAGAGAGTTCGTTCTGGTTCTAAAAATTCTCCTATTAATTGGGAAGAATCCTATTGTTTTTTTATGAAGATCCGAAAACGGAAGTTATTTAACTTTAAAATTTACAAAAAATCGTAACTAGTAAACCAAGCCTTGAACAAAAATTTGTATAGAACATAATTTGATGTATTTTTGAAGATTTACATAAATCTTTTTTTTTATTTTATTTTTTTTTTATTATTATTATTTTTTTTTATGGGAAGCAAAACTTTCTGAGGTATCTCTTCGCCACTAGTTTTATAATGTTTTTAACAACAGCTACATTTTCAGTAATTATAACTTCCTCAGGTCGTCCAGAACGTGGATCATCTTCTAGTTCCAAATCACCATGTTGAAAATCCATATACCACCATAAAATAGTCGTGAAGAATGGACAATCATCATGGATTATAACAAATATTTTTTCATAGTACTCTTTATTCGCTAAACTACTCTTAAAATTATACAAAATTATTGTCCGATAATCGACTCGACATGAGCAAAATTTCTTCAACTTTATTAAACCAGAAAATTAAATTTTATGGAATTTGTAAACGTGATTATGACGTACTATATACAAACAAGCTAATGAATAACATATGCAAATTAGAATAGTTTTCTAATAATGGTCCTGAGACACAACATAAGTGGCTACAAAGTAATGTAAGACGTATATAATGTGTGTCCTCGAAATCACAGAGCGTAAAACGTTCTTAACTATTCTCTTCCGCTGCCGAAAAGATAAAATATTATGGCATTTCAGCCGAAATTTAATTATACGCCGGTTCCTTTTAATTTCCACTTTACCGTATTTGCTAGAGCCGGTGCGGGGCGTGTTTAAAGTTCCCCGGAACTCCGCGGGTTGTTAGCCGTGTTCTTTGCTTCAATCCGACTTAGTTAATAGATTCTTTTTGGATCTATATTCACCGCTGAACTTCTTAAAGAAGCAGATTCATCCAAATAGATGGGGTATATCCATATATTGGGGGAACATCATATTTAACTTTTCTATATTAGGGGTACGTGATTAAAAAAGTTTGGAAATCACTGCTGTAAGGTACGTTAGGGCGCCATCCATGGCAACAACCTTGGAACCTTCCAGAAAGTCCTAGACACAACGGGACTAGACTAGAACAAATTTATCGTGGATAAAAACATCATGTTTGTGGGGTTAATCTGAGTCTCATTTAGCCATTCAGACTAATTAGTCAGTGAGTATGTTCATGCAATCGACTTCAGAGTAGAGTTAGACACGTATCTGAGTTCAGTGCAGTTACTGAATAAGTTGAATTAAGTGTAATGTTAGTGTAAATATATTTCGTATGCGAAGCTTAAAATGAAATAATAAAAAAATATTAAAATATTAAAAAATACATAATAAATTTGAAAATATTAAAGATGAATATCCATACAGTGGTTATCTAACCACTGTATGGCAGTTGGGAACAGTAGCGGATTTAAGGGGGGCGAGGTCAGGCGAACGCTCAGGGCGCCAGACCAGGAAGGGCGGCGGACGGTCTTCACTTGTATTTTAGAAGTGAGGGCTTTTTTAGGACATCACTTGTATTTCAGAAGTGAGGACCTTTTCTTGAGGACATCACTTGTATTATATAGAATATATATTTTTTTTTATGGGGGCGGCAAACCAATCTCGCCCGGGGCGACAGACTTTTTAAGGCCGGCACTGGCTGGGAAGATCTCATTTTTTTATAATACCGTCGGGAATCTTCGTAGAGGACAATCATTGAAGCTATGAGTGATGAAGCAATTCAGTTGAGTGAATACGAGCAATAGTCAGGACTACATAGTAATATACCGAGAACTATAGATTAACTGTTGCATAAATGTAGTGACTTGTGGTATTTATTGTTCAATATTTAAATATTTTAATAAATATGCAACATAATTTGTGTTATTTTTAATTGTTGCCACGTATCAGTGTTATTGTTGAGTGCAACAGATTTGTTGAATATGTTTAGGGTTTTACGACGAAGGACTTGCGTTCGATGGTGAGTGCACTGGGCGGAGAGCCGGTGCAGCCCCAAATAGCCTGGCCCTAATCACATGGCAGCGTCGCGGCACCTCTGGACGGCCGCCTACTTGCTCCTGGCGGCGGCTGTAGCCCGCGCCGGTATCCTAGACCCTTTCAGCTGGGCGAGGGCGGACCATCTCGACGTCAACATACCCTGGTTACTTTGTAAGTAAACACATAACCAAAAAATAGCATATCAAGTTTATTTACGTTAAAAATATAATTGCGAAATATTAAATTATCATATCTAGGCAACAGAACAATCAAAACAGTAAAAATAATCGTACGCTACTTTTACAAATTAACAGTTTGCAATCCTGTACAGTGGTGCCTAGTTGTTCTGACATTTCGGTTTTCATTAAATATATGTTTATTGCTATTAAATTATACTTTATATCATATTGTTTTATACCGGGTGAATTATTTAAGGAGCAACATACATGTTTCACATATAATGTTAATGAAGTGAGTTATTTCAAAAGCAACATAGCCGTAAAACAAATGCTTATCGTATCCATAGAAAAGACAAAATATTTTTTGGACTTAGCTACTAAGGACATTATTATTTTTGTTTGTATGTAAATATAAACAAACTAATAAAAATTAATTTATTGTTTCTAATTTACTATTTTTTAGCCGTCTAGGAATTGTATCATGTCAAATAACTATTATATCTAATCACCATTCACTTCATAATTTGCAATGTTGCAAATGAAATAACTCACTTCATTAATATTATATGTGAAACATGTATGTTGCTCCTTTAATAATTCACCCGGTATGTAAATATAATACAAACATACTGAATGATAGAGCCCGAGAAGGAGCATATTTTCATTTTAAAAACCGTGGTAACGGTTCATCACCCAAGTATAATCTTAACGTAAATACACTATATTGTAATGAATTGAAACAGTTGAAAACGACACACGATGCTATGAAGAGCTGGGGTGTCTGAATATCACCAGGAGTTGGTACCACCTGATAAACAGACCGTTCAATGTGTTTCCTCTGCCGAGACATGTCATCAACACCAGGTTCATCCTCTACACGAAGGAGAATCCCACGGAGGTACTTAATATTCGTGCATACAATGCGCGAACACTTTTACATTTTATGTTTGCAGGGACAAGTTGTTCGGGTGCAAGAGGAGAGGACGGTCAATGAGTCTAACTTTGACCCTACGAAGCCCACCAAGTTCATTATTCATGGCTTCATAGACACGCCGCTTTCCAACTGGGTAAGTCATCTATATAATTAGAGGACCACCACTACATGCCTGTACAACTGATCACATGCACACCTGAAGGACTTATTTGACATCTACATACAGAGTGATTATTTAATGGGGAGACGACGTCACCGAATTTTACGTGCCTTCTAGCAGAAATACTGGTGAATACTATGACTATAATAACTATGATTATGAAGAAAAAAAGATTATGCGCATGCCCGCATAATCGCCTGCTACGATGTGTATGAAACGGCAAATTATTAAAACTTCCAGTGACGTCGTCTCGCCATTAAATAATCACTCTGTACATACTGAAATATTGTATTTGGTATGTTTCAATGGAGAGATGTACAGTGGCGTAATATACACAGAAATTAAAATCTTATCGATATCTTGAGTAGGAAAAAATACGCAAGTCGCTCTCACAAAAAATGTCATTAGCGTTAAACTGTTTTTGCTAATGGGGTACTCAAATATAATTTACAGACGGAAAATTAAATCTGACACTGAAAATTTGTGAATGGAAGGTGACATAAATTAAAACTTTATGTTTTGTTTTCTTTTTTATAGTTTTTGGAAAATGCTCCGACCTTGAAGTCTTATGAAATAAATAACAACTAATAAATATTCAACGGGTGAATTATTTTGTAATTTGATGTGGACGCGCTTGGAATGCCACAGGTCGCCTGACTCGTCTTTGGCACGTGCTACGTGCTCACTTTCTTCCAACACAACAACGAGCACTCTAAAGGCCCATTTAAACATTCAAATTAATCTCTAATATATTTATTAAGTATTTAAAAAAAAATTAAAACACACAACAGCATTCAGATATGTCCGATTTACCAGTTACATTAGTGTAAATTAAACAAAAGTTAAGATGCATAACCTCACTTTCTGCATGAGACTATCATGGTTCCACATAAACAAAAATTCTGCTTAAGTTGAGATTTATAAAAAGTTCATTAATTCAATTACATAGTATGAAATGAAACTACTTACGAATAAAATGTAATTCCTTTAATCTTTGTAATTTGCTTTTTTTCCCGTAGACAGTACAGCTAACTTTTTGACAAGATAAAAAGTTGCAGGTTAACGGCGTATTTTTATACCATGTGTTCAAAAAGAAATTACATAAGGGTTGGCTGTGGAAAAATAAAATAATCTGTACTGCAAGCTGTAACTGTCATCTCTGTTGTTGTCATAAGTTTCCATTGAAAATTAATAGAAATCAATTAGTGAATAGGGGATAGGCATGATTTTTTTAAATTTTTTTATTATATTCCTCTTGTTGCATATAAACATAAAAAACAGTTTTTTTTTTTTAAGTTGAAGGCTTAAAAAAATCATAAATGTATGTAGCGCGCGAAAACGACGTGTGACGTCATACCCCTTCTAACTGACGCATGACACTACTAGCTTACCCAGCGTACATAGTCTGTTGTAAACTTATTTGTTTGTATAACTTTTATAGGTTATGTAAAGTTAGAGTGATTTTAATTAAAATAAAGTTTAATTCTATAAAAACAATTTATACATGTTTACCGAATTAAATTTTAGATTAAAATATATAAAATATGAAAGATCCAGGCCCCAGTACTTCGAAACATTATCGAAAATATTGTTCAGTACCGATGTGCACAATTAGTTCAACTAGAAATCCAAAAAAACAATTTATATCATTACCTGATGGCGAAAAACAAGAGAAAAGGCGAAATTTGTGGCTGGAAGCTATGGGGCGAAATAAAACCGATATTTCAGAAAAAAGTAAATTTTATGTTGTATGCATAAATGCATCAATGTTGGGTAAATTATCACTCTGAGCCCTAACAAAATCTTTATCTGCCATTTTAATAATAAATGCGTGAAAAATTGTTTAAAAACAAATACAAAACTCTCGAACAATACAATATACACACGGGTAAAGATTATGTTGTAGCTGTATCTGTGACGTGAAACCCCTATCGTTTGACGCCACACTCAGTCGTTTTTACTCGGCAACCTTCGCTCCGTGGTCGGCTTATTTCAAATTTACAATATTTTAATTAAAAAATTTGGCTATAATATTAATTAAAATGTGATTTTTGTTTTGTTAGGTGACATAACTAACATTAACATATCAAAAGAATGTAGTTTTAAGGAAATACAAATTTTATGCGTATCCCCTATTGTTATATAAAGCTTGCAATAGACATTATGTTATTTTTCCACAGCCCACCCTTATGTAATTTCTTTTTGAACTCATGGCATTATACTTAACATTATAAAATAACTAAAAACTATTTTAGCACTGTCTTTTATTTATGAACTAAACACTTATTCTAAATTAAAAATTATGAATACACTATAAATTATCAAAATAAACGTTAATAAACAGTTCTTAACAAGGACACAAGAACAAATCGGCAGCCATTGTTGTCGTTGGAGTGATTTAAAACCAAATTAATACTAATTACATCTTAATTTGGATGTCATAATGGGCCTTAATATTAATTTTACGGTAGAAATTTCTGAGTGATGTTCATGTATATGTAGGTAGGTGATATGCGCGATGAGTTGATCAAGCATGCAGACATGAACGTGTTCGTGGTGGACTGGGCGGGTGGCAGTCTACCCCTATACACGCAGGCGACCGCCAACACGCGCCTCGTTGGCCTGGAGCTCGCCTACACCATCAACTGGCTGGTGGAACACCGAGGATTGGAACCACGCTCCGTCCATCTCATAGGACACTCTCTAGGGGCGCACACCGCGGGGTATGCAGGGGCATTAGTTCCTGGCCTTGGCAGGATCACAGGTACAGTTAATATTACTATATATGGACTTTCTAAAATTAAACATGTTCATTTGATATCACACTCTGTTTTGTTTCATAGATAGTGCAATGCTGCAAATAGATCTTATTCTTGAAACGGTTGGTTTGCGGACTCATATTGATTAAGCTTTTTCACTTATTTTGGTCAGGACTATACGCTCCGATTCACTTTCTTTTTCGTTACTTCTGTGTCTGTCTGTCTGTTTTTTATTTATTATTTAAAATTAAAAAAAAGTAAATAAACAAACAGATTAATATGGGGCATCATATAACACATTTTCATGACTAGATTAAAGGCCAAAAATATTTTTTTTTATTTTATTAGGTGATTTTTATCTTTTGGCAAAGAACTTTTGTGCCCTATATACCAGGGGTCTCCAAACTTTTTAGGAAGCGGGCCACATTAAATAAATGGCTGGCCGGACAACTTGAATTCAGATGGGCTCCTGACGCTTGGTTTTAAAACGAGCTTCATAATGATAATGATATTAATAAAAATAAAAAGAATCGGATATTATTTAGTTATAGTTATGTTTTATTTTGCGGTTTTCTGGTTATTTTAAATTACTGTTTTATGTAAGTAAAAATTTTTACAAAATGTCCATGGTCCGGATGATATCTTCTTGCGGGTCGGATTTGTCCCGCGGGCCGTAGTTTGGACACCCCTGCTATATACCATATACCAGTGGTTCCCAATGTTTTTGACTTGCAGAGCCCTTTTTAGAATCAATTTCTATGGCGGAGCCCCTTAGGCCTACTTTAGAAGTAATGTTACGGGGAAGGGGGTAGATTTTTTAACTATAAATTTTACTATAAATTCACTTTTCTCTTTCCGAGCTCACTTATTTATTGATAGACAGATTTTTATAAATTGAAGCAAATAATCAAAATACACATAGATTATTCAAACAACAATTCATCTCGCGGATCACATTCCAGCTAGAGTTATAAACCGGCTAGAGTCAGAAATCACTCGATACATATGTACATTCAACTTGGCAAAATTTCGTCCAAAATATAATTTCCAGTTTTCTTATTTTGATTCAGTTTTTTGCTTTTATTAATTTTTTATTTATTTTATTTCCTGGCTCCGCAACAGCTGCGGAGCCTCTGAGAAGTGCACGCGGAGCAGGGTGCACAGGTTGGGACCCGATGCCATATACCAGCGTTTCCCAAAGTGTGGGTCGCGACCCGGCACCGGGTCGCAGAAAAATTTGGCCGGGCCGTGAAAAAATTGTAAAACACAACAAAAAAATTTGTGTACATATTATTTTTTTTACGTCAGTTAATCACTAGAATAGTGTGTATTTGTACTCTTTATTACTATACCATATTCTTTATTATTATACTATACTATACTCTTTATTACTATTTATTACTCTTTATTACTATAAAGCTACTGCTTTCAAATAAAATTTGTTTGGTAAATAAATGTTTTTTTCTTCAAGCGGATTATAATGCTAACATTACATTGTTCAATACATTCGGTAGAAATGATACATTTTTTTACTAGTAACAAAATGTGAACATTTTTATACTAGTAAATAGTTCATATAGTTATCAACAGATGGCACTGACGGCAGCAGTCTTCATAAACAAAGCATCTGTCAATTTAATATGTTTGTAGAGTGGTTTGTAGTGAATTCAGAAATTTGTTACGTTATTTGTGAGTTACTTTATTATTATTCTGTGATCATTCTGTGATTAGTTACAAAATACACAATATAAAGATTAAAAATTAAAAAATGATAGTTCATATAGTTATCAACAGATGGCACTGATCGCAGCAGTCGCCATAAACAAAACATCTGTCAATTTAATATGTTTGTAGCGTGGTTTGTGGTGAATTCAAAAATTAGTTACGTTATTAGTGAGTTACTTTATTATTATTCTGTGATCATTCTGTAAGATTAGTTACAAAATACACAATATAAAGATCAAAAATTAAAAAATGTCTCAACCAATTCAATGAACACCGCCGGAATTAGCAGCAATAGCATCTGAAACTATAAAGTCATAAGTATTTATGGTTGCAAATTTTTAATAACTACGCTTGAAGAAAAAATAGTATATGTCACTCGGAGTAGAACGCCTGTTTTGTGCTTCGCTCAATATGCAAGCCTCGGCTGCGCCTCGGCAGCAACATTTGAGCTCAGCACAAAAAAGAGCGCGTTCTACTCCTAGTAACATAATATACTATTTTTTCATAAGGTGGGTCGCGAAAAATTCTAAAACCTCGTACCGGGTCGCGGTCAAAAAAGTTTGGGAACCGCTGCCATATACCATTCACAATTTAAAAAGATATCGGTTGGCCATGAATTCATAGTTACTGTGTCCGAAGTACTAGGATAATGTTGTCAGTTCTTACTATACAATCGGATCGAGCATCTTTCAACTCTTATAATATTTTCTAATTTTTCCCTTTCTCTAGTCGACACCAATTTAGGCATTTTAATTTATTATAAAATTTTTAATATTAAAAATATAAATGTCATAATTGTGTGTGCAAATAAATTTGACAGCATGTACTTAATAACAATTTGTCATTTGAAACATTTCATAACTCATTATAAAATTGCCAACTTGATAGAACAGTGACAATAGAATTATGTGGCTACTGATATCTTTTTAGTTAGTAATTTTGGAATATATAGTCTATTTCTTTGAATCAAGCAGAACTAGATTTTGAATACTAGTAACTTTTCACGATCGAATGAGGATTTCGATAATTTTGTTTATCAGAAGCCTACCTATTTCAACCGTTAAAAAGTGAGTTCGTGACAATTTAAGAACATAAAAATTCCATTTAGTTCCGTTTAAACATTTGGAATAGACTTGACCTTATTTTTCAGAGCTAGTTAAAAAACTTAAAAAAATATCAGAACAATGCACATTGATGTCAACTAAACTAATACGGATTTTTTTAACAGATTATTATTTCGAAATTTAAATAAAATTATAATGTATTAATTCAATGTAGGGTATCAAATGAATTGAATTAAAGCATAGATTAACAAACAAAAATGATTTTTTTAAATTTTTTGACACATTTTTTATATTTACGAAAAAAGACTTATCCCACATTTCCTAGATGGGGATAATCAATTTTTTTATCACTTACTAGATAACTAGAAATTCAGAAATGTGTGAAAATTCACAATTTTTGTTGACAGGTTTAGACCCTGCAGAGCCTTATTTTCAAGGAATGCCCTCCCACGTACGTCTGGACCAGAGCGACGCCCAACTTGTGGACGTCATCCACACAGATGGCAAAAGTATTTTCCTTTTGGGCTATGGAATGTCCCAACCTTGCGGCCATTTGGACTTTTACCCGAACAACGGGAAAGAACAACCTGGATGTGACATTACCCAGACGCCCCTGGTTCCATTGACCCTGATCAAGGACGGACTGGAGGAGGCCTCGCGGGTTCTTGTGGCCTGTAACCACGTGAGGGCCATCAAACTATTCATTGACAGCATCAATAGCCAGTGCCCGTACATAGCGCACCAGTGCCCCAGTTATCAACACTTTGTAGATGGGAAGTGTTTCAACTGTAGGGCAGGATGTGCTCTCATGGGTTATCATGCGGATTTATCCCCAGCCCTAGCACAGGATAATGAAATTGGAGGGAACCACAGATTAACAGACGCTGCTCCGGGGATGAAATATTTTACAACCACTGGTAGAGATTTCCCGTATTGCCGTAAGTTTTATCTTTAGTATATCACAGCTGAAGCCCGTTTCAGTAAAGAAAGATCCAATGACGTATACATGCGCAAATGAAAATGTCATACTGTTACTCGTTACTATTCGCGACTGAAACTAACGTTGGCGGCGCTGCGTACAACAGCTTATGGCGGACGAGAATCGTATATGTCAGAAGTTTTTTCTTAATATTTATCTGTTCAAACAATATTTCGGCAAAAAAGCACTGTATTTAAGTCACTATATTTTAAAATACTTCTTAATTCACATAAACTGCAGCACAACACGCTACAAATATTATCCAAATATACGCTTCTGTTTAATTTAGCTAGTCACCACCAGACGTCTCACTGTTATTTGCAGTCGCGAATATAGGTTACTAGTCAGCTGTCAGCCGTTTCAGTAGCGTCGTTTGGTTTGGGAGTTTGGGCAATGTTGTGTTTTAACTTATTTTCGTCACTGGCTTGACTTTTAAGTTTCACGCATACATAATGACGTCACTGACTCTTTCTCTATTGGAACGGACTTTATTTTATTTTATTTTGTTCGGAACACAAACAGGACAGGCCCAGCGAAGTGTTCACTACTACATAATCCATACATCATGTGTCTGTCTGTACGGTAGAATTTGTGGCCAGTTCCTTGACTCGTACATAGCAAAAATACAGAGACTTCGTAAAATATATCTCGAAAAATATAAATATGTATTTTTAGATTTCGTTTTTAGTTTGGAGTGGGGTATTAAATGAAAATTCTTAAAGCGTAGATTAATCTAGACCTCCTTCCCTTACTACTTACTTATAAACTCTGGAATGTGGGAATATTGACATTCCACAGTAATATTTACGACTTCGTACGTATGATTAAAATACCGTTATACCGTTATTCAAGTGTCTGTATGTACGGTAGAAATTGTGACCAAAGGGCTGTACTTATAGAGTTGAGATTTGACATGCATATACAGTTCTTTGACCCGCATACAGAAAAAATACTAGAACTTAAAAATCCACAAACAAAATTATAAATATTTTTTTAAATTTCGTGTACGTAAAAAAAATATTTTCGACGAAATTTGACAAAAAATCTTAGTCCTGAACACCATATTTCAGAGCGACTAGTTTAAAAATCTAAAAAACTCGTATAATATTCAATGGTTAAGAAACAAAAATTAATTTTAAAAAATATTATTTTTTTTTTGGTAACAAAATTTTTTTCACCTATTAAATATCCTACAAAATCCTGAAATGTAGGAAAATTCACAGCATAATAATTTTTAGGGTTTCATAGGTACGACAAAAAAAACTCTTATACCGTCACTTATGTTTCCCAATGACTAGAACACAGCAAATTTGACTCTTTAAATGTGTCATTTTCAGATCGTCATTACCGCGTGTCTTTACAATTGGCGAGACCTCCTCCTGCTGAGAGTTGGGTTCAGGGTTTCCTGAAGATGTCCCTCCACGGAGACAACGGTGTTATACGTAACCTGGACCTGACTCCAAAGGAAGACATGAGGTTGGAACATGGAGCAACGCACTCTCTGGTGGTCTCCCATCCTGCAGATCTTGGAGGACGTGTTCGTAGAGTTGAACTGCACTGGGAGTATGACATGAACGTGTTGGAACCACGCTCTTTGTGTTTATTTTGGTGTAATGACCACTTATACGTACGTTCAGTGAGTGTTGAGGAAATGCAGATGCCCGGAAGAGGAAAGAGAGATGCTGATAGTTCAAGTAGACTGTGCTCTCCTGGAAAAAGACAATATGTTGAAATACCAAACCGCGGTCGGGCCGTCTTCACAGATAACTGCAAACAAGATAAAAGCTAGCGGTTTTTAGACTGATATATATCTTCGTCCATATATTTAATACTTCTACAGATTGGCTAATAAGCTTACATGCAATGTAGGTTTGGGCATGTTGGTTAGGTCAGTGTTTCGCAACCTTTTTAGCATCATGGACCCTTGTAATGTATAAAATTGGTGGATCGCCATCTATGGGGTCCATATATACATACATCCATGTATATATGGACAGGGTGTATCAAGATAGAGAGAACACGATTTTTATCGAAAACGGGACGTGTGAGCAAGTTGAAAAAAATTATAACTAAAATTTTCCTAGAGTATCGAATGGTAGTACTGAAATTTTCCGTAAAAAACCAGAAGTACAATACAAAGGAAAAGTTTTATTTTTTAAATAGGAACCTAAGTCGTGTCGGGTACAACTTTTATTTAAACATTTTTTTAATATTTATTACGGTTTACGAAAAATTCCATTTTCTGTAACGACTTGAAAGTAAAGTAATTTTATTTACAAGTGTTTTAAGTTTTATTTTGATTTAAACACTTTCGCAACCTTACTCGAACTATATCTAGTTCGGAGCAAATAAAAAAAATATATAATAAGAAATATACCCGTACAGGTTGTACCTACTTGTTGGTTTCAATAAAAAATTAAGTTCTTCTGTTATATAATATTTTTAAAAGTTTAAAAATGTGCCTTAATTTGGATCATGCGAAAAAATTCGTTTGTGAGGCTCAGGCGCGATTCTATGGGCGGCTCACGGACTTAACCCCCCCCCAAGCACTCAAAAACACGCTATTAAGAGGCTTGCTTCTGATGAAAAAAAAAGTTGTCTTCTGAACCCCCCAAGAAAAATACTAGGTGCGCGCCTGTCCGACTCTAGAATGATAAATCATATCTTCTGTCTCACTTTGGTGGCTGAAATGTTGTAAATATACGATATACGTGCGCTGTATAGAAGTATTAAATATATGGCTTCGTCCCTTTGTTTCTCGTTAGGAAGGACGAAGCCCCCAGCCCTATATATGTGATATTGAGTGTTTAAAATTTTAGTTTGTTTATCCCTGTAACATGTACCTTATGCATTTTAAATAAATATTTGAATAGTATAGTTGTTGCATTTCACAGTCCTGACGAATGTTATCTGCCGTGATAACAAACAGATTAATCTAATCGGTCTATTTATAGAGACGCAGACTGGTATGACTCTACATGTATGTATTATACTTATTATTACACAATAGTGAATCACGTCACATGAAACATGCTGATTGTTTCAAAAATAATGTGTGAATTCTCACGCTTTGCAAGGTTATGATTTCGCAGGTATCTAATAGGTAAAGTATGTATGTTATTGTTCTGGCGCAATAACACCCACTCAGAGCCCGATCTGACTCTTCCGCCGTTCTTGCCAAAAAATAGTTTTGCCACCCTTTACACCAGGCATGTGCAACTTCCAAAAGACCGAGGGCCGGATAGCAATCTGAAATACATTCGCGGGCCAGAACTTTTTAAGGATCTTTTTTTTTTAGAATTAATTCCCTCAAATTGTCTTCATTATAAAAAAATAAAACATTCTAAATTTTCTAAACTATGCAAAAAAATATATAACTTTATAACATTCAGAAAAAACACAAATAAGAAATCTTTAATTTTTTTATTTATTTATTTATTTTTTATTTTATACAATTTGGCCATTCCAACAGGACAACAAATCCCAATAACAGGAATAGCACTAATAAACAGAAGAAAAATCAAAGATAATAAATAATACATCGGGCAAAAAGAATACATAGATATAAATATATCAATATAGAATATACTGCGTGTAAGCATACATACAGCATATATAAAACATATACTGGGTGAATTATTTAACGAGCAACATACTTGTTTCACATATAATATTAATGAAGTGAGTTACTTCATTTGCAACATAGCAAATTATGAAAGCAAGCTCATATCCATGGCAACAGATATGCAATGGTGATTAGATATAAAAGTTATTTGACATGATAAAGTTCCTAGACGGCTAAAAAATAGTAAATTAGAAACAATAAATTAATTTTTATTAGTTTCTTTATATTTACATACAAACAAAAATAATAATGTCCTTAGTAGCTAAGTCCAAAAAATATTTAAAAAAATAATATTTTGTCGCCGGTCACCGTGGCAGTGGCCGTGGCAGTGGCACCGTCGTAGTGGTTAGTGTAGCGATAATGGCCTTAGTAGCTAAGTCCAAATATTAAATATATATATATATATATATATATATATATATATATATATATATATATATATATAGTGTCTTTTCTATGGATACGATAAGCATTTGTTTTATGGCTATGTTGCTTTTGAAATAACTCACTTCATTAACATTATATGTGAAACATGTATGTTGCTCCTTAAATAATTCACCCGGTATAATATACCATATACACAGCATACATAATACATACGATAAATTGAAGATAAATATATTAAATTATATTAGAGATCATTTTTAGGGTTTTGTAGGTATGACCAAAAAACCCTTATACCGTCATTTTGTCGTCTGTCTGTCTGTCTGTCTGTCTGTCTGTCTGTCTGTCTGTTCGGTAAAAATTGTAGCCAAACGGATAAACCTAGAGAGTTGAAATTTGGCATGCTTATACAACTCTTTGACCCGCACATAGGAAAAATACTAAAACATCTAAAAAACATACCCCCCTAAAAATATAAACAAATATGTGCTCATCGAAAACAAAAATATTTTTTTTTAATTCTGAGTAGGGTATCAAATGAAAGCCCTTTTTTAATTTTTATTTTTGCAAAATAAATTATTTTGAGGCGATTTTTGCCAAAAATGTGCAAAAAAAATTTTGTCCCACACCCTGTAGCCCAGATGGTTTAAACTAAAAATCTAAAAAAATTCTAAGTAATGTATATTGGTGTGAACCGAAATAGTACAACAGGAATTTTTGATCAGATTATGTTTTTGGAAAATAACGCATTTTTTGTGGTTTTTGGTTCACAAAGTACAAAAGTTATACCAATGTAAGACACTTACATACATGGCGTGCGATGGCTACAAGCGTTAGAGCACTCTTAAACTGGCTGGAAAACGAAGGGTTTCGAGTTCGAGTACGACGGAGTGAATTTTATTTTTTCTGTTTTTTTTTTGCATTTTTATTATGTTGAAATTATTTTGTCAAAATTCTAGTTATATTTTGACAAATGTTGTATTTAATTTTTATGAGCGTAAATTTAATAACCAGTCTTATTATATGATTAACAGACGATAAATTATTTTAAAAATATCGTTCATTTTGCCGTGATTACTACAAAGTAAAATTTGTCCTACACACTCAGCATACCGCCTTCACTTATTATATACCTGCGAAACCCTGAAATGTGTGAATATTCACACTTCACATCAATTTTTTTAAATTGTGTAAGTGATGTGCTGAATATATCTGGAATATCAGGCAAGTCCGAATAATTATTATGAAGTGACGAAAATCTATTACTAATTGAATTAAGACAGTAATTTGTACGACTTGATGACTGATATTAACTCAAAATTTCTGATAGCATAAGAGGGTACTCGTAAGGAGACCATTCGAACGAGATCAGGACAATCAATCAAGCCATTTATAATTTTGTATAGAAATGTCAGGTCAATTACTTTACGCCTTTTTTCCAGGTCAACTAAATTCACAGAAAAATTTGGAAATTTAATTTTCATATAATTAATTAACCTATTTTGTATGGCTTGAATTCTGTTTATATGTACAAAATACTGGGGCGACCAACAAACGCAGGCAAATTCAAGCTGGCTTCTAACCAGTGTTTTGTATAAGGCCATAACAGATAAGGGATTTTTAAAATGTTTACATGACCGGATAAGGAAACCAAGCATTTTATAAACCTTTTTAACGATTTTATCAATGTGTATATCCATAATTAATTTGTTATCTAGAGTGATGCCGAGATCTTTAACATTATTGCCAGAACTAATAATAGAGTCATCAAATTTATAATTAAAATCAATAGTTTGTTTGACTCTTCCAAATGACATTTTCAGACATTTCTTAACATTTAGGAATAATATATTTTCAAAACAATATTGATAGAAATTGTTAAGATCAGATTGTATTTTTAAACAGTCGTCAAAGTTACTTACAGAGTGAAATTTGTTTACATCATCTGCATAGAGTAAACACTTTCAGAACTTAAAACATTTAACAATATCATTAATAAATATTAAGAACAATAAAGGGCCCAAGTGAGAGCCTTGAGGCACACCGGATGTACAGTGAATCCACTCTGAATTATACCCATTTACTACTACTAATTGAAGCCTATTTGTCAAATACGAATAAAACCATCGTAGAAGATTACCATGAACTCCACAGTTATAAAGTTTTTGCATAAGAATAATGTGGTCTATAGTATCAAAAGCCTTACTATAATCCGTATATATTACATCAAGTTGCATAAAATTATCCATTGACTGTAAAACTGAATCAGTAAATAATGCTAGATTTGTGTCCACAGATCTGCCGGGAAAAAAGCCATTCTATTCCGGAATTATTAATTGTTTCACAACCGCAAATAAACTTTTATATATTAATTTTTCAAAGATTTTTTCTAAAATATTGAGCTTAGAAACAGGCCGATAATTTTCAACAAAATCTTTACTACCATTCTTAAAAACAGGAACAACTAAAGCCCTCTTCCAAACACTGGGACACTGACCCTCAGATAAAGACGTATTATAAATCAAACTCAATGGCAATGCTAAGGATGATGCACAGTTTTTTATAAATATGCTAGGTATCCCATCCGGCCCTGCTCCTTTCTTAGCATCAAGATTTTCCAACATATTCAGCACCTCACCAGTATTAACAGAGATATCACAAATACAAGAACTACATTGTACACAAGAAATATCATCAAATTTCAGATCCGCGTAAGAAATGTTAGACTCACTAGCAGAGCCTCAGTAAGGGGGGGAGGCGACGGCCCCTAGCGCACTAAGGAAAAGGGCGCCACATTGCGAAGGTGAGGACCTTTTTTTGTTTTTTGCTCATCAGTTGGATTTTGGGAGGTGAGGACCTTTTTTTTTGCTCATCACTTAGATTTTGGGAAGTGAGGACCACCTTTTTTTTGCCAAGGGCGCCAAACACAGTTTTGCCCCTAGCACAAGTTTTTTTATTAACATTTTATTAACTCGCAGTAGAGAAAACGTATAATAAAAATTGGTTTTAAAATTTTTGAATTTTTTATGTGCTTTATTCTTTTCTCTAATTACTTTAATCAAGCCAGCTGAATATAATATTTTATAATGCATAAATATTGTTAAATAAGAACAAAATATCAATTTAATTTTAATGGGACGGTTGGGACTTTATATAGCTCACAAGTTTGTCAAAATATAAGGAAATAACTGATGGAGCAACACGCAACGTGTTTTCTAGGTATGAATTCGTTATTCGCGTCCTTGTTTTTGATTTAACGAACTTCAACCGAGAAAATAACTGCTCACATTTGTAAATGCTTCAAAAGAGCGTAATTCTCTTCTGAGCAAAAGCTGTGAGTTTCGGAAATATTCCTTGTAAAACTCAATTAGTGAAATATACTTCATTTTTGACTTCAAATCTGAGTTCTCTTGTAGTTCAAGTAGTTCCATTTGCAGAGAAAGTGGCGCTTGTGCCACATCAACATCAACCGTTTAACCGCATTAGATCTCTGAAAACAAAGATATTCTCACGGGCCAGAGGCAATGGAATTTTCGATAGTTATCGCGGGCCGGACAAAATGAAGCAACGGGTAGGTTGCACATGCCTGCTTTACATAGGGTGACCATTTTCTTAAGAAGGCAATGCGGGACGAAGCAAAAAAAAGGTCCTTTCTCCCAAATCCAAGTGAAGAGCAAAAAAAAGGTCCTCATCTCCCAAATCCAAGTGAAGAGCAAAAAAAAAGGTCCTCATTTCCTCAAATACAAGTTACAAAATGCGGGACAAAATGTTAAAATGCGGGACTTTTGCGGGACGAATGGACCCTAGCTTTACACAGCAATAAATTCATAAGTGTAAAAGTACATTCTCAGTTTGGTTAAATTTTCATTTAAAAAAAGTAAATAGTTCATTATTTTTAAGCAAATCACTGTGTAAACCTTCATTTATTCAGATATGGTTATTTTTATGAAATATTACTTTTTCAGTCTTAAAATTAACACTATTTATTTTCGAACTCTATAATTTAACCAGTATGTAAATATAAATTTTACACTAAATTCAACAAAAAAAGAAGTGTAAAAGAACTGATTTTATCAGGTACCTGATTACACACCACCACATCAGGTACCTGATAAAATCAGGTCAGCTGTCGCGTCATTGTTGATGATGATGAGCCAGAACCGGTCAATCTCCCCTATTGTACAGTAGCTTCGTTGCTAAGCAACGGATATAGAACCGTTTACAAGTCATGTTGCTATTGGTTTGACGTCATTAGTTGGCGCATTAATGTTCGTGGGAAAAACACCCTAAGGCCTGTTTCACACGTATGCAGTTCCATTCGGTTCGGTTCGATTTCGGTTGCAACCGAAAACGAATGAAACCCTATCACACAACATGGTTCTCACACGATTCATATTAGATTTTATGTTTTCTCCCGAAACACAGACTCAGTCGCCTAGTGAATAGTGATCATCAATGGAGAGAAGTAAGTTGTTGCCATGTTGTTTCTCTATAGATGAATAAAAAAACGAAAGAGGAATATTAGATTTCATTGGGAGCACCCTCTCATGACTTTACGGCTGGAATATGCAGCATTCTACACCATTTTCCCAAAGCTAAGAGAGCACGAAGACAAATTTTTCAAATTCAAAAAGTTCAACAAATTCGGTGAAAATTTCAACAGAAACGTCTTTCCATGCATCCTGCGTCTTAAATTTATCCTCATATTTTTCACAAGTTTTGTCCCACAGCACTTGTTTAGATTGCACTGCAGAAATCAGCCGATCTACATCAACATCTGGTAAACTGCTCATTTTATCGCAAAAACTGCGACAACAACTTTCCAAAAATAATAATAAGAGATAATTTTTGATCTACAAGATATCCACTCACTATCAAGTTAAAACAAACTGAACCGTGCGTGTATGGACGCCTTGATTGCTTTCTGTTCCCTGGACACGAGTTCGCAACTTGTAGAAACCTAATGAAACCTGTTCGAGTTGAGGGAGTATTCGGTGCTCTACTGTTTCTATCAGGTACCGAATAGAAACCGAAGCACACTTGTTGGCAGCGACCGAAAAAGAACCGAAAACGAACCGAACCGTATACGTGTGAAATAGGCCTAATAGAGCAGAAAGAAAAAATATTTCGAGTACTCTGTGTCTTTCGAAGTAGAAATATGCAGGTGAAAAGGTCAACTATCCAGGTACAGCCATTTAGCTACAATTTTTTCCGTACTGACATTCAGACATATAAGTTAATTGGTCACCATTTCTAGAGTAGACTGACATACATACGTCCGAGTATAAAGCCTTGTTTATAATAGATACATAGCACAACCATAGCAAAAATCACCATACTCTCTTCTGGTCTGTTCTGTTTATTAGAAACCTATTCAGAACAATGAAACCCTTTAGTCCCATCTTTATGAATATGTTATGCATTAAGTTATGGAACTATTATAAACGAGGCTTAAAGGTTTCCTGAATGTACTTACGAAACAGTGGCGTAGGTGGGTAGAGGTTAGGGTCATTCTGGTTACGCCACTGGTACGAAATACTAAAAATTGAGTATGTGGTCTAGCAGGTGAGAAACCTCAGGTAAAAAGTCCAGTGGTTGAAAATCAGAGGGACTACCATTGTTAGCACATTGTTCGCGAGTTGGAGTAAGTTTTAAATATCCAACTGTTTGTTCTCGAAAGCAACTGAAGAATAGTACCAACTTGAAAAACGTAAACGTAAAACGTAATTAATATGACAATGAATGATCTTATTACTCATAAGTAAGAGATCATTATCCAGTTGTGTCTGATCAGTGATCCCAAACATGTAACATAATCAGGCGCGTCTCCAGGATTTTTTGAAGGGGGCACTGAAATTTGCAATGAGACTAAATTTTATCACAAGATGTCTAATTAAATTAAGACGTATGTACCGGGCCGGCGGAAGCGGACATGCAAGGCATGCGGTACATGCGGGCGCCGCTGTGAGGGGGCGCTGACTTGACACTCAAAAGGGCGCCAAATGCCAAATGAATGTAAAAGTGAGGATCTTTTTTTTTAGGTCTTCATTTGAAATTTAAAAGTGACAACCTTTTGTTTTTTAAGTTTTCACTGGAAATTTAGAAGTGAGGACCTTTTTTTAGGACTTCACTTGAAATTTTGAAGTTCTTACCCAGGGCTCGAAAAAAGCTAGTTACGCCCCGCTTAGTAGGGATGGGAAAAAAACATTGATGTTTGTTTTAAAAACATCGATGTTTTTACCATCGATGGTCAGCTGGCGATAGTATCGATAAAACATCGATGTCTACTACCGATGTCGATGTTTAAACTTTGAAATTCAGAAACTACCGCTAGAGGCGCTAGAATCTTAAAAATTAAATTTTTATTATAATTAGTACACAAAATATAACCGCCATCTATTGTGATATAACAATACTAATAGTGTTACTTCTTATTCTTCTTAGCAGTTAGCAGAATACGAAAAAATAAGAAGAAACTTCTAATTTTTGCAAACAATGCGAACGACCAAAGACGCCAACACATTTTTTCTTTTTGAGTCTTGTTGACACTTTTCTAGTTGTTATTCCTCCAATCCCGGGATTTTTGTAAGTTGTCATTAGCTATTGTTTTATATATTGAAGTTGGCTTTTCCTGTACAAAATGATCAAAAGCTTCAATTAATCCGTAAAAGTAACTAGAATTGAAAATCTAGTTCCGCCGAAACCAATATATAAAAAAATATCTAATGATAAATTAAAAAAATGAAAATTGCGGTTAGTTCCGCCTAATCGTTTGGAATAGACTGTAGGTACAGATTAGGATTTTTATATTGGGTATAATAATGTAAATGTGAAATTAATTACTATTAAAAAGGAATATTTCTATTTCAAAATATAATAAATTCTTTTTGTGTATTATATGTTACTTTTTTCGTATTTTATTTTTACATTATTAAATAAAACCTATATAATATAAATAAATAGCTTTTTTTAATATTAATAAAACATCGATGTTTCCGATACATCGATGTTTTTTCAACATCGATAGTAAGCGCCGATGTTAACATCGACGTTTAACATCGATGTTTTGCCTTCGATGTACAACCCTACTGCTTAGTGGCTCTGAATTGAATCTTGCCTATGGGCGCCAAAGACCCTCGCGCCGGCCCTGCGTATCTATAACAGTAGGCGGAGTTTCCATACATTTACTCTATTATCAGCTGTTAAAAAAAATTATTATATTTTTAATTTCCTAAAAGACATACACTACCATAACCATAAATACAGAAAATCAATACACTATTAACCATAATTAAAAAAATAATTAATTTTGTGAAAAATACAAAAACTGTAATATTTTCCAAGAAGAATTCTGATCAAAAATTCCTCTCTACATTTCCAAAAAAGAAAAAATTTAATTTATAACATTCTAAAAACCTACTTTTCGTTCCTTAATCTAGGTCTTACGAGCTTTCTTTTGGTACCACATATAATTTTTTTTTAAATAATCATTTTTTTCAACACTAAAAGTTCCATATTTTTCGAAAAACTAATCTAATCAAAAATTCCTGTTGAGCAATTCTGGTTCCCTTCAACGTAAATATGTAAGATTTTTTTAAAATTTTTAGATCAATTTCTCTAGGAAATAGGGTGGAGAACAAAAGTTTTTTTAAATATTTTTGGCAAAAATCCCATAAAAAAAAATTTTCAAAAAAAAAAAGTTTGTTCTTTTATCCACGTATTAAAACGTTTCATTTGATACTCCACTCAAAACTTAAAAAAACTATTTATTTTATCATTAAATACATATTTGTTTATATTTATTTTTATTATCTCGCGATGTGTTTTTTTGAATTCTCTATATTTTTCCTATACGTGGGTCAAAAAGTTATACATGCGTACCAAAATTCGACTTCCTATGTTCAGCCTTTTGCCTACAATTCCTGCCGTACAAACATACAGACACATAAGTGACATTGTAAGGGTTTTTTGGTGATCATACCCATAAACCCTAAAAACGTTTGTTGTTATGTTAATGATTATTAAATATTAAGCTAGAATCTTTTGTTAATTTGTAAACAAAGTACTTGAAACAATAAATCATAATTTGAATTTGTTCTAAGTATTTAATTACACCTCCTGCTCTAATGTTTTAGAGGGAGCCGCAATGCGTCTAACAATACGATATTCTGTCATAGTATTTCTTAAAAATAAATTAATCTTCGTAAGGCTAGAAAAACTTTTTTCCCACGACATGTAAATATTTAAATAAAGTAATTGTATTTAAATATAAAGGGACGCGCTGCAGATCCTCAGCGCCCGCCCTGGATACGCGTTTGAACATATTGTCTGTGACCAGTGGTCCCACACATGTGTCATAATGTTTGCGAGTGTTTTTTTCGAATAGTTGGGAGAGCGCCAGATGCGAGAAGCAGTCGTTGATCTACTCGTTTATTCGCATCACAAGCGTCTCAGTAACATTTGATATGTGCGTAGTAGACGTTATCTAGCTCAAATAAAGCAAAGTCTACGTGTTTAAGTCAGTTGTAGAAGCGACACACGACACACGTGACGACAGCTCAGTGTTTGAGACGCGCTTAACAGTATTAACAAATCTCTGTGATTTATATCTTGCGATGCGGCATGACAATGGCTTTAGTCAGTGCGAGAGAGGTTCTGGCCCGGTTAAGCTGCACCCCAGGTACGCCACTGAAAAATACTACTCGAATTTATTTATTAAACCGATCAAACGGTGTTTACTAAGTATTTTAAGGATACCCAGGTCTCAATTAATACAATGGTTACGCTGATATTTTTTGATAATATTGATATAAGATATCCAGTTGTTTTAATTCTTGTAAATAACGCTTCTAGTGAATTAAACAATGGAAATGAATCACGGTACCTGTTAATCAGCTCGGAGAGTGACCATTCTTTGCACGGCAGTTCACTGCATTTGCATACTTCACGCTGAAAACATACAATTGCAACTGATCAAAGGTAAACACTATGGAAGAAGAAAGTAGTAAAGAAGAAGAACAGAAGGAGCACCCTAGGAAAACGGCTGGTCCTCTCTCAGCGCTCACCTTTTGGTAAGCTAATTTTATTATATAGCATGTGAGAAATGGCATTTTTTATTGAGTGGGGGGTTGTTCACGGTCATCAAAAATAATAACTTCTTCAGGAAGTGATCAGAAAGTATGCTTTTACCGTACTGTTGTTTTTTTGTCAGAAAGTGACGGTTTACAGTACTAGGCCCGTAAATAATTACTTGCCTGACAAGTATGAGGGTTTTTGTTCGAGTTTTTTTTTCAGAATGTGCCCTAAAAGTTTTTATTTTTATAATAAAATTTATTGTAGTTTTTGACATAATAACATTGAGAATTGTTTTTTTTTTTTTCTATTAAGCCGAATATTTGTATATCTGGTTCCGAATATATTTTTTTTTTGCTCATCACTTTGATAAGTTCTTCTTTTTTTCACCACTTCGATTTGACGTATCCTGATTCGGGTAAAACCAGCAGGGCCGGCGGAACGCACTCCGCAGGTAATGCAAGGCATTAGGGCCCTTGATGCCAGGGGGGCGCTAAGGTTATAACCGGCAATATAATATGAGGACTTTTTTTTTAGGTCTTCACTTGAAATTTAAAAGTGAGGAGTGAGGAGGACCTTTATTTTTTTTAGGTCTTCACTTGAAATTTTGCCCTATCTGGGGGCGTTCCATTAAATCTTGCCTACGGGCACCAAAGAACCTCGCGCCGGCCCTGAAAACCAGTACCGAATACCTGTTTGTACAGTCGCATATTCGAAACGTGCTAAATCTGGAATTGGTTCTATTTTATTTTTTTGTCGATTTTTGAAAGCACTATTTGGAAGCAAAAACGCAGGACAAAAAGTTATGGAGAAAAGTTATAGCTATAGGCTTTGAGGCCTTTAGAGCTATTTTGTATGTCCATATATTTGTTTAATGTGTGCAGGTGGTTGGTGCCCTTTTTCTGGCGGGGTTACCGCATGGAGTACCTCGAGACGGACGTGTTTAAAGTGTTGAACTCGCACGAGTCCAAGCAGACAGCGGATCGACTGGAGCGCGCCTGGCAGAAAGAGAGACGTCGCCGTCCCGATGCCCCTAGCCTGGCTCGAGCGCTCTTCATTGTATACGGGCCCCGGATTGGACTCTATGGACTATGTTTTGGTTTACTGGAACTTGGAATCAAGTATGTTCATTATTTTTTTTTTTGGATTTATATTCTTGGTTGTCCTTATAAAGTTTGATTTTTTAAACCTAAAATTTGTGAAAACTCACACATAATTTTTTGTTAGAATGGTGCAGCCTGTTGCTATCGGCTACCTGGTGAACTTCTACGGGAGTGATGAGGATCAGAAAGATCTTACTTATACGTACGCCGGTCTGATAATAGGCAGTGCTTGTCTCTCCCTGCTGGTTTACTACCCAGCGCTGATGGGGCTCTGCCACAGCGCCCTGAAGATCAAGGTAGGCCTGGCAGCATTGGTCTACCGCAAGAGCTTACGTCTGAGCGCCTCCTCGTTGTCTTCAGTGGGCGGCGATGGACACGCTGTTAATCTCCTGACGGGGGACGTGGCAAGGATTGACCTGGCGGTTTTGTTTCTTCATAACCTGTGGCTGGGCCCTATGGTGACGGCCGCAGCTGCTTACATCATGTACAGGGAGATGGGAGCCGCAGCTATGGCAGGAGTGGTTCTGATTTTGCTATTCATACCGTTCCAAGGGTGGCTCACTAAACTCTCAGCTGGTAAGGGAACCCTTCTTTATATTGTGTTTTACGTTTTACGGGTGCTATCTCAAAACTTCAACTTGATAATTATCTTTAATTATCTCCCTAACAGGTATACACAAGCGTGCAGCTGGCAAAACCGACAAAAGACTCTCACTAATGAATGAACTCGTCAGAACAATCCATCTGGTAAAGATGAGAGCATGTGAAACTGAACTAGCCTGCCTCTTAACAGCAGTACGAAAACTCGAGTTGCGTCTTCTACAAAACTCTTCGTACATCCGCGGTGTGCACATCGCCTTCACGGTATTTAGAACCCGAACCGCCGTCTTCGCCAGCGTCGTAACCTACGTCCTCCTTGGTGGTACTTTGACAGCAGCACGAGTATTCGTTGTGGCAGCAGCTTTCAACACAATGAAACGTACTATGACAGACTTTTTCTCGTATGCTATTGAGAACATGACTTTAGCTAGAGTCACCGTAAGAAGAGTACAGCATTTTCTTCTGCTAGAAAATTCCCCGGCAATCAAAGAGGAGGATCAACTACCCAAAAATGTTAGAAGAAATAACAAAAATAAATATATAATAAACGGAACAAATAACTTCAAAGAAAGAACTTTCGGTATTGAATTGGTGGAAGCAACTGCTTCTTGGGAAAATTTCCAGTTGAAAGACATAAATATGAAGGTTTCTCCAGGGTCTTTAACGGCAGTTGTTGGTGCTGTTGGTTGCGGAAAAAGCTGTCTCTTACAAGTACTTCTTGGAGAAATGTCCTTATCCAAAGGTGAACGAATGTCGGAAGGTCGATTCTCCTACGCAGCTCAAGAACCATGGCTATTCAACAGAAGTGTGCGTCGTAACATAGTGATGGGCGAACGTTGGGATCTTCATAGGTATAAGCGAATTCTACAGGCGTGTTCCCTCCACGAAGACCTGGCCACGATGAGGTTAGGTGACGGTACAACTGCTGGTGAAAGAGGTCGTGCACTTAGTGGTGGGCAAAGAGCTCGTGTTGGTTTAGCTCGAGCTTTGTATAGACGTGCTGATATTTATCTTCTGGATGAACCGCTTGGAGCGCTGGATGGACATGTTGCTACGCGTGTAATGCGAGGAATTCGTCTATTAATGGCAGAGACAAAAGCAGCTTGTGTATTAGTCACTCACCAACACCAGCTCTTAAAAACGACGGATCAGGTCATGTTGTTACACGCAGGACAAATCATCCAGCAAGGTACATACGAAGAACTACGCGAACATATCAATATAAACACAGAGCAGGGTACTGTCAATCGTGAGGTTAAAGAGGAAGTGATAGACACGCCAGCAGAGCAGAAAGAGGTGAAAAAAGGAGCGAATGAAAGTGGTTATAGTGTGAAGAGGGAAGGAGGTGTCCACTGGGAGGTTTTCAGGGAGTATATCCGAGCGTACGGCCCTCCGTGGGTACCTCTTGGAGTTTTCTTGCTGTTTCTTCTCGGACAAATTTCAGCAAGTGCTAGTGATTACTTCATAGGACACTGGTGAGTTTTTTTTTTTTTTTTTAATTAAGTTAGCAAAAGATTATTTATACAATATGTATTATTTGTAGGGTTTCGTACGTATGACCAAGAAACCCTTATATAGATACCTATGAAATCCTGAATTCAAATTTTCGTTTGGTTTTAAATTTTACAGTGATTATCAGATATATAGTCTTTGGACTAGTTTTTTCGGATTTTTTAGAATCATTCGAAAGTTTTAAATTCGAACTACTAGCTAAGCCGAACCTGTTATGTGTCAATGTTGCAGGGTAAACCTGGAGCAAGCCCGCCATCCGAATCACAGTTTTGGAGAAACTGAAGCCAAAACCTGGTCCTCTGTCCAAAATACGTATGTCTTGATTTACGCAACAGTGAATCTATTGACTGTGGCCCTGACAATAGCTGCCAGTTTCTTGTTCTTCGCCATGAGTATCCGGGCGAGTGGACACCTCCACACCGGCATGCTGGAGGCGGTGCTGCACGCCCCCATGAAGTTCTTCGAGCAGAATCCCGCTGGACAGGTGTTAAATAGGTTTTCTCGTGATCTGCATATCGTGGACGAGGTGATACCGTCGGCTGGGATCAACTGTGTCCAGACCACACTGTCGATACTGGGGGTGTTGGCTGTAGTGTCCGTGGTTCAACCCTGGCTCGTGGTACCGAGTTTCGCAGCTCTTCTGATTCTTCTAGGACTCAGGCGTGTCTATATTGCCGTCAATACCAACTTACGCAGATTGGAAGCTAACAGTAAGTAATTATATTGACCTACAAAAAAAAAAAAAAAGAAAGAACGGACACATACAAACTAGCAGAGCTGGGAATATTTGAAATAAAGTATTTGATAAAGTATTTTAATTATTTTCTGGTATTTGAAATACTGCATTTAAAATGCTTCAAAAAATGTTTGTGGTATATGGATTTGCAAATACTTTCTCCTTCGTAATATGTATTTGATATTTGTTGTTTGAAAACGTCGGTATTCGGAATACTTTTCACGTATTTCAAATATTGCCCCAGTATTTCAAATATTCACTAGTATTTTAAATTTCCTTTAGTATTTCAAATCTTTCCTAATATTTCAAATACTTTCCTGGTATTTAAAATATTTCCCTAGTATTTGAAATCTCTCTTAATATTTCAAATCTGCCCTAGTGTTTCAAATACTTTTCTAGTATTTAAAATATTTCCCTGGTTTTTCAAATCTTCCCTAGTATTTCAAATATTTTCTTATATTTGAAATCTCTCTTAATATTTCAAAAGTGCCCTAATGTTTTAAATACTCTTCTAGTATTTAAAATATTTCCCTAGTATTTCAAATTTTCCCTAGTATTTAAAATCTTCCCTAATATTTCAAATCTGCCCCAGTGTTTCAAATACTTTCTAGTATTCAAATATTTCCCTAATATCTCAAATCTTCCCTAGTATTTCAAATATCCCTTAGTATTTTAAATATTTTTCTAGTTTTTCAAATACTCTCTTATATTTCAAATAATTTCGTAAAAGTTTCGACTGCCAAAGTAAACCGGCAGTACAATTCTTTTAAACTCATTATAAAAAAATCAAATCACTTGTGGAACAGAATAGCAAGTCACAGATATTGATTTGAGACACTACAGGTTATTTTTCCAATAAACCATTCACAATAACAAAACAATTCGATTTTTTGCTGATGTATATAAATGTCCGGTTCTTTTGTCGGGCACAGTGGCGAATTAAGTTGCTTGGGGGCCCTGGGCGGTAAAATTAAAATGGGCCCTCTATTATTTTAAGTAGAATGGAAATATTTGTATATAGGCTTTTGGTAGGCCCTTGGTTTCGTGGGCCCCGGGCGGCCGCCAGTCCGCCTACCGCTTAATTCGCTTCTGGTCGGGCAGTGTACTAACAAAACCCTGAAATGTGTAATAATAAACATATTTTTTCAGCACGTGCTCCTATGTTATCGCACTGCTCAGCCAGTCTCCAAGGTCTTGTAACCGTACGGGCTCATGGTCTTGCAAAACGTTTGGAGAGCGAATTCGACCACTTACAGAATTCCCACAGCACTGCTAGATACCTGGTGCAGGCAGCAGCTCGGATGTTCGCTCTGTGGCTTGAAACCGCCTGCGTTGTCCTCCTAGTATGCGCAGTAGGTGGTTTCCTAGTACCAAACAGTGAAAAATATGGAGGAAACGTCGGTTTGGCAATAACCCAACTCATGGGGATGATGGGGTTGGTACAATGGGCAGTTAGGCAAAGCTCAGAATTGGAAGCAAACATGACAGCCGTTGAAAGAGCTTTGGATTACTGTCGAATTGTCCCAGAAAGTGCCGAAGAACCTCTTATTACAGTACCTGAAGACTGGCCAAAAGGAGAAGTACGATTCATCGAAGTTAGTTTACAATACGCCAGAACTGGGGAACAAGCATTATTTTCTATTAATTTTCAAGCTGCTGCTGGAGAAAAACTTGGAATTATTGGAAGAACAGGTGCTGGTAAAAGTAGCCTGGTCAATGCACTGCTGCAGCTGTATAAAACAGAAGGTACTATCCAGGTTGATGGTTTGGATATTAGTCATGTTAAACTTTCAGAACTACGTTCAAGAGTGGCTGTAGTGCCCCAGGAAGCAGCAATGGAGACCTGCAGTGGTGGAGGCTCACTAAGATACTGGTTAGATCCAGGAGGAGAACATGATGATGATCGTTTATGGCGTGTTCTTGAAGAAGTTGATCTACGAAAAACAGTCCGTGACTTAGATGAACCCGCTGATGAGAAATTATTGACTTGGAGCTGTGGCCAAAGACAGCTGCTTTGGTTGGCTAGAGCTCTACTTGCTGGCAGTCATATCCTAGTACTTGACGAAGCGACAGCTTCTTTGGATGCACAAACAGACACACTTCTCCAAGAAGTACTGAGGAGGAGGTTTGCGGATTGTACTGTTCTAACAATTGCGCATCGTCTTCGTAGTGTAATGTGGTGTGATCGAGTCCTGGTTTTGGAGCAAGGAAGGGTTAAGGAATGTGGACGTCCAAAGGATCTTCTGACGGATGCTGGAAGCTATTTAAGTACACTCCTCCAGGAAATGCCCTCAACAGCTGCTGACGAGCTTCGTGCTATTGCTCATCATTGACTGATAACTCAAATTCCGAAAAGACAGGGCCGATATATATAGAGATTGGTAAGATTGGTGGAAATAAAATAAAAATCATCGGTCATAATCAGGAAGTCATAAGGCCTTGTAAGTATGGAATCATCTCAAGTGATATAATAGTATTTTTATACCTGTACTGATATTGTAATAGATTTAAGTCCTTTAATAAAAACAAATTTTTTAAATGTTTTGTTGGTATTATCAACAAACTTTATACACTTTTCCCAATTTTTATGAACGTAACTCGTTCAATTTTTATGAACGTTAAAATCTTCGTAACGCGATATATCTTATCTGAACGATTGCGAGAAGCACTTACTAAGGTTTCCGAGTGTTGGCGCGACGCACACAATAACAAACACGGTCAGCTGACTGCTTCTCAAATTGTAAATTATCTCCCTTTCTTTTTCTTCGTTATACAGACAATTCCTTCGTTTTGTGAAAAATTAGTACTGAATAAATTATTTTATATTTCGAAAATTCGTTTTACGGAGGGCAGTACGGTAGAAATTCTGGCCAAATAGATATACACTAGAAATTCGACATGCAAATACAGTTCCTTAACCCACATATGGGAAAAATACTGACACTTGGAAAATATGAAATAAAAAAATAATACACTTATTTTTATTTTTTAATTTGTGTGAGGTATCAATTGAAAGCCTTTGATGCCTTTGATTAACAAACCAAAGTAATTAAAAAAATGAAGTAAATAATAGTTAAACAGGCAAAATTGGATTTTTTTAAAATTTTAGTCCAACAATTTTTCACCTATCCTATATTACCGAGAGAAATTGGTTTCAAAATCTAGAAAAATGGAATTATGCCCACTAATTCGAAGTATCATTTTTCAGAATAGTGGTATTAAATAAAAAATATATACACCTATATTTTATTTTTTTATTATTATTATTTATTTATTTATTTATTTTTATTTGTCCATATATCAGTCCATAGTCCTTGATTAACCAATAAAAAGTAATAATAATAATAGATTAACGGGCAAAAGTGGAATTTTGGAAATTAGGTTGATTTTTCTCCAAAAAACTCCATTATTACCAAGAGGAATTGGTCTAAAAATCTTTAAAAAAAATTAAATAATGCCCACTAATGTGAAGTATAATTTTTTGGAATATTAAAAAATATATGTATTACTTGTAAACATTCATTATTGTGGTCCATTTACGTAACTGAACTGTCATTTGCGCAAATAGCCAAAGATGCTGCGCATCATACATTTTAAGTAAGTTATACCCATACTGATTTCGAGCTCTGTGTGGAACTCTTTCACTTACTAGACGCCCACGAACTCATAAAATGTGTGATAGTTCACATCAATTTTTAAACAGCGTGAAATTGTCGGTGCCAGTGTGTTAGATAGGACGCCCGCCCCCCCTCCTCCCCGACACTACCTGATTGACGTCTGACACTCTGGAAACAGATTATAAAAGTTCGTATCCAATAGTCAAAACTTTAATACAAAAATAGAGCGGCTAAAAATAGAAACCCTAAATCGCTTGTTGAGTATCGACTTTTTCAATGTTTTCCTTACCATTATTACACAGTATAGAAGAGCTGTCGCCCGGAGCCATTTATAAAAGAGCATCACCACGGGGCAGAGGAAGGAAGGAAGGAAGGAAATACTGGGTTACAGGGGGCGTTATAACACATTGCGTGCCACCCATGCTCGATATCTTCTTACCTTACTCTCGCACCTGCATGCATCAACATCATTTACCATTTACCCTATTCGAAACTTCATTTCAACACAAAAATTATGTGATGGTTGAATTGTCACATATTAGAACAGACATGGATAAACTACTCGAGCCTTAACACTACTTAAAAGTAGTGTTAAGGCTGCGTATAACCCCCAGAGGTTACCAATTTCTTATACAAAACTAACAATCTGAAATAAAACTAGTATCAATCTATACATCAAATTTTACACCGAATTTTTATCTATCTAATAGGATATTTTTAATTGTAGTCACATTTATTGTAAAAATATTATCGCTCAATAACTTAATAATTGACATAGGCAACATTGTTCTGTAATTTTTTAAATCTATTTATGGGTTTCAAATAACTTTTATATTTATATAGTTTTGTGTAGAAATGTTCAAATAATACGCCAACATTTTTTTCGACTTGATTACTTATAGTTTAGAACCCTCGTCGAAAAATATTATACTTGATGATAATGGAATGCCATCTTGGTACACGTATTCTTCACAAAAATTAAATCATTTTTACCCGTAACACCTATTTTGTGAACCGCGGCAGATTCAAGATGGCGGCAAATATAGACTACCAAGTACAATAACTGGTAGTCTATATAACTGGTTAACTTAAAATCCTTTTTGTAGAATGAAGCTTTAGCTACAATTTGCCGCATAGTACGCAAATATGCGTCGATTGGTTTACAAGGTGGCATCTATAACGCAATTTGTTTATTTACAATTAAATAAGAGTTTTTTCTACAATTTCAAATATCCCATTAGATAGATAAAAATTCGCTGCAAATTTTGATATAAATCCAATAAAAAACCTTTGGGAGATTGTCAACAGAAAGATTAGAAACAAAACACATTCAAATATTAAAGAATTGTTTAAAGCTTTGCAGGGTGCCTGGTCTAATATTGATAATGAAATGATCACGAAATTATTAGAATCAATGGCGAAAATATGTCGGGAAGTTATAAATACTCTTCTTTTTGGTTAAATTTAATGTAAAGTTTACACTTTTACTTGTTAAATTATAGTATTAGAAAATAAATAGAATTAAAGTAGTGTTAATTTTAATACTGAAAAAATAATATTTCATAAAAATAACACTATCTGAATAATTGAAGATTTACACGGTGATTTGGTTAAAAATAGTGATCTTTTTCTTTTTTAGGGTTTTGTAGGTATGAACAAAACACCCTTATACCGTCATTTTGTCGCCTGTCTGTCTGTCTGTCCGTCCGGTAAAAATTTTAGCCAAACGGCTGAACCTAGAGAGTTGAAATTTGACATGTTTATACAACTCTTTGACCCGCACATAGGAAAAATACTAAAACATCTAAAAAACATACATGTGCTCATCGAAAAAAAAATGGTTAAATTCTGAATAGGGTATCAAATGAAAGCCCTTAGTACGTGGATTAATGATCAAAATTTTATTTTTGCAAACTAAATTATTTTTAGGCGATTTTTGCCAAAATTGTGCAAAAAAATTTATGTCCCACAGCCTGTAGCCCAGATGGTTTAAACTAAAAATTCTAAATAAAGTACATTGGTGTGAACCGGAATAGTACAACAGGAATTTTTGATCAGTTTATGTTTTCGAATAACGCATTTTATGTGTTTTTAACTAAAATATGTAAAATATTTAATTCGCTATGTAGCACAATAAACGAGTAAACGTCCGTAGTCTAATGGTTAACATTCTCGCTTCCTAAGTTGTAAACTACTGTTCACTTCCTGTCAAATTTAATTTTTAAAAGCGTAAATTTAATAACCAGTAGGAAGTGTTGATATTATAATTTAATTCTATGTTTGAATACGAAATCAGACGGGCGGAGCTTATGACTTAAACAACCAATGCAAGCCATAGGCGCAATTTTCAAAATCTTAATGAACCTTGCTATATAAAAAAAATATTGCACATATTTAGAAACCTAAATAATGGTATTAGGCATTCGAATTAAAATTCACAAAAAAAATATTTTAACATAAAATTTGTTTTGGCAGCGCAAATAATCATCATTCACTTACTAAATACCTGCGAAGCCTGAGATGTGTGAAAATTCACACTTCACATCATGCAATTTTTGCTGTGTAAATATGCATTTGTTTTGGCCATAGAATTTAGACCAAATATAGTCAGATTAATGTGATTTTTTTTTACATAAGATATATTTTAACATAAAGATTAACCCCTGTGTACGTGGGTTAAAATTTGGGTTTTATTTTTAATAATGTTCAATTGTTATTATTCATAGCAACCTTGTTAAAACGAGACTTCAATAAAATTCATATAAATTTAAATTGCAATTTACTCACTTATTTTATGACGTAAGACTTGTTTACATCGTTTACTTAATTCAGAACAAAACACTCTATCGCAGAAGCAAAACAAATTTTATGTTTCCATTTAAAATAAGAAAGTTGCACTAGGTCAGGCGTGTACCCTGATTTATTCTTAGTGGGGGATCAGAAGGCAAACATATTTTAAAACACCTTCAAAAATTATAAAATGAAAAGATAAAAAAAACGAGCCGCAAATAGCCCTCTCGACCGCTTCCATCTTGGAAAGATGGTGAATGTTCGTGTTTAGTGAGAAAAAACAGTCAAATCGAACAAAAAAAATTTGGTTCGAAAAACGAGGTGAGGGGTCCCAAGTTCCCAGGTGGCACCTATACTAAATATTTTAAGATTAAACTCACTGATAAAAAAAACTTCTGTTTGGAGGTGTCTTACATTGAAGGAATAAACGAAAAAATCAGCTGTGGCCACCACAGAACCGACCGCCATCACAAAGTACTTGTGTAAAATGCATTCTAGCAGCAGAGTAGTTATTATTGTAAAAGACAATAACGTATTATATTACGTTTACAATTTCATAATGTGTATTTTGTATTTATAATTTACGATAACCATGGAAACGTGCCTGCATACATAAAAAATGTCTCAAATAAAAGTTGTTAGTTATTGAATTTATAGCTTTTTTCGTTAAATAATTGTTTTCGAAATATTTCTCTGTTCCATAATATTCGCAAAAATCTTAAAACCGACACGAGTAAACTCGATTTTTACCAAAAGTTGATCAACTCGTGCCATTAATGTCAAAAGCTTAAATATGAAGTTTCATAAAAATCATTTTAGCCGAATTTAATAAAAATGCAGGTTTACAAGGACCGACAGACAGACAGACCGACAGACAGATAGACAGACAGACAGACAGACAGACAGACCGACAGACATCATGCTACAAATAATAAAAACGTGTAGGGATGTAGGGATCAAACCTCAATTCGTGGAGATCCATTGAAATCTCGAAATGTCAAAATCGGTATGATCACGATACCTCCCTTATATATGTTGGCGGTCGGTAAAACGAGCGCGGCCCGACTCGAAGCGCGTACCTTTTGGCTGATGTAATCGGACTTGGACGTTCTCGGACATTGTCACTAGATATATTTTATATATTGGATTGGCTTTTCGTAAACAAAATGATCAAAAGCTTCAATCAATCGGTAAAAGATACTAGATTTGAAAATCTAGTTTCCCTTAAAGCAAAGAAATCGCCTATAACTGCGGTTCTTAAACTGTGGTCCGCGGACCCCTGGGGGACCCCGAAACAATTTTGACATTAACTTTACATCCCCCAACTTTTCGCTTTTATTCAAATAACTTATTTAATCAAAATTCTACATGGTCAAGACTTTTTGTATTTGTTGTTATCTAATTAGTTATTGACATAACTAAACAATAATTAGTAAAAATTTAATTATTTTTATTCAACTGCAAATTATTTACAGAAAACATATTATAATAAGATGTATTTTGACCAATATTTGACCAAGAAATCTTTGTATGAGTTTAACGTATTATAATTTGTAACTTTTTTTATTCTTTTTACTACTATTTTTATTAATTTTATGTTTTTTATTCTATGTATATGCTAATAAAAATGTTCCTCTATAAATGCACAAGACCATTTATTAAAATAACTAGCGATACATTTTTACCAATATTTATTACAACGTAGTGCTTATGAGATTATTGAGCCAGAAATTAAGTCTCAAGAACGGCGTCAATTGCCTAAGGTTGGGATGGGGTCCGCAAAAAAAAATGTTGTTCAAGAGGGTGTCCTCGGACTACATAAGTTTAAGAACCCCTAGCCTATAAGAACAAATTAACATACCTAGAGTACGTTCATCTTAACTTCATCACAGGGTATCATAAATTACGTCATCAATTCTGCGCGAGAAAACAGCTGATCACATTGACGTACATTAGGGTTTTAAACAATTGTTGTGGAAACCAAACACACAAAATCATGTATGTCAAATACATTTTTACTCATTTTAGTACACGGTATACCTTGAAAGGTACGAGAAATAAATAATAATAACAGAAATAAACAAACAACATCGCACAAAACGCGTAATTAAACACAAATCAAAGTAAGTGACGCTACTGAAATGTGTTAAGCTATCTATTGGTAACGTAATGGACGAAATTTGGTTTCTGCGCAGCTGAGTCGGTAACATGGGCCTGTGATGAAGTAAACTTGAACGTACTCTATTACTATACAACCGTATGAAATAAAATAATATTGGGAATTTCTGAAACAAAAAATTATAATAAAATCAATATTTTTTCAAAACAAAATTGTTATTGTACGAAAAATACATTTTTATCTCTTTTTATTGCAAGCAGGTTATAGTGGCGCTGATTAAAAATTATTCAGAAAAAACAAAAAAAAATTACGAAAAGACCAAAGTGATTCTTCGGTTGGCAAATTGGTCATAACTATCGGCCTCAGAACGAACTGCTATATCAGCTCTGCGATATTTGGTCCCGCGCAGGTGACTGCCAGAATCCCTCACCTGGAGCGGAACCCTTCTCCCGTAGTGTTTGTTCAGTTCAGGACAACACACGTGGGTTCCATAAGG
The DNA here is from genome assembly GCA_963971575.1 of Liopterus haemorrhoidalis. Lineage (NCBI taxonomy): Eukaryota > Metazoa > Arthropoda > Insecta > Coleoptera > Dytiscidae > Liopterus > Liopterus haemorrhoidalis. The sequence goes on along the minus strand of OZ020612.1, from coordinate 37,323,426 downwards.
CACCTGGAGTGTCGCGTCCATGGCTAGGGTAACCCAGCTCGAACGATCATCAAACCAATCCTGCAAGGTACCCAGAGGTTCGCCTTTTAAGTCCACATTATCGGAATCCTCTTCCAGGGAATCCACCTCTTCGTCCGTTTCAGGGAAGTAAGTGGATAGTTGGACGTTTTTATAAATATGTTCACCATGGCATTCTAGATCTTCGGACGCATCTATACATTCAAAATTTTTAATAATAATTTTATGACAAATTTTAATATGGCGTGATTTATAGAAATTTTCATCTTCACATGGACGTATCTCAAAAACGAAAAGCAATAAACACCTGCGGTTGAAATTTTTGAAATCTTTTGGTCATAATTAACTTGGAACCATATTTTGAAACAAACAAAAATTTTGAAAATTTTAATATTCATTAAATTTTTTTGAACATTTTGATAAATCTTTACTAAAAAATGGTTAGGGATAGAAATCTTCGGTTTGAATTTTTAAAATTCTACTACATTGTTAAGACTAAAAAAAAAAAAAATGGGTTTTAATAAACCAGTTATTAAATTTTATATGGGCAGTAATCCAAAACTCTTGAAAATGGCCAAATATCGAAAAATCGTAAGGGTAGACCTTAAAAGAATCCTGATTTACAAGCAAAAAATTTCTGTCTCCGATTTTATTGAAAATTGGTATAAATGTGTAAATTTGGTCATAGAACAATAAAATTGGGTCCATTTTGAAAAAAAGTTTTGGAATTAAAGGCAAAAAACTGACCCAAATCGGTTCTAACCCAAAAACCAGGGGAGCATGATTTTTTTTAAATATTTTTTTCATAATCCTTACCGAAAAATTAACTTAAAACCATATTTTGGCTAAAATCGGAGTCAAAAATTTTTTGACCAAAATTTCAAAATATAAGTAATTTTTTTTTTAAATTTTGTTGGAAAATTGATGTACTTATACATTTTTAGCCTTAGATGACAAATATATGGTCACTTTTGAGTTACTGTCTAAAATTTTGACATTTGCGGCAAAAAAAGTAAAAAAGAAGACAGTTTTTTAATCTGAATAAACTAATACAGTTTTTAATAAGATATATTTTGGAGAGCTATGGTGAGAGTTACCTATAAACGAAGTATCACACTTATTATTTACTTAACATCAAAAATATATGCAAAATAGTAGTTAGAGCTCGTTAATCTTAACGTCATCACAGGGTATCATAAATTACGTCATCAATTCTGCGCGAGAAAACAGCTAACCACATTGACGTACATTAGGGTTTTAAACAATTGTTGTGGAAACCAAACATACAAAATCATGTATTTCAAATACATTTTTACTCATTCTAGTACACGGTATACCTTGAAGCGTACGAGAAATAAATAATAATAACGGAAATAAACAAACAACATCGCACAATACGCGTAGTCAAACACAAATCCAAGTAAGTCACGCCACTGAAATGTGTTAAGCTAACTGTTGATAACGCAATGAACGAAATTTGGTTTCTGCGCAGGGGAACTGGTAATATCCGCCTGTGATGAAGTTAAGTTGAACGTACTCTAAGAATAAAGAAACGATTATATTGTATTCTACTTGAAATTGAAATATCTCAATTATTATGTACGTTACAGCAAAATATACATTACAAAAACGGGTATTCCAGCTAGTATTTTATAAATTTAACAATGAAGTAGACATTGATACCAATAACTCAGGACCGATTTTTTTTTTTTTTTGTAATATCACTTTTGAATGTTACCTCATTTATTCTCATTTATTGGTGTTGAGAAAAAAACATTTCATTCTGGATATATTATAAAAACGATTTTATTTTATCAGAATTTAATTATTTCTGTTGTTATTTCAAGAATGTAGACATTTCAGTGTGGGATTAATGGTGCTCGTCATCACATTCACAAAACCCATAATAATAACTCAATAGTCTCACCAAAGAGTTTTGATACTGGTAAATTGATTTCTAATGCAAAAAATTTATGTTAAGTGTGAATATTCACACATTTCAGGGTTTCGCAGGTATATAATAAGTGAAGGCGGCATTTGTTGAGTGTGTAGGACAAATTTTACTTTGTAGTAATCACGGCAAAATGAACGATATTTTTAAAATAATTTATCGTCTGTTAATCATATAATAAGACTGGTTATTAAATTTACGCTCTTAAAAATTAAATGCAACATTTGTCAAAATATAACTAGAATTTTGACAAAATAATTTCAACATAATAAAAATGCAAAAAAAAAAACAGAAAAAATAAAACTCGAAACCCTTCGTTTTCCAGCCAGTTTAAGAGCGCTCTAACGCATGTAGCCATCGAACGCTATGCATGTGAGTGTCTTACATTGGTATAACTTTTGTACTTTGTGAACCAAAAAACCACAAAAAATGCGTTGTTTTCCAAAAACATAATCTGATCAAAAATTCCTGTTGTACTATTTCGGTTCACACCAATATAAATTACTTAGAATTTTTTTAGATTTTTAGTTTAAACCATCTGGGCTACAGGGTGTGGGACAAAATTTTTTTTGCACATTTTTGGCAAAAATCGCATCAAAATAATTTATTTTGCAAAAATAAAAATTTGATCGTTGATCCACGTACTAAGGGCTTTCATTTGATACCCTACTCAGAATTTAAAAAAAATATTTTTGTGTTCGATGAGCATATATTTGTTTATATTTTTAGGGGGGTATGTTTTTTAGATGTTTTAGTATTTTTCCTATGTGCGGGTCAAAGAGTTGTATAAGCATGCCAAATTTCAACTCTCTAGGTTTAGCCGTTTGGCTACAATTTTTACCGAACAGACAGACAGACAGACAGACAGACAGACAGACAGACAGACGACAAAATGACGGTATAAGGGTTTTTTGGTCATACCTACAAAACCCTAAAAAATAACAATAAAATAGTGATTACCTGATAAGACAGAAAAAACTGTTAGAAAAATTATAACGTTGTACATTGTTTTATTGTTATCTGAAGACTAATTTGTCAAGTGGACATTTAGTGAAGCCTTACTCAGCATTCGCTGGCACATTTTTTGCGTTCGTGTCTATCGCGTAGTCGCGTGTTGTTTTTCTACTGTATTTCCGAGCACAGCCTTTAATTTCCTGTGCGACATGTCTTCACGTGAACTTATCAGATGCACACATGCTCGCAACACATAAAATCAGCTCAATAATTACAGCGATTCTAAACAAACAAGAGTTCCCGGGATATATGTGAATAGAGGATACGCATAAAATTTATATTTTCTTAAAAGTACATTTTTTTGATATGTTAATATTAGTTATGTCACATAACAAAACAAAAATCACATTGTAATTAATATTTCAGCGAAATTTTTTAATTAAAATATTATAAATTTGAAATAAAGCCGACCACAGCGCGAAAATTGCCGAGTAAATACGACTGAACATGATGTCAGAACCTACATGACCCAGACTACCTTCTCCAAGGCAAGCCTTTACGTGTGTATTAGAGATGACAACGATTAATCTAATATTGAAATAATCGATTATTTTGTTTCAATTAATCGATTAATCATACAATATTTTTGGTTTCGATTAATTAATAATTAGTCGATTAATTTATTATTAATCAACAATTTTATTTTATTTTCAAGAAATTACTTAGTTGTATTGTTGAAACACTGGTCGGAAAGATGACTTTGCTATCTTCTTTTCAATAAAGTCCCTAGATTACTAGACCTTCAGAACACTCATCCTCGCCCATCTGGAGAAATAAACTGACCCGCTACTCATTTCTGCCCAATATACTGCTATACTTCCAGTCCAGTCAGTTCAAAAGCTCACGAGCGCAACGTAATCTTCCAACTCAATAATTTGCGAGAAAAGCCTGGCAAGTTACAGGTCTTGTGGATACAAGCCCGTGTTTCCTCAGTGTCTTTGACAGTTCGTCATGAAATAGCAAATGTTTTGTGGCTCGTGGATGCTATTCGCTGATGACGCTTTATAGTGTAATTGATAGAGTTTTTGGTCATCTTCATATAATGGCGCAGCTTGTACAACGTTTTCCGGCCACAATTTAATTTTATTGCACAAACAAGACTTGAATTATTTGTATTAAAATTTACGTACTTAATATGCAATATTATATAGTTTTCGTTCAAACGGGTCAGTGATGGGCGTTTACACGTAAACTTTAATTGTTTACGTTTACGTGTAAACTTATGTAAACAATTGGTAAACTTGTCAACAATGTAAACAATGTAAACTTTGTAAACTGTCAAATAATGAGGTTAGTTTTAGTTATTTAATACGAATAATAGAGAGTTAATGAACAAGTATATTCAGTTCAAAACAATAAATTTATTAAAAAAAATGGTGGGATGAAACCGAAGGAATAGTTCTGAAGAACTAGGTTTTGTTTTAATTAAAGAAAATGAAAGAAATTATAGGGCGTTATGCAAAATTTGCAATTAATGTTTTCGTTATTAAAAAATATAGGCTGATTTTCTTAAAGGTGAAATTTAATGTATTTTGTTATTAAAAAAATGAAACTGAATTAAAAAAAATAAAAGTTTTTATTTTTCATATTCATATTTACTAATTTGTATGTAACACCTGTATGATGATGCAAATTCGATTTTTATTAATATTTATATTGGCTTTTTCATTTAAAATCGTTTCATTAAAATTATTTATAAAAATGTATTGATAATGAGGTTCTGTAATTCAAAACAAGTGCGCATGTCTAAATCATTGTTTACATTGTTTACGTTGTTTATATTGTTTACAAGAGTTTTTGTGTTTACTTTACATCAATTGTTTACGCGTCAACAATGAGGTAACTTACATTACGTAACTTACGCGCCCATCACTGAAGCGGGTATTATTTATTGTTACTGTCTGTTTAATTAGCAACAAAAATATTTGTTTATGCAGATATTGTATTACCTTCCATTACTTATATTTTCCTAATAAAACGGTTAAATGATGTTATATCAGCCTTTAAAATACAACATTAAGACTGTCCCATTTTTTTGTCGTCGAGCTTTTTCATAATCGATTAATCGATTATTTTTTACCAACGTTTCGATTAATCAAATGATCAATTAATCGATTAATTAACTTTTATTGTCATCTCTAGCGTATATAGTGTATTGTATGAGAGTTTTGTATTTGTTTTTTAAACAATTTTTCACGCATTTATTATTATTAATAATAATAATATTAATAATAATAATAATAATTTAATTTTAAAGGACAGAGACTTTCTGGAGGGAACTTTATGAACACGAGGCGATCGTGCAGGACACTCCAGTTTTGGAGAGATTTGAGGAATTCTGTTCACAACACCTGACAGATCCTCAGGCATGCCCCCCTGTTACCACGGAAGAAGTTACACGTGCTATTTCGAAAGCGCGCAATTTCGCTGCACCAGGAGTTAATGGTATTATTGCTTTCTGGTGGAAGTCATTCACAAGCGTGCACGGCCATCTTGCACGAAATTTTACTTCTTTTATCCGTGGAGAAATACCAATACCATCTTGGTTACCAGAGGGGCGTACAGTATTAATCCCCAAAAAAGGTGATTTAACCAACCCGAAGAACTACAGACCTATTACTTGTCTCAATACGCTGTATAAGATCTTCACCAGCGTATTAAACGAGCGGGTACTGAGCTCCATTGCCTCTCTTTGGTCAGACATCTACGAACAGAGGGGATCGAAGAGGGGCCAAGCAGGTTGCAAAGAAAACCTTATTATCGACCAGTCAGTCTGTCATGACGCGTCGTATTTCAAACGCAACCTGTTAATGGCTTGGGTGGACTACGCAAAAGCTTATGACACTACGTCACACGCTCTCATTTTAACATTATTGCGCATGTTACGAGTCCACCCGGAGATAGAGAGATGCATTGGGCAACTTATGTCCCTCTGGAAGACACAATTTGTTGTCCCAAGCGGATCAACTGCAGTGTCGACAGAGTGGATATATTTCAAGCGTGGGGTTTTCCAGGGAGATTCCCTAAGCCCGCTACTATTTTGCATCTCACTTCTTCCTCTATCGATCGAGCTTAGGCGCGGCAGTGGCTACATGGCGGGTCCCCCGTCGAAGCGTAAGCACAAAATTACCCATCTCTTTTACATGGATGATTTGAAGCTCTACGCCTCGAACGAGAGGAATCTGCAGACCGCCTTAGATACTGTTGCTGAGTACACTGCCGCGATAGGTATGCAATTCGGGTTGGAAAAATGCGCTGTTTTTCATATCTACAGAGGAAAAGGTTTAGACAACGGTGAAGACGTTCAATTGGTTGATGGGAGCATTATAAAACATCTTAATGCCGAAGGGTCTTACACATTTTTAGGCATCAGTGAGAGAGGTGTCCAAGATGTCACTCTTATTAAGCAGGCTCTTCGCAGCAAGTATATGGCACGACTTACGCAGATATGGAGATCATGTCTGTCTGGCAAGAACAAGATCGCTGCCACAAACATGCTTGCTGTCCCATTAATTTCATACACTTTTGGTGTAATGAAATGGAATGTTGATGATCTTAAGGATCTCGACAGAAGAACCAGAAAGATCATGAACATCAACCGAAGTCTTCACCCGAAATCTTCTGTGCAGCGCATTTACCTCCCTCGTCAAAATGGGGGTCGGGGATTATTAAATCTGGAGTGCTTGCACGATCGACTCGTCCTGGTTACAGCTAACAGTATCCTCAGAAGTCAGGACCCACTATTAAAATTCGTTAGTGAGCACGAATTTAGTGGCAAAGGGGCGTTTCTTTACCAGGCAGCGCGAAGAGCAGCAACGAGATTTAACCTGGCAGACTTGAGTCCCGTCAGGGAAAACGCTGGAGTACAACTCTCTCGGGAGGAGTACAACAGAGTTACCGGTTCGGTGAAACGAGGCGAGACAGACATGTTGACAAAAGAACACATGAGTAAAAGTATGCACTCTGTGTTCTTCAAACATATTAAAAGTCTAGAGTTGTCCACCGAACTCACGTTCTCGTTTCTTAAGTCTGCTGGTTTGAGATCGGAAACAGAAGGTTTTGTGTTTGCGTGTCAGGATGGTGTTATAAATACTTTGGCATACAGGGCCCGCATATTCCAAATAGCGGAGTCCACACTCTGTAGGTTGTGCCACCACCATTCTGAAACGATAATGCACATTCTGTCTGCTTGTCCATCTCTTGCAGCGTCGAGCTACGTGTCTCGACATAATGCTGCTCTCCGCGTGCTCTACTATCATCTTAGACATGCCTATGGTATTGACCAAATACCGGTTATACCGTACGTCCCTTCTGACATAGAATCGGTGGTGGAAAATTCCAAGTGCCGAATGCCGGTTACTGACAGCCACTAAGCCGGACATAACCCTCCTGGATATCGAGACCAAACAGATGTTTGTGATCGAATTCTCAAGTCCAGCTGAGAAGAATATCTCTCTCAAGGAGGAGGAAAGAGGTCCAAGTATATTGACCTCTTGTCCGAGCTTAGAAAGCTGTATCCCGGGTATAAAGTTAAGCTTGTAGTCCTGATAGTTGGTGTTTTGGGTGGCATGAAAGCCTCCTATCGAAGGGAAATCGAGTCCATTCCCGCCTGTAGATCTTCTGCCAACTCTTTGATCTGCAGGATGCAGAAAGCAGTGCTGCTCGGGTCGCTCCGCATTGTGCGGGCACTGAATCTGGCGTAATTTCCGCGGCTGCATATCGCCAGGGTTTGGGATGCAGTCGTGTGTATTTAGCTCCACTAGTCTCTAGTATGACGCGGCTCAAAAGGTTGGTGAAGTTTGAGATTAGTGGACGCTTGTCAAAACCTGACAAACCCCAAAATAATAATAATTTTATTGACCAAATTATAACTACAAAAAATGTTTTTAGTCAAATACAATATTTAAAATACAAAGTTTCAAAATTTAATCAAAATTGACATTTTCAAATTCATCAATGACGTACAGAGTGATTATTTAATGGCGAGACGACGTCACCGAATTTTACGTGCCTCCTAGCAGAATACTATGATTATAATAACCTTGAAGAAAAAAAGATAATGCGCATGCGCGCATAATCGCCTGCTACGATGTGTATGAAACGGCAAATTATTAAAACTTCCAGTGACGTCGTCTCGCCATTAAATAATCACTCTGTATATTGGATTACTTGTTAGTATGTTCTTAAGATTAGAGATTGTATAAATTGTATAACAGCAAAATAAATTAAGCAATTTCTGGACTTATTTAGACGCAAAAATTTACCCCGGGTATTATTTTTACTGCGAGTGTTGTGATCATGTGTCTCACCAAAAGTATTGTAATTGGTTGAATTTTTGTGTCTAAACAATAAACAATGATAAATAAATAAAGGCAAAGTCATTATTTTGAGTTTCACAAAAAAATCTCGACTCTGTTAAAATGGCAGATAAAGATTTTGTTATTTTTGAGTGATAATTTACCCAACATTAATGCTTTTCCTTCTTTTTTTTTTGTTTTTCACCATTAGGTAATGAAATCAATTGTTTTTGTGGAGTTCTAAATAAAATATTTGTGCACGTCGGTACTAAACAATATTTTCGATGTTTCGAAGTACTGGATCATCCATATTTTATGTCAATATAAAATTTAATTCGGTAAACATGTAGAATAACTTTATTTTAATTAAAATCACTCTAACTTTACACAACCTATAAAAGTTATACAACCAAATAAGTTCACGACAGACTGTGTAGGCTGTAGGTTGTAGTCTGGGTAGGGTGTGACGTCACAGCCAAGTTTGTAAACAATAGGAGTGTTTTTCGCGCGCTTATGAAAAAAAAATTTTAGCCTTAAAAAAAAAAAATGCAAAACTGTTTTTTATGTTTATTTGCAACAAAAGGAATATAATAAAAAATTAAATAAAAATCATGCCTATCCCCTATTAGCATAATGTGTAGTAGTGAGGGTTGTATATGCTACGAGCCTTATATGCTCACAAACTATATACATTATTGTTATTAAACCTAAAGCCTTATGTATAATAGATCCATAACACAACAATAACATAAGAATCATAGTACTGTGTTTGTCTTTTTATTATAAACAGATGTTCAGAACAGTGGCACCCCTTTGTACTCTTCCTTATGTCCACGCTATGCCTCATGCTATATAGGTATTATAAACTAGGCTTAACGGTGTAATTATAATTATAAAGTCAAAATTTCACAACAAAATAAAAATTGTTGACAAAGTCAGAATAGACAAACAATTTTCTTTATGTATTAGCATGCTCGAAAAGAGAACGTTTGTAGTTGGTTTGTGTGTGGCTAGAAGTGAATAAGGAATCACGTTAAAATCAGGCAAATATTTTTAAAAAAATTTCCCAGTCGTTCTTCCTTAGAAAGTGAAGGATTCGCTAACGAGGTAATTTCGCCGAAAATAATTTCCCCAAATACAAATAAAAGTGGTTCAGAACCCACGATAGATTGGTCTCGCACTTTGTGTAAGACAGGCAACACGCAACACACAGGTGTACTCGGGGAAATCACCACGCTCAGTACTAAGTAGAACCCTCATGAAGCCAGATTCTTTTGCAATTCGTCCTCCTATTTTTGGTCATCATTTCGATCTGTCCTCCTTTATTCTTGGTCATCACTTTAGATCGTCCTTCTGTTTTTGGTCAGTATTTCGATCCGTTCTCCTTTTTTTGGTCATCAATTCGAAACTTTTTTTCGTTTTCATTTGTTACTTAAGATCAGTGCCGCTACAACATAAATTGGTGCCTGATGCGTAAAATAATTTAGCCCCCCCTCCCTAATTACATACGCAATTTATAAAATTTTATGGTAGGGTGATTGCATCAGTAAGGGAATGTGTAAGACATTTACTTACGTTGTTTTCTTCACCAAAATGTTACCATATTTAAGATATTTACTTACCATATTTTATCGAGAATCCTTAAAATCTTACTATTTTATTTTGATGCAACTGGAAATTAAAGAATAATTTAGAAAAATAAAAAACATAACTTTATTCATAAAAATCACAAAATCACCAGTAAAGGAACACTTACTTCTAATAAAGGAACTACCTTATTACCAGTAATGGAACATACAAAAATATATATTATAAAGTCATTTTTTGACAATAAATTTAAAAAAAAAACATTCTTTGGTATTATCTTTTGGTTTAGTTTTAATCTTTTTCTTTGGTTTGGTTTAAATTGCAATATTAACGATTATATTAATAAATTATGTTACAAATCTTTTCATAAACTCAAAAATCATGATAATCAACTAATATAAAAACGGAAAAAATATAAACTCTAGGTCAATGAAACACAAAAGGGCTAAAGAAATATTATATTACATAATTGAATATCAGAATAAATAAAAAATATATATATTTAATGACAAAAAATGGGATATTTGAACAACAAATAATAAATTTTTTGGTATTTTATTAATATATTACATTAACATATTATTAATATTAATATATTACATCACTTTAACAGAATGGAAAATTAAATAAATTGTGAAAAACTTTTCTGGCTTTTAACTGTGAGAATTCGTTAATTAAGTCTTCATAATTTAATGTCTGCGCTATAGCAGTGTTTCTCAACCAGAAACGCACCGCGGACCAGTATAATATATAATTTTCTAACGCGGACCACTAATAATAATTGTTGGTTAATTTTTTGCAAGAAAACAAATATATTTGATGTGCTACTAAATACATTTATTTTATTTGTAGAAAATCACAGAAAGTTTACAGAAAATAAACAAAATATAAATTATTTACATAAAAAATGTGCATAAAAAATTAAAAATACATATAAAAACTTTCGCGGACCACTAAAACTTTTCTGGGGACCACTGGTGGTCCGCGGACCACCTGTTGAGAAACACTGCGCTATACTATTTTCTATTGATATTAAAGCTAAATTTTACCATCTATCTTGGCCTATAGTAGAACGCAAATAATTTTTTATTAACTTTAATTTACTAAAACTGCGTTCATTCGAAGCAACACTTACAGGGAACGTTAAAAATATACGCAGCGCAATGAAAATATTAGGGTACACATCTTTTAAATCGTAAGTGTGGATCACTTGTAATAATTGCATTGAAGTGGCAGTTTTACAATCTTGGCTGCCATTTGAAACTTTCGATTATGAAATCAATTTTGTGTTGATTATAGTTTATTAGTATAGAAAATAATAATAAAAAAATTAAATTTGGCCATTTGGCGCCCCTATGAATCCGGCGCCTGGTGCGGCGGCACCGCTCGCACCACCCTTGTTGCGGCATTCCTTAAGATGACCATTTTTATGGTCAAAGGGTAGAATATTATGCGGAAGCCCCTTTGAACTGTGACCCCTAGAAGGTACCATGGCCGACACCTGTTAAATTCGCTGGCACTGGAAGCAGCAGTAAATTGATATTTTTATGCGGAGCCTTCTATAAAAATCAGTTATTGGAAGTTGTAAAATTATGTGGAAAATATAATTAGGCGGGGGGTGGTCGGGGTATAGGGGTGTCTCATTGCAACGCACGACATCCGGTCAATTCAATAAGTACGGTTACCAATGTCCACTGGTTGCTACAACAAAACCCCCGGCGTCAGTCCAGGCCGCCCTACATCTAGAGCGTCTGCTGGAATTCCATCGAATTTCGCACGGGAGCGCGTAATTACTCATTATTCCAGTAAATGTTCCTTCATTTAATCTCGCTCATGAATATTTCATTTATAATTGATAACATTACATGCTAGATTTTTGCCAGCTTTCGTGCTAAATTCAGGAACTTTGTTAAAATGTTTTTTGACAGTGAAATTGTACCGTTGGTTCAACACGGATACAGCCCGTGATGAATGCTTTAAATATAGTATCAAATATTAAGCAACAATGTTATGGAAAGAATTATTGTACTGAACTAGACCTGGTACCATTCAACTTTGACGCATAAATTCACTATTGTATATTTTGATGTAAATTTTTTAAACAATTAACTCTCCCAAATAATATCACCATGTAATCTTTTATTTTTTACCATGACATACAGATATATATATATATATATATATATATATATCATTTGGTGTTGAATTAATATGTTTACATTTTTATCGAATCTGTTATAACTATGATGATTATACGTCATTTATTTTAGAGTAGAACTACCCAAAGTGGTCTATATCGGTCCTCAGGGACCGATACCCAATTTTTCTCTTGAGTGGGCTTACGACCTATAAGACAAATGTGTCCCTTAAACACATGTTTCTTTGAATGGCGGGGGGGGGGGGGTAATTAAAGCCCATAAGCGTAAACTGAGTGCGCGCCTTGTTTAAGAAATACTGCTCTTAAAAAAATGAAAAAAACAAATCGTGTTAAGACTTTTCATATCTTTTATATTTGATGTTGAATGTTTTTGAAGAGTTGTTGAGTTGTTGTGGAATTGTTGGAGAGTGTTGATATTGTGGAGTGCTAGCTGGTTAAAGTGTTTGTTGTTATAAGTAGCGAATGCGACGGTTGTTGTTAATATTAATAATGATGGTGTGAGTAATGAGGTAGGTGCTATTGAATACATCGATAGCGGTGTTAATAAGGTCGCGGCATTGTGTGGGGCGGCGCCGGGTGACGGGGCAGCAGGCCGGGGCCGGGGGGGTGTATCGCCGCCGCCAGACAGACAGTGGCCAGTGACAGTGAGCGACCCGCACGCTCTCATGTGTTACGCTGTGTTCGCTGTCATGTGCACGAGGACAACATGTCCACCCGTAGGAAGGCCTCCAGGAAGGCGCACCAGCCCAACGGCCTCTACGTCCATTCATCCCCGCCTAGAGGTACGTACCAACATCACTTCCACAATAATAACCATTTTATATATATTCGAGTTTTACCAAAGTCAAGGCCGTTATATGTAAATTCAATCAAATAACAATCTTAATTGTTACATAAAAATGTACCCAGGTTGATCTCGGTAACGGGCCACGAGATAAGCACGCAAAACAACGCCCGGCAACGCCAGGCGACGCGACCTCTCTAAAATTATTCTACTTCAATTGCACAAGAGAAATGCACATTTACGATTAATTTATTAAAAATTTAACATGCACAAACCATTAAAAAAAATTATTATAGCGTTAAATTAAAAATTATATACATAAATGTATTTCTCCACATCTCACCAATCCTTGTCTAAGTTCTTTCGAGAAAACATACAGCCATAATCTTTGATTTGGTATCCATTCTTCGTCTTTTATGTCTGCTTGAGCGACAGAAATTGTGACCAAACGCCTGGACCTCCAGCAGTATTCCTTAACCTAAAAGTTACTGCGGACCAAAATAATATTCATATTTGTTACAAAAAAACTTATTTAGGACATAGTCATTTAGTAAAAATCAAACCGTAAATGTATGAGAGTTATTTTTGACCCGATTTAAAATTTAAAATACAATAAAAGAATTTTAACAGGTGAAAATCGAGTTACTTCGTCTAAGCCCCGCCTTTTGTTATGCGTCTTGTTTTTAAGGTATCAAATATGCATAAATCACTTATAGTTGTGTAATACTTATAAATCATATAGCACATTGTTAGTAGTGCGAAATACGTTTCTGAAATTGAAAAAATATATAAAGTCATTAATAGCTCTGGGGTCGACTCAGCCTCAAGTATTTAATACTTATAAACACCTGTTCATTCAGGGATAATAGGACCGGTCAAAACGTCACACTGACCACGTGGCTTTCATGACCGGCGGTCTAGAAACGGAGAACTTACCTTCTCTGCCCTTATACGCCTATCTAGGCGTGGGGACCTATAATTTATTATTATTATTTTTTTTATGAATTCGTTAATAAATATATTTTTATTAATTTAATGAAGACTTCGATAGAAAGAATAAATGTTATTGTGACGAAATTTTCACAAATTATTTATATTAAGTTTAAAAAAATTAAATGGAAGCTTTTAGTACTCAAATATCGAATAAAAATGATGATTTTAATGTGATTATAGAATTGGCCTAGACATCCAACATTCTGTTGACTTCTTATATTTATTAAATACGTACAAAATCCTGAAATACATATGTGAAAATTCTGTTATTGCCACTTTCATGCGGTTTCTTTTTTTGCCCTGGGGACTTACAAGGACTCTAAAACACGTGTTTATAAGAACACACTAAGGAACTCTAGAACTGTGTTTCCCAACCGTCGGTCCGAAAGATTTTTTGCCGGTCCGCAAATTTATTTTTTGTGCAAGTTTATAAAAAATTATGTTAATTTATAAAATACAATAATAATTAATTTCTACAATAAACGATACATATATATCAAAAACATGATGTTAGTGGTACATTTTATTACCTTTAGTCTTTTATTTTGAAATGAAAATGTCTGTCCTTAATCTGTTAATTGCTTAAGTGATAATTTGTTTCTTTTTTCACTAATTATTTGATTTTTTCTTTGTTTTTTTTTGTGTTTGTAATCATTGCAATAAAAAATATAAAACTTTTGCAATACACATTTTCTAGGTTGCTCGCCGGTCCGCCATGAAAAAAGGTTGGGAAACGTTTCTCTACAGCTCACGAGCTCTTTTTTAGTCATCGCTTTTATTTTGGGGGACTCTTTTTAGGGTTTGGAGGTATGACCAAAAAACCCTTATACCATCATTTTGTCGTCTGTCTGTCTGTTCGGTAAAAATTGTAGCCAAACGGCTAAACCTAGAGAGTTGAAATTTGGCATGCTTATACAACTCTTTGACCCGCACATAGGAAAATACTAACACATCTAAAAAGCATATGCCCCTAAAAATATGCACAAATATGTGCTCATCGAAAAAAATTTTTTTTTTTTTATAATTCTGAGTAGGGTATCAAATGAAAGCCCTTGGTACGTGGATTAACGATCAAATTTTTATTTTTGCAAAATAAATTATTCTGAAGCGATTTTTGCCAAAATTGTGCAAAAAAATTTTTGTCCCACACCCTGTAGCTCAGATAGTTTAAACTAAAAATCTGAAAAAATTCTAAGTAATGTGCATTGGTGTGAACCGGAATAGTACAACAGGAATTTTTGTTGGATTAGATCAGATTACGTTTTTGGAAAAAACGCATTTTTTGTGATTTTTTGCTAATAATGTACACAAGTTATAGCGCTGTAACACGCTACAATGGAACGTGTATGCTGGTGTAATGGTTTTGATGCTGGCGTTTCACCCAAGTAACTCGATCCGAATAGGATCGAACCCTGCGAGAAGAGACAATATTATTTTTTGTTTTTCTTTTTAATTTTTATACTGTTTAAATTATTTTTTCAAAAGTCTAGTTATATTTTGGCAAATGTTGCATTTAATTTTTAAAAGCGTAAATTTAATAACCAGTGGAAATTGTTTAAATTATAATTTAATTCTGTTTCAATGTACACGAAATCAGAGGGGCGGAACTTATAACAACCAATGGAAGCCATAGACGCAATTTTTAAAATTCTTAATGAACCTTGCTATATAAAAAAAATACTGCACATATTTAGAAACCTAAATAACGGTATTAGGCGTTCGAATTAAAATTAACAAAAAAAATATTTTAATATAAAATTTGTTTTGGCATCCCAAATAATCATCATTCACTTAATAAATACCTGCAAAACCCTGAAATGTGTGAAAATTCACACTTCACATCAATTTTTTATTTTAGGTCGACACTTGCATTTTGGAAGTGAGGATCTTTTTTTGTCAACACTTGTGTTTTAGTAGCGAGGATCTTGTTTTTATAGGTCATCACTTGCATTTTGGAAGGTAAAATGCTTTTGGTCAACACTTATTGCCGAATAATTTCCCGATCTCTTCCCCTATAACAGTGTTCTTCAACCCGTGGTCCGCGGACTGGTGCCGGCCCGCAGAAAATTCCTGCCGGTCCGCGAAATATTTTGACCGAATCATGTAGATGCACACTTATATTCACGAGTATATAGCACATTTTTTTAATCGACGCAGAAGCTAACTTTTGTCCGAACCATGATTTATTTAATATTTACTAATCCCAATACAATGCCTCTCGCGACTATTTCTCATACTTGTGAAGAAGCTAGATCTTTGGAATAGCCGCTTATAAGAGGAAGATATAGAAATGTTTCCACTTTTGGAAGAATTTTTTATTGCTGCTGTTGTCAACCAGAAAGTCATATTCAACAATAAGTCAACATTTAAGAGCATTAGCTGAAAATTTTAATAATTATTTCCCTAAAAATGAAAATCTTCCTAAGGTACCTCTGGTTTAATAATCCATTCTTGAAAGATATAAAGTCATGTGTACTTGATCCTCGTGAAAAATAAAAGCTGATCGAATTGTCTTGTGATGTCACTCTGGTGTCCAGACATAAAATGCAATCATTGTCTCAATTTTGGAAATCGCTAGAAACAGAATATCCATCTTTGAGTTATAAAGCTATCAAATTATTAGTAATTTTTTCGACTTTTGTGCGAAAAGATTTTTTCAAAATTCCGTGGTGTCTTGGATTTGAACTCGGTCTCTTGTATTTGTTAATGGTGTAGTGAGTGATGCTTCTGGTTATCTGTAATTGAGAAGGTTCGTTAGTGAGTTGGCGGGTGTTAGAATGTTGTTGTTACGCATGGCGGTACAAGGGTTATGTGCGTGTTGTACCGCGGTGATTAAGAGAGCTGAGAGCTGATTTTCACACGCTCTTCCCGCTAAATGAGCAAATGGTGTGCGCGTGACGAGTGCGATAATGAGAGGTAGAGGTAAGCCGGGCCGGGCCGGGCTGGTTGAACACTGATTGCGCTTTCTGTGCTCTCCAGTGCTGAATGTGAACTCCGCCGTCATCAGACAGCTGGTGCGTAGCGGAGACCTGGAGCGACTCGAACACCTCGTCATAGAGGGCAAGGGGGACAAGCTACTCGGGGAATACTCTCCAGACTATCGCACCAGAACGTTCCTCAGGCAGCAGGTGCCCGCGATCATGGTGAGTATTCACACGATATGTACAAAGTGCGCCAGCTAAGCTTGCAAATAAAAGTTGTCGCTTCGACTTTTTCAGAGACATAATAATTTCAACAAAAACGTTTGAATATTTGCCGCTTTTATTTACTTTATTCCACTTGGCCTAACAAATTCCGTTGCATATATGTTCATTTTATTCCATCCTTCGTGATAAAAAGAGATAAAACATACGACTTAATTCTAATTAATTACTAGATTAATTCGGGACAAATTCAACTAATTCTTGTCTACTTTTTAACATTTAAGGGTTTTGATAACACATGTAGTTAATTTAATAAGTGAACTAAACTCAAGCGGAGAGAAGCGGTATTATTGTGGTATTAATCAGTTGACAGTGGTAGTTGGGTTATTTTAGTGCATTGTTTTGAATTATTAACAGCTACCATAAACGGCGCCTTTGGTAGCTGTCAAAAAGCTATAAAATTGATTCGTAAGATTTATGCATGACCTTGAAGTGACATATTTTATTTGTTAGGCTATAAAACCGGGATGTTACAATAAAACAAAAATAAATGATTTTTTTTAAATTTATTTTTCTGAAATATAATATGTCTAAGCAAACAAAAGCCCTGAGTGAAATGTTAGTGGGGGGCAAAAGCAATTATGAAAAAAATGTGTCCCTTAAAAATGGTTTTTTTGAGGGTATGAGAGGGTTCAAGCCCTTAAGCAGCCCCCCCACCAACGTGCTTTCCTGGTTGAGTACAACGATCGCTGATTGGTTGGCCGGAAACGTGCCTAAAAATTTTCAAATTAGTTTCACATGTTTTCCGGGGCTTTTGTTTGTTTAGACGCACTATTTCGTGTACGTCAGGTTGCATACCTAAACAAATAACAAACCAGCTTAAAGTACCTAAACGTACGGAACGGTTTGTGAACCTGTTTAGTCAAAGTCACAGTGAAACCGACTAGCCAAGAAATACAGTCGCTTGTTGCTGTTGACGGCCGCTGGTGTTATGCGCGTTCTTTACTTTATGGAGGATCTTATGGAGGTATGTTAGGCGAGTTAGGCGAGCGGCGGCTGTGTATGAGACAGGAGTGGAGGCGGCACGCAGACCGACACAATTATAAAGTTTGCGATATCGCATGTGTGCCAGTCTGCGCGTGGTTCGCACATCGCTAGTAATGTCTTGTTGCCGTCTGCCGCAGTCGAGGATAGCGGCCGTCCATGAGGCCGTGACCGTCGGCTCCCTCGAGGAACTGCAGGCCGCACTCAACGAGGACTGTGCCCGTAAAAAGAAGCTCGTCATGTGCAAGGATGGGGGCGGTGTCGGGCTACTCCATAAGGCCGTATATTACGACCTGCCGGAGATTTATCGCTGGCTCATTGAACATTACCCGGCGACTACAACCCTGCGAGACGGCGAGGGTCGCACCGCCGCGCATTACAGTGCCATGTGTCGAGACGCGGCCGGGGTTCAGAAGATGCTGGCCGCGGCTGGAGCTGACCTGTACGCGGCGGATTCTCACGGCCATAACTACAAGTATTACATGGACAACCCCGGCGAGCTGGAACTACCCAGCGCTCATAGGTTGGAACAAAGCGCCGGGCAGCAATCACGAGCCAACGGCAAGAAGGAAACCGCAGGTATGACACTTCTCAATACAACACGTTATATTTAACAAAGCTGTAAACTTTCAAGGCCGAAATATGTAGTTGACTTTGTAACTTTACAGATCTGTTAAAGTGAAAAGTGGGTTCAGAATAATTCTAGTTGTAGTACAGGCAATGCCTTGTGGTGGTATTTTAACGCCCGGAGTGGATATTATAAATAATTAATGTGGCGAGTTTTCACACATTTCAGGATTTGCAGGTATCTTTAATAATAAGTCGTGGTGGCCAACAAAGGGCTTACTAAACGTCTTGGATTTTTTTTTGTCTGTTAATTTAATGTACTGAGATCTTTCATTTAATACCCTACATAAAATTTAATACAAATATTTCGAAATATTTGAAAAAAATATCTGATCAGAAATTCCTGCTGAACTATTCAGGTTCACATAAACATGCTTTATTCTGAATTTCTTCATATATTTAGCCGACGGAGTGGCCGAGCGCATTAAATCGTGCAGTTTGGACTGGTGAAAACAGTCTGGATTGTAAGGTTGGTAGTTCGATTCTCCGTCGGTGGTATTATTCAGGCGAGAATAATATGTTACATAATATGTATACATTACTCTCATTTCACAATCATTCACCCCTCATCCAGGTGTAGGAGCTCGTCCCCTGGCATCGGCGATTAACCTCGTTGCAGAAATGAGTCGATGTAAAATAAATAAATAAATAAATCTTCATATTTTTAAATCATCTCTTCTGGGAACAGTTGGCGCATTTGTTTTTTTTTTTTTTTTGTTCAAATATATTATTTAGTTTTTTAATCCAGGTTAAATGAAAACCTGGCAACGCAAATACGAATATGCAAAATTTTAAAAGATTTTTTTTTTATATATGTCCAGCTGTTTGGCCACAATTTTTGCCGAATGACATATGCGTGATGGTATAAAGCAGGTATGGCAAAACTAAGTTCCGTGGACTAGATCCAGGTAGCAAGAACCATTTTCGTGGTCCGAGTAGACATACTAAACCCCGACATAAATGGAAACTCATAAAACGAGTAAGAAGATTAAGACCTATCTCAGTCGGTCATAAATATTATTTTAACAAGTTTACAACAGGACCGGATTTAATGGGTATAATTTCGGAAATAATATTCTGACTGAAAAACTAATGTTATTACATAAATTATACCTGTTAAAGACGATGCTATTGTAAACTTATTGAAATAACTAGTGCACCCTTTGCCGACTGTGTTGGCAAACAAATCATTACCTTAATGTGGAACTTGTTCGACACTTCAGACTTCTTTCTCTAGCCATATGCCCAACTTCATCCAATTCAAATTGAATCAACTCTTCGCCCATTATTAAAAACTGGACAAATAATGAGTATTATTCCGAATTATTTATTCATTAAATTTTTAAGATGGGAAAACGATTCATTTTCTCTCAGTGCATTACCTTTATTATGTTGAAACTAAAAATGATTTGAGACGTTAAATTTAAAATATATTTATTAAAATAAATTTTCCATTTACATATACATATAATATAAAAATACGCACACGAAAAAAACGCACACGGATTAATAAGCACACGGAAAAAAGCGCACATGAAAAAAACACACACGGAAAAAACGCACACGGAAAAATACACATTGAAAAAAGCGTACTTACACTATATCTCAAATCAGTTTGAAATAAATCGTGAGAAACTATTACACAGTAAAATTTAATTGTTTGCCCGCTTTAATATATTGTGTTCACTTTTGTAAAGTCAAACCAGATCTGGTTATTTTGGTTACTTTTATAGTGTAGTAACTTTTAAATTTGTCATTTCAAAATATTCCTTACGCTGTAAAACCTACTTCAGATTTGTTGGTTATGATCATTATAACTATGATATCATTTATCTTTATGACATATGTCAAATGGAATGACATTTTAAGAAAGTGAATTTTTTTCCCATGTTTTAATACCAACATGACATACAATTTCAAAGGTGCAAACTATTGAATGTATAAGCTGTTCACTTTTGTAAGAACACACTAGATCTGGTTATTTTGGTTACATTTATGGTGTGTTACTGACTTTAAATGTCAATTAAAAATATTCCTTACGCTGTAAAACCGACTTTAGGTTGATAAGGTTATGATCATTATAATTAAGATATAATTTTTCATTATGACATATGTCAAATGGATCAACATTTTAAAAAAGTGACATTTTTTAATACCAACATGACATATAGCTTCAAAGGTGCAAACTATTGAAAACAAAATTCCCTCTTAGTTTGTTCTTACAAAAGTGAACTGCTTATATCAATTTGTAATTTTTACCAAAATATTTTAAATTCACACAAATACAGTCTGTTCCAAACGGTTAAGCGGAACTAGATTTTACAATCTAGTTACTTTCATCGTTTAAATCGTGCTTTTCGGCCGTTTTGTTTAAGCTTTGTAAATCATACTTACAATAAACATTTTTAGGTGATTTTTTTCATCATTTTAAAATGTCATTTTCTTTATATGTTAATTTTTTGTGTCATTCTTATTACAAATTTCCCAATTATTTATATTTTTGTCATTAAAATATAATCTGTCTCAATTTGTAATACGAAACTAAATCTGGTTACTTTGGTGACTGTTGTGGTGTAAATAGACTTTTTTGAAACCATGTAAACTTGTAAATCTGGCTTTTACATTTTTAGTGAAGTTGCATTATACTGAGGTTATATTCACTCAAAAACTACATGTCAGATACCAAATTGACCTGTCAAATTTGTGATTGACATGTCAAATATTTTGAATTGTATACAAATATTTATTTCATCTTAATTCGCTTATTCATATTTTCTGTTCTGGTTGCATAAAATATATTTCAAATGCTTGTGAATTTGTGTTTTATACAATTTGTGTTAGTAAGTTGACATATACGTAATTTAATGTCAATTATGGATTGTCAAATATTTTGAAAGGTGTTACCACCCTAAGGTGATATTTTAAATATACAACATAAAAAATGAAGTTTCCCTGTTAGTTTCGTATTACAAAATGAGACAGATAATATATTAAAAAATAATTTAATTTTAACATATATACTTCGTTTCCATGGTTTCATTGTTGGAATTTTAAATTTTGACATTCTAACGTGAAAAATGAAATAACCCTAGCAAGGTCCCTTCTCGTGACAACCTAAAATAACAAAATTCCCATTTAGTTCCGCTTAACCGTTTGGAACAGACTGTAAGTTGTCACCTAGTGACGCTGATATGAATGACCAAACTCGGCCGGTAATTCTTGGTAAAAATTATAATTTTTACCAAGGCGAGTTTTACTGAATGCATTACATTTACATTTTTGAAAATTTAAGACGTTAGATAATTTAAAACGTTAATCGTAGAAATAAAAAAATAATAAAGCATTGAAAACATAATATAAGCGGTTCACTTTTGTAAGAACAAACTAAGAGGGAATTTTTCAATAGTTTGCACCTTTGAAGCTGTATGTCATGTTGGTATTAAAAAATTTCACTTTTTTAAAATGTCGATCCATTTGACATATGTCATAATGAAAAATTATATCTTAATTATAATGATCATAACCTTATCAACCTAAAGTCGGTTTTACAGCGTAAGGAATATTTTTAATTGACATTTAAAGTCAGTAACACACCATAAAAGTAACCAAAATAACCAGATCTAGTGTGTTCTTACAAAACTGAACAGCTTATAATAAAGAAAAGAAAATCACACTTTTCTTACTTACTTCCAAAACAAAACCAAATATTTTTTAAAATAATTATTTTTCTGCTACTAATAATTTTAATTTATATTATTTTTGTGTAAACATATCAATTAACAACTATTATTATTACGAATTATATGTCAATATATACTTCGGTAAGCTTCGGAATATTTCATTACATTTCGGAATCTCGCTTCAATTGTTTTAGATTTTAGACGACACACACGCACCCACGCAAGGACACACGTTGGCGTATTATATTATAGATATTTATGACGATTGTCTTAAATAGGTCTTAAACCACTCAATCATTTTACGATTATATTTTCCGCTTGATATGAATGTCTTCAACATATTTCTTAAAAAGAATAATTATGTCCTAACTATAATCATAACCAATCAGAGCTAAAATCTGAATGGCTACAACTTGACATGCCTTACTATTTCTTTCATGTGTAAAACGGTTCATTTAACTATGGTATTTTTATTTATTTATTTTTTACCCCCTGGCCCGCAGCAGCTTCTGTCAAACAAAATATGGATCGCGTAGGTAAAGGTTTCGGCCATGGTTGACATAAAGGTTTCTTGGTCATACTTATAACACCTTGAAAAGTCAATATCTTATATGTAAACGACGCTTCGACCACATGACCCCGGTTTAAGTTAATATTCCGCGGAAGATGTTCGCGACAAGTGTCCGGTATCCCCATGTGTCCATCGATTGTCCCGCGATCGATGGACCTCTGTAAATTATTAATCAATCTGTGAGTCATGTGGACGAGTGGGGAACGTTAGCAAAGCCACGTACCCGCATTATCAGTCTATCTGTAACAGTCGCAAGATGCCCGTAAGAACAAGTCGTAGTGATGGCGACATTGTCTCAGGTCTCGTCATCAAACCATCCAACATACGCATCTGGATCCATCAGAGGGACCTAGGTAAGCTCCAGAGGGTCCTCTGGGATGGCCACGGAGCCAAACTGCGAACCGAGACCTGCAACCACCCACGCATCAAGCGGTTTCTGGAAGCTGTCCCACACCTGATGGGTGTCATACGCGATGTGCATTCTGCCGCTGCTAATAACGATCTGGCGACGATGCAAGAACGCACCAAGCCGCCTGTGTTGCCCGTGGTGCTCAGCTCGCGAGACGCCAACTCGTTGACGGCCCTGCACAAGGCGGCCGGGCTCGGACACCAGGAGGTAGCGAGATATATTGCCACCACGTATCCTCCGGCCGTCCACATGCAGGACTCGGATGGACGGACGCCCCTGCACTTCGCGGCCATCTTGAAGGACGGGGATGACATGTATAACATGTTGATCGACGCTGGCGCAGAAGAATCGGCCTTGGATAATGTAAGTAGACAAATTAACCTCTTTTATTATTCTTGCTGTTCGATATTACCGATACATAAACAGGGACGGTCTTAGGCCGATTGGATCATTCTTGAAAGTGTCGCTTTTTTTTTTTTTCTTTTTATTTTCTTTGCTATAAGTCTTTTGATCATATTTGCCACTTTACTGCCACATATTTACAATAAAATTTATTATAAATTTAAATTATAATTAATAATATTATTAATTATTAATTTTTTATTAGTTAATTTTTTTAAATAAATTTTTAGTAGAATGTGCTGGTTTAATATTTATTTGCTCTGATTCCATAATAAAATCTCTTGTTTAATTTAATTTTTATTTATAATATTAATCAGGACTCGAAATGGAAAATTTGACTTGACACGCCACTTCAAAATTATTGTGCAGGCGCACAAACAGAATTGCGGCCTGGAGTCGTGATGGGTCGTTCATGAACGAAGCGGCTCACTGAGCCGGCTCAGTACACTGACCGAAGTGACACGGTACACCAAACTGAAATGAGTCGGCTCACGGCTCACTGCATAGTTTCAAGGATACGATTGATCGGGTGATTGTGAGCACTGACCGGTGTGATCCGGATCTGGATCGATATCATGTAGAACTTCGCGAGAACTCGGCTTGTAATGTATTATCGTAAAGTGTATTTTGTCATCAATATGTAGGGCAGTCTATTTGAAACTAATAGGCTTAGTCTGTCCTTTCTTACAACCATACTATATAGAAATATTAAAAATATTGCCCAAATCCCAGATGTCCGATTTAAAAGGGCAATACACATTAACATTAACCTCACACCATTAACTTCACGTTTGGTTTAAATACAATAGCTACATAAAGTGAATTGTTTGTATACTATTAACCCGACAAAAATGTTAGATAATTCACTTCTATAGAGTTTTATTTATTTAACTGAGCGACGTTCTACCTACATATTGCAAACCAACAACCGTATTGAACGAACGACCGACAACTGACTGACCTGTGTCTGAGCAACGTTCTACCTACATATTGCAAACAAACAACCATATTGATCAAACGACCGACAACTGAGCATCGTTCTATCTACATATTGCAAACCAACAACCGTATTGAACGAACGACCGACCTGTATCTCGGAAACATGTTTACTTAGCCGGATCACTGAGCCGGCTTAACAAACTGAACGACTTTCAGTGATCCGGTTCCGCAAACTGAGCCGAAATTCCCATCTCTAGTCTGGAGGTAGGTCAGTGGTAGTCAGAATGATCGTTGATTGTATGAAAGTTTGCACACGAGCTGAAGACACTCACGCGGCATCCCTGGCTACCTATATGGTGACACATTCTGACACACGTGACGGCCCTGCCTATTGTCAATAATTTCTAGAACCGGGACGGTATGATCCATAATTTCACGAACTGAAGAAACGTACCGGTTTCCTCTATACCGATACATTTTAAGCCCTGGTTGATATAAGAATATAAAATGTATCTCATTTAATAATTTGATAAAATAACTCGCAAGGGGGGGGGGGGGGAAATAGAGAAGACTGCTTCGCGTTATGCCCAGAAGGAATCTAAAAAATCGGATATTTGACGAACTCCGTTTCAGAATATTTAAACAAATAAAAAAATTATAATTTATGAATAATAATTTATAAATAATTAATTTTTTATGCACGTTAAAAGTACACGTACAGTATACGACACATTACTGCTTTTAATAGAGCGTATTCTTAGCCCGCCCCTGATATAAAGGATTAGTAGGCGGTACGAGGGGTGAGATGGGGGGAAGTGGGCGATTGATGGACGTGACGGAAGACACACGCGACAATCAGTCGCATTTATTGACTGGAGTTCGAGAAGTTTCCTTGAATACAATCATAGATCGGAGAGAACCGCTCTGATCGTATCGTCTGTTCTGTAGAGACAGAAAGCCGCAGCCTACTACCGAACCAGACCAAACGAGATCGAGACCAGGCTGTTGACCACAATACCAGAGGCCCCGAGGACCTCCACCGCGTCCTTCCCACCCTCCTGGGACTGGTCACTTCTGCAGAGCAGTGCGCAGCCTGAAGAACCCCGCAAAACCAAGAAGAAAGCGGAACAAGTGTTCGGTAATACACCAATCGAAGAGAAGAAACCGGTGGAGCAATTGATAGAGGAACAAGTGAAGGCTGCCACACCGGAACCACCTCCGGAAGTTGTCCCCGATAGAGAACCGACTCCAGTCGAGAAACAGAACGGACAACCATCTCCGGAACCCATTCCTGCAGAAGAAGTTGTGACTAACGGGGAAACTGAGGAAGAACCTGAACTCCAGGTGAGTACTGAGTACTATTTCCGGTTTTACAGACTTTTTCGGCACTCTCCAGCCAATGGCTTAACAAGGGGGCAGACGGGCTTTGCTACCCCGGGCACCAATCTTGGGGATGCCGCAAAGAACTGTTTTAATTTTAATTTTTAAAATTTAATTTTCCAAACATATTTTGAATGAATAATATTATGATACTATACATTCAACACTAAAAGATTTAAAAAGCTTTTTTTAGGGCGTACTTAGGCTATGAATTAATTTTGATAAGTCTTCATAGGAGTAGTTTTAAATGTAAAATATTTTTTAAATTATTTTTTGTGAGTAGAATATACTCGAACCAGAGGCAACAGAGATCGAAAGCAACGGACCAGACGTACTACGAATAGAATCCGAAGATGAGGTTGAAGTAGAAGAACCAGCTGAAGAAGATGTTGTCATAGAAGCCGAAAGAGACGATAGTGTAGAAACGGAACAACCAGAACCAGTTCCGGAAGCAGAAGTCGGTATTATTGAAGGCGTTGTAAACGGAGAAGACGAAGTAGAAACTCTCAACAACGACGAAAATAGTAGTACAGGTGGGGGCACCGATAACCAGGACCCAAGAGACGGGACAGACCCAGAAATATCCGCAATGGTGGAGTCTGGTAATATGGAACAACTAGCAGCCATTGTCCTCAATGGTGAGGGGGAACGACTTGTTGGGCAAACTTCTGACAACCAAGAGATACAGGCTTTCTTGGACAACGTCCCTATATACATGTCCAAGATAAAACGTATCCACGTAGCTGCCCGCGAAGGGATTCTGCGAGATTTACAGGCAGCGCTTGATCGCCGCAAGTTTGCCATCGCTAAAGATCCAATATCTCCAAACGGTGCGAGTCCGTTACATGTCGCCACTGTGTTTGGGAACACTAGTATTGTGCGCTACCTTGCCGGCCGCTTCCCAGAGACCGTCCAGCAGGTAGATGACCAGGGAAGGACTCCTTTACACTACGCGGCTACACTAGCAGACAATGGACATTATTTTAATCTACTGCTACATTTGGGAGCCAACGCGGGACACAAAGATAATGTGAGTATTAAACACAATAATTGGTCGCCGGATTTTGACATGTCGATGGGTGTCCGCGAATTGAGGTCTCTACATAACATTTTTACTTGTTAACATAATGTCTATCGACCCGTGGAGACGTGTAGAGCGAATTTGGCCAAACGGATTTTTATAAAAATTCATATTTAAACTTTCGACATCAATTTGGTCACCTTTTGATAAAAATTGATCAACTGGACATCGAAATTCAGTCGGGTAATTTTAAAGTTTTTTACGAATATTTCGTATCAGACAGTGTTTGAATAAATTTGCCGTACAATATAAAATTAGTAACTTTTATTTATTATTATTTTTTTATTTATTTTTTTAATGAAATATTTTATTTACTACTATAAATATTTGGATGAGCGCTCGACGCGTAAAAGGTAAGGTGATCATATTTTTTAGTTCAAAATTCGGGACGGGAGTTCATAGACGGATGGGGGGATAATTATTCAAATATAATTGTTTAATTCATTTTTTTTTTTTTTTAAATACAAATTATATACAATAACTAATTATAATTTATCACAGATAATTAACTTATATTATTAAAAGGGACATTATTAAAATCACAGTGTTTTTTTTATGATTTCAAACCTTATTCAGTAAAATTACTCAGTAGAAAACTTTTTATATTTTTCCGAACAATGGATCTTTTTGAGTAGGTGTTTTTTGCTTTGAAGCATTTTATATAAATCCGCACAGTTTTCTTCATAATTTAATCAGTAATATTGCTTTTAATGTGTCTACATCAAGTTGAGTCTTGTCACTTGTCCAAAAGCTGTTCATCAAGGAAAATACCCTTTCGGTAGATAATTTTTTTTGGAGTTCAAGTTTTGTAAATATAATTTTAGGTGAACTAAATTTAAAATAAATATTGAAAATAAATACTTTTTCTAAAATTCGGGACAGAAAACCCAAATTCGGGACAAATATTGCCTTTGAAAAATTCGGGACGCAAGGCAGAAATTCGGGACTGTCCCGGCAAATTCGGGACGTATGGTCACCTTAGTAAAAGGTCAATTGAAATTCTTAATTTAGTTTCAAAATTTTAAAACATGTTAAAAGGTATCTTATTTAATTACGTATTTTGTTGTGACCACATCTGATTTGTTAAATGTACTGTGGGGCAGGGCCGGCGCTAGGATTTGCGAGGCCATGTGCGAGAAGAGCAAAAAAAAGGTGCTCACCTCCCAGATGCAAGTGAAGAGCAAAAAAACAAAGGTCTTCACCTCCCAGATCCAAGTGAAGACCATGCGCGAGGCCTGTTGTTGAACCGAGGGGCCTGTTGTTGACCGCGGGGCCATGTGCCACTGCACGTGCTGCACATGCCTCGCGCCGGCCCTGCTTTGGGGTATCATAAGAAAGAGCTTTAAATGCGTAAATATTTGCAGTATGGACACGACGCAGACTATTACACGGCCCATCCGGATGAACTGTGTCATAAACAATTACTCAAGAATTTTGGCGCAGCGGACGGAGAAGACATGCTCGCAGACAAAGGTAAATACTACGCACTACACATGTATGTTACTGCTTACAAATTAGTTAGAAAAGTACTTGGGCCGCCTAATCAATCACTTATATTACGTTATAATTTTAAAGACGAAGAAATAGTTAAATCGATTTTTTCATTTTAATTATAGACTATTAATGCTCTTCCCTCTCTTATTTCAGTATAACACACCTATTGAAATTTAGAGACGTAACAATGGGTCTGTATGCTCGGAATCACAGAGACGAGCCATGTCATTTAAGGGCCATTCGTCCTCTAAATGAGGTTTTTTTTTGTCCCTTCGTCTCTCTAGACCAGGATTCCCCAAAGTGGTCGATATGAATCTCTCGGGGATCGATATGACATTGTTAAGGGTCAACGGAAAAAAGATGGGCCTTTGTTATTTCAGAGCCGGTGGGTTGTTGTTGGGGCCGGGGTCGGCACATTTGCTATTCTTTTGGATTTCTCGTCTCCTCTGATCATCATTTGAAAATTTTGGATTCCCGCCCCCTGGTCATATTTTGAAAATGTTGGTTTCACTCGGCTTTCACTTACAAATTTTGTATTCTCCTGGGTACCACTTAAAATTTTTGGATTCTTCACCCACCCTCTCGGTTTGGCAACAATATATACATTTTTATTACTTATTTATTATGATTTTTTCTTTTTTTTTGAGGGGATTTTCTTTAAGGAAACTACGGTCAAACAAGTTTGGGGATCCCTGCTCTACACAAAATTGACCAACTCACTAGCGGGCCTACAGAAAATTTTCCAGGATGAAGTTACGCCACAGTTAAAATTATATTTACTTTTTGTTCGATAATAATGTTGAGTTGAGACGAAACTGCTTGTTTAGGCGGCTCAGTCGTAGTTCAACATGACGGTTATTATGTGAGAAACAACTTTAGCTTAAGAGAACGTCTACAATTTTGAATCTCATAATAACTGTACCGACATGTGCATTTTTATGTTCTTCTGTATGTGTGAATGATGATTGTCGATGAACGCGCGCAGTGTTATTGGACGAGGACGGTGACCGCGTGTCGGCTCGCCGCGACCTAGACGACGCAGACATGTTGGCCGTACTGGAGCGCTGCTACCGCCTCCTCCAAGGTCGCCGCGACTCCGCCACCGGCAGCGGCTCCAGTGCGGCCGCGACACCTTCTGCACCATCAGTCTGCCTAGCTAAACACCTCAAGCGCCACGTCTTCGAGACGATCCGTCTACGTGTCACCGCCCTGGACCATTGCCTCTACGACATCATCTGGCCCAGCGTCAAAAAACTACCAACAGATCAAAAGTTACATGCTGCGTTAGATGAGGACCTCCCCTGGGGTTTAATAGCGCCGGACTACCGAGCATACGCATGCTTCAAGGAGCTGTTCGAGCCCGCTCTCAAAGAAATACACTGCTTACATGCCAGCACTGAATTATCTCATCCTCCAACCCGATATTTCCCCACAGAAGACCCAAACGAGTCATGCACTTTCAGCTGCAACCTAGATTCTAGTGGCAAGTGGATAGTAGCGGGATCTATAGAAATGTCTAGAAACCTAGCTACAAGGGAGTTTGCCAGTTCGCTATCCATTAGCGAACTGGAAACTGTGGAAAGAGAGTTATTGGATGAACTAACACAACCGAGAATCATGGAAGTAATTCATGAAAATCTGACAGCAGCAGACGTTAACGCTTTAGGTCCTGGTACTTATCATCCATTGGAAGAAGTGCTCGATGGTGGGGAATTGGCTGATTCTTTAAGCCAAGCAGGGCTATTGATCCCATTGTGGAACCTCGATGGTTCTGAAAGGGCACACGGTCGACACTGGCCTTATGGAAGGGGTGTTTTTGTGAGTAGTCAACGTAATGCTGCTGCTTGGATCAATGTGCTAGATCACCTTAGACTGGTTGTCCGTACGCCTCTTGGTAAACCAGCAGATCTTGGCACTGCTTATTCGCGACTTGTGCGAATAGCTAAAGAATTAGATACCATGAACTGGCGGCGGGATGATCGTATAGGACACATCAGTGCCCGTCCACACTGTGTCGGTAACACCTTACAGTTCAGACTGCAGATGAGGTTACCACAACTCAGTAAGGAGACCGAAAATTTGCGTCATTTGTGTTGGGTTCGTGGATTGATTCTTCGCGATATGCAACGAGGACGACTGCGAGTTTCTAATCAGCAGTGTCTTGGAGTTAGCGAGTTGCAGAGTTTTGAGGACTTCGTCACGGCGGTCAGCAATATCCTGCAGCTGGAGAAGGATCTAGCAATGCATAATTCACTGCACATCGCTCAGCTTTTTGTGAGCATGTTCCGGCGGAACAAGAGCTTGGTCGCCGACCAGTAGGTCAGTACAATGTGTCAGTGTCAGTCAGTCAGTGTGCATGCAGCCGGCCGCAGTCTTCCGTCCTCCCAGTGCTCGTACTCGTGACATCCATGTTGTATATACACCACCGTGCGCACGCTAATGTGAACGTCACGTGCGGCCAGCGTCTCTCGCTTCCGAATGTATCGTAATTAGAGATGGGCATCAATCAATTCATTTATAATTCAAAAGTAAGCGGACGCGAGGAAGTACATGTCGGTTTCTAGATTCATTATCCTTTTCAGGTCACGTGCCACTTGGAAATTCTTGGTATCCGGGCCAGTCCAACTCTGCTTGGACAGCGTCGTATTTATATATCTATATATACTTTTTTTTGACTTGATCCTTATAAACTAAGCATGGCTAGAAGTAAGAAGACTATTTTCTAATTGCATTACCAACATATAACATAGGCGGCTCCTAATACCTAACCAGCGAAACGATTAAAAAAAAAAAAAGAAAATGTACGTCGATATAAAATATTTTGTCTGAATCACCGATATATGTTATTGGTAATTCCCATCAGGAAGGAAAATACAACTAAACGAGAGCGTCAGAGTTAATTTTCAAATTGCCATGTTATTTGGTGTCATTAATTGAATTGTGACACACGAACCAAAACATGCGTTGTATGAGGTTTACTAGTTTGTACAGCCACCTGTCATGGCCCAAGTGAAAAAAATTAAACTATATGAATATATTTTTTTTTAATTTACCTACTGCTTACCCTGTCCAATAAACTGCATACTGCTTCATTGTACTTGTTCACGTCTACTTACTCTTGAAAATGATTAGACTATAGTTAACTAACCGATTAGAATATTGAAAATTGTAAATTAGATCGTTAATCGATTAATAACTAAAGATTAATACGAGTTGATTGAAATATGGCCAACTCTGTTCTGGGAGGGTTAGTTTACAGATGTGATACGTCTGTGTGTTTCAGAAGCGCAAACCAACGGCCAGGTCGACATCCCACTTTTCAAAACGGAGGAGGGTCGCTACCTCGCCTCATGTAAGTATAAAATGCCCAATATTTTATGTAGATAATTATCACTGTCATTTCAGCTCTCGGAGACCCACTCATCAAAGGCCTGACCGAAGTTGCAAACAAACGACCCGACGACCCGATAGCATATCTTGCCACATATCTTTACAATTTCGCCAACAGCAGTGGGGACAACGGTAAACGGTCTAGCGCCAGGCAAAGAAGTGCCGCTCCTGCATCCAACGCCCCTACTCAACCTGTAGACGTGGTGGCTTTGGAAGCTGACGACGACGGAGACGACACAGCGTTCTCTGCCTCCTCCAGGGACGAGCACGGTCAAAGCATGCTTCACTTCGCCGCAGCCCGCTCACACAGCCGCGGAGCACTATTCCAGCTGCTCCAAGAAACAGACATCAACATCGGTTACAGAGATGAGTTGTATCGCACAGCGCGTGATGTCAGCATCCAGGCCGGTGTTCCCGATAACACGCGAGAGATCGACAGATACGTGACGGCTGTAGCCGCGCAAGGCGACACTGACAAATTAGTCGAGTTACTCCTTGAAGGGTACGACCATATCATAGATGTGTTGGACGAGGACGATACGCCTATCCTCCAAGTGGTGGAAAAACGAGGCCAAAGTGGTACAGTGTCATTCTTGCACTCCGTGCTCACGTTTGAAGAACGGCGAGAGCGTGTTCATCACGCTATAAGACAAGGACTCCTGGACCAGGTGCAGGAGATGATGGCCGATGAAAATGATACTGGTAGCGGTAAACTGCTCGCTATTGGGAAGAACAGCTACGGACGCTGTACTTTGCATATTGGGGTCCTCTGCCAGCAGGAGGAGATCATCGATTATCTCGCCAATACTTTTACCGAAACCCTCGCCATAGGAGATAATGTGAGTATATCTTTAAGTTGCTGTTTCGTCAGCTTTAAGCACCAAACTCCTGTTATCAAAAACATGTCACTGCACACGCACTCATTTTAATTTTCGAGCAGCTCTTAGTTACTAACGCATAGTAGTGTATTTTTTTAAAATTAATTAGTAAACGCTACTTTCATTATAGTTTTATTAAATTTTTATAAGAACATAAGTTGAGCGAACAATCAAAGACATACGCATCTATATAATATTCACTCAAATGTAAGGATGTTGTGTAGGTACCTAAGTCTGCCACATATCACACAGAGCTGTGCTAAATACTCAATTAAAAGTATTTAATACCAAATACCGATCAAAGTATTTGAAATATTAGAAGTTTTTCAATTACTATATATGCAATTGTAATACCTAAAATATTTGAAATGTCAAAAAAAAGAAATACTTTAACATACAAAATGTAGGGACGGAATAAATACATTATGGATCATAATGACGTAAATTAGTTTAAAAATAAGTTAAATAAATACAAAGAAAAATATAAAAAATAGAAAGTTTTTTAAATACTGACGTTTTCAGTCAACAAATAGAGTACGTTCAGGATAACTTCATGCTAGGGCATCATAAAATACGTCATCAATCCTGCGCGAGAAAACAGCTGATTACATAGACGTACATAAGGGTTTCTGCCTTATCAATTGTTGTGGATACCAAACAAACCAAATCATGTATTTCAAATTAATTTTTGTTCTCGTTTTAGTACACGGCATACCAGAAAACGTACGAGAAATAAATAATAATATATTTTTGTGTATAAATGTATCAATTTCACCCTGTAAATGCAAATTATATATAAAGCCCGTATGTAACAGTTTTTAATTTTAACCTATAACTCTCTAACGGTATAGGGATTTGCAGCTAAGCACCCTACCATCTGGTGAGCGTTTCATGAACTTGTGTACATCAGATAACATTTCGTTTTGTGTATTGGTTTTGTATGAAGTTTGTTTTTAAAGTTTTTTTACTATCATTGAAAAATGTATAATACATATTGTTGTGTGCCTATGTGCAATTCATTGCAAAGAAGAAACCCGGAAATATCGTTTCATTTGTTTCCACTAATATCAGACACCGTACGGTTCGAAACAAAATTGGGAAAGCAAGAGGTTAGGAATCGACGCGATGTTTAGATAAACAATTTAAAAATTGGAAAAAAAGTGAGCCCTTATATCAAAGTTTGCTCATTACATTTTAATGATAGTGACTACAAAAAATATTTTCAATTTTGTATTTATTATCGCATATCTTGAAAATTCCTGTTATTGTGTGTGGGTTTGTAATGCACAAGTTTGTAGGAATAATGCATAAATCTTTATGAACTCTCTGTTTTTTTCAGTGACTACACACAATATTATATGCCCAGCATTGTAGATTTCTACCCCTTGGTAAACAACACGGGAATTATTATTTCCCCCAATATAGTTAAAATAATCGACAATGGAAAACTGTGCCGCCATAACTTAAAACCAGATCACAAAATGTAGTATTTTAGATGTTTACAAGTAATGTCACTTCACAAAATCAGAAAATTCCCAACAATTATTTATTTTTTGTCGTTTTTTGATACACTTTTCGCTATTATTTACTAGTAAATGTCGAGTGGTATCTGATTTAGAATGGTTTCAAAAAAATCCGCATGGCGCTACGATCTTAAAATTTTTCCCCTATACAGACTCTATTTTCTGCCTCATTTTTCATAAATTTAGCGACATTGTTTATGATTTCTTTCGCTTGGCTCCGAATTGACATACCTTGGAAGCCCAACCTTTTTTTTGCGTCATTTTCACAAATAACAATAATAATAACACAAATATAACAAAAAAAATCAAACAACAAAATTTAACAAAGAAAATAAACAACAAAATATAACAAAGAAAATAAACAACAAAATTTAAAAAAGAAAACAAAAACGGAATTAAACAATCAAAATCGAAATACACGCGTAGTCAAGAACAGATCAAAGTAAGTGACGCCACTGAAATGTATCAAACCAACTGTTAGTAATGTCATGGACGAAATTTGGTTTCTGCGCAGCCCAGTCGGTAATATAGACCTGGCATGAAGTTATCCTGAACGTATTCTACCAAGGAAAAAATAACAATTAACTCTTAATAATTGCAAATCCAAATTTTAAGAGCATTTTTTTCAGCACATATACAAGTATTTGACTTACAATATATCAAATACCAGAAAGTAATTGCAATATTTTTTCGAATACTTTCAAATGTAATAGGCATTTAATCGTGGTGTCATGTGTTTCTTATAAAAATTCAACTAAAGCTTTTTTCTCTTATAATTCGTTTCTTAGCTTCGTGCGGAACTAAAAGGAATTTTAATGTTTTTAAATTGTCACGAGCTCACTTTTTAACGATCGAGGTCGGCTTTTGCTAAACAAATTGAACAAAAGCCTCAATCAATCGTTAAAAGTCACTTGATTTTAAAATTTAATTCCACGCGAAGCTAGGAAATGAATAATAGTAAACTCTGTATTAGACGAACATTTAACACGTTAAGCGCCAAGTGGTCCTCTAATCTAATTCTAACCATGTTACATTTATATGGTTGGCGCTCGACATGTTAAGATTCAAGCGTTCGAGTAGCGGAGTTCACTAGTTATTTTGAACGCTTGTGCAGTACAAAAAAATCACAAACCAGTCACAGACTTTCTTCTGAAACAAAGTTAATATTTATGATATGTTGACAGCTGGAGAGAACTGCTCTGCACTACGCGATGGGAGTTGAACGTGTTGAATCAATCTCGCGTGTTTTGATCGAGGCCGGTGCAAAACGCGTGCTTAAAGACCTAAAGGGCCGCCAACCCAGCTATTACTTCATGAACAAGTCCGACATCCTGCGACTCCAGGAGGAAGAAGAGACTTTCTAACACGTCAGCACATATCCGGCACTAGCTCTAGTCTACTGCAATCCGTTTCCCCCCAAAACTATATTTTAATAGATGTAATTATTGCTGTACGAAATGTATTGCATTAATAAAATACAGAGTTGCATATATTATTGGGTGGTTGGTTTAACATTGGGTTCCCAGGGCGTCGGGTTCACGTACGAAACGGAAACACTCGCTCGCAAAGAATCCAAACCACGATTCATAGGGATAGGACGGGGTTTATGTTTCGCTTCGGTCAACCATCTCTCGTAAGCCGTCGCGTTCATTTCAAGACGCTGACGGCGACGCTCTGCCTCTTTCAACCGGTCAGTTTCCACACGAAGCTGATCTTGCAGTTTACGTTCTTCAGCACGCCTCAACCAAAGTGAATAACTCAAATCATTTTCAAGTTTTTTGCGTTCTTGTGCTTGTTCAACGATCTTCTTACGTTCTGCTACCTCTTTAGCTTCTTGCTCTTTACGATCACGTTCTTTATGTCGTTTCGTTTCTAACCAACTTTCGTAGTTTCTGCGTTCTAATTCGATTTTACGCTGTTTCTCAGCGATTATTGCATGTTCAAGTAAAGAACGTTCTCTCTCCAAACGTCTTCTGGCTTCCTCTTTTTCTTGGAGCCAACGTGTGAACATTGCTTCCTTCTCATCGATGGTAGCGACGTCTGCTTCCGTAGGTCTTTCACTCTCAGTGGCCAGAGAACTTAATGATAGTTTCAATTCATCTCGATGATTGAATGGGATGACTGGATTAGAGTTGACGGCAGCGAGACGCATGGCATTCGGTCCCCCGGTGCGTGGACGGGGTATTTTCTTAACTGGTGGGGGCGGCGGGGGCGCAGGGATATCCTTGTCTACGTGAGAAGGGCAGTTGCCCCGGGCGCAAGTGCATCTCTTGACGGTGAGTGGGGTGACAGCGCGTTGGCCATTCAATGCGGCAGTGTCGGTCTCGGAACCACTTTCATAAAGTTTTAAATTGTTTCCAACACCGCCATAACTTGAGCTTCCTTTTAACTCGAACATACCTGCGTCAATTAAACGATAAAGTTCCAAAATTCAGACAGATATTTTGTATTTCTGAATACAACCGCGATTTACGTGAATGTTTACTATTTATATCTCTAACTCACGCACACTATGACAAGTTATCATAGTTTTTAATATTTACATAGTAAATACTTATTTCGTTCGTTTCTAACGGGCTCAAGCGGTACAAACACGATGATTCGTATGAAATACAGGGTGTAAGTAACAAGGAATGGGACACAGGCATTTCATTATGACACAAAAAAAAAACTAAATATCGATGTTGAGACCAAGTGGGATATCTATTTATAGAGGAAAATATTTTAAGCGTTTTTTTTTTTTTTTTTGAATTCAGCCATATACATTTTATATATTCTTACATAAAAGAAATATTGTGGAAAAAATTTATTGAAATTAAAACAATTTTTAAGCAATAAGTAAAGTTACTTCTGAATCTGTTCTAAATTGAATAGAATTATGTTTAGAAAATAATGGAAATCAGATAGAACATTATTTATAAGGAGTAATTAAATCTTTACTACTGTACACTAATATTAAAATATTTGAAAATGTACTAAGGAAATATTTAAAATACTAGGAAAACATTTGAAATAATAGGGAAATATTTACTAATGAAATATCTGAAATACTAGGGAAATATTTGAAATACTAGGGAAATATTTGAAATAATAGGGAAATATTTACTAATGAACAGGCGCGCACACAGAAAATTAATATGGGGGGTCCATTTCGAAAAAATAATACAAATATATTGTTTTTTTTTACGGAGAGTTTGCTCATATATATTTTAATTTTGATTATAATTTAATTTTTATTAATAAAAAAGGTGATTTTTTATATTCATTTGCTTAGTTTGTGTTAAATAAGTATATGATTTTACAATTCCTGGGGGGGAGGGTTTGGACCCGAGGACCACCCCCTTATGTGCGCGCCTGCTAATGAAATATTTGAAATAATAGGGAAATATTTTAAATACTAAAAAAATATTTGAAATACTAGTGAAACATTTGAAATACTAGTGAAATATTTGAAATAATAGGGAAATATTTGAAATGCTAGAAACATATTTGAAATACTAGGGAAATATCTGAAATACTAGAAAAATATTTGAAATACTAGTGAAATATTTGAAATAATAGGGAAATATTTAAAATACTAGGAAATATTTATTAATGAAATATTGGAAATACTAGAAAAATATTTAAAATACTAAGGAAATACTTCTTTAAAGTATTTATTGCAGGACGTGTGTTCCTCATAAATTTTGAGTTTGGGACCCCTTTACGTGGCCTGTAAATCGTATACACTTCGCATCACGAATCGCCGTGTTAAACCGCACAATGATCCATTTCATAAATTTTACGATTTTGAAAGGTATGATACAGTAGAGTTCAGAAATCCAAGTTGGCTACAAACTTCTCGAATTCTAGAAATTTACCAAATGAATGACATTGTTAGAAAGACCAGTGGAGTATTAAATGACCTACCTTTTACCCACTAATGATTTTTTTGTACAATTACAATTTTATCAAGTATTTTAAAACCATTCCCTGCTAAATACAATAAAAAATATGATTATTCCAAAAATTTCTTTAAATCAATCATAAAATGACACACGTATACTGTCTTGTTTAAAATAAAAACATAGCAACCAGAATTGTAACTCAAATACTACACAATCAAACATGCTTTCCAACTTAAAGAAATATTAATGGTAAATATTATACTCACTTTTACAGCCTAAGAAAATGTGAATAGGTTAATTAGAAACACAAAAGACCTTAATGAAGCAAGAAAACACCTACCAGATTTTGAAAAATAAATATAAGCTGTTCACTTTTATAAGAACAAACTAAGAGGGAATTTTGTTTTCAATAGTTTGCACCTTTGAAGCTGTATGTCATGTTGGTATTATAAAATGTCACTTTTTTAAAATGTTGATCAATTTGACATATGTCATAATGAAAAATTATATCTTAATTATAATGATCATAACCTTATCAACCTAAAGTCGGTTTTACAGCGTAAGGAATATTTTTAATTGACATTTAAACTCAGTAACACACCATAAAAGTAACCAAAATAACCAGATCTAGTGTGTTCTTACAAAAGTGAATTGCTTATATTACGCCCCTTCAAACATAGCATAAAAAAATCTTTATGAATTATAACTTTAAGTTCAAGCCATTATGGTTGGCACCCCTGATTTTACTTGTGCTTAGATCCAACTGATTAGGCCGAATCTTTAGTATCATTCAAATTAATGGAAAAGACCCAAGAACAAAGGTATAGCCAGTTTCATTGATTTAAGCGGAACTATAAAGCTGTTCACTTTTGTAAGAACAAACTAAGAGGGAATTTTGTTTTCAATAGTTTGCACCTTTAAAGCTGTATGTCATGTTGGTATTAAAAAATGTCACTTTTTTAAAATGTCGATCCATTTGACATATGTCATAATGAAAAATTATATCTTAATTATAATGATCATAACCTTATCAACCTAAAGTCGGTTTTACAGCGTAAGGAATATTTTTAATTGACATTTAAAGTCAGTAACACAGCATAAAAGTAACCAAAATAACCAGATCTATGGTCTATTTCAAACTAGAAAAATGTGTGTAAGAAGATAGGAGCTGTTTGTCCTTGCTTCGGATTGGTTTAGATCGTCATCCCTATCACACTGTAAAAATATTGTTTTTAGTCTAAGTTGACAGATGTTCAGTGTCGTACATTGGAAATATATATTATTTATATTATTTAATTTTTCTCATATATTTTGATATTATTTACATATTTAGACTTTTATTTATATTCTTGGCGTAGATTTTATGGAGAAAATTCTCCATGTAATTTGTTTTTACGCAGTTATATATTTTTTAGGTTATCTGACATATAAATATTTTTTGACACTTGACAATTAACATATCAAGAGAAAGGACTAATGTGAGGCCAAAAGACAGCCGAGCTGATTGTGCCCAAAGAAGAAGTTACTGATATAATTTTGAGACCTTCATATATACATATATTTTTAATTTTTATTTACAACTATTTAAATAAGAAACTTCTGCTCTGAAGATATATTGTTTGTTTTATTGCTTTGTTTAAACTCTTTTAGCCAAATCTCTCTTTTTATATATAGTACATAATTTTTGAAATTAAGATTTTTTTAACTTTTTCAAATTTCCCATTAAACTGAATTTATGTCGTATAAATAACGTGTGTATTATCTGCCTTGTTTATTTCCATATCTTATTAACCTTTTTTATATTAAAAAAAAATCACTTGCTAACCCAGTTGCTACGCCCATGCCCTATTTGTAACTTATTTTAAATTTCCCGCTATACTGTATTTGATCAGTGTAAATCGTACTCGGTTCGCAGCGCTATCTACTTTTTTCTACTTTGAAATAGACCATAGTGTGTTCTTACAAAAGTGAACAGCTTATAGATTTTGTAATCTAGTAATTTTATACGTTTGAATGAAACTTTTGAAAATTTTGTTTAGCAAACGCCAGGTTCAATAGGTAAAAAGTGAGCTTTTAAGAAATATCTATTCAAGGATATATTATTTTAATTCGATTTAATTTGACCTTGAACAGACGTCTTGACTTGAAAAATTCAAGTATAGACAATTATAGTGGATAGGACACGTGATGGGGATGAAAGGAGACATATTGGAAAAGACTGAACAGCCCCAACCAGTGGGAAGACCTTACAAAAAATGGAGAGGTCAACTAACCAAAGTACTGATGTACGAAACAGATGAACGGACACAGATCAAGAAGAAAAAACCGACTAACAGCGACTAAATAGAGATGAAAACTGCCTTGTATACAGAATTGAACATGGAATATAAACATATGCCTTTTTTCCTAGACTTGTTGAGATATAAAAAAAAATTCTTAGATAAAAAAAAGGGGCATAGGCCCAGGGCGCGAATTTTACTGCCTGCAGTAATAAAATTTGATGTCTAACAGGAGAACTAGTGTTCGCAATCGAACACGGGGAGCACAAATTTTACAACTATGTTCTGCGCTACTCTCTGGATCCAGGGACTTACGCGTAAGGTACGCTGTACGCTGTAGCTGATTCGATTTAACTGAAAGAGATTTTATTCATATCAAAAGTGAACTAGTACGATAATATAACCGTATATATAAACAGAATT
The DNA here is from genome assembly GCA_963971575.1 of Liopterus haemorrhoidalis. Taxonomy (NCBI): domain Eukaryota; kingdom Metazoa; phylum Arthropoda; class Insecta; order Coleoptera; family Dytiscidae; genus Liopterus; species Liopterus haemorrhoidalis. The sequence goes on along the minus strand of OZ020612.1, from coordinate 37,282,474 downwards.
TATCACAAAATCACTGAAATGTACTTAACTGACTAATAAATATTAGAAATTATTAAAAATATCAACATTTCCCATCGAATCCCTGCAGTCAGTTTGATGAAGAATTTCATCAGGTGCAGATGAGGGGGGCTGGACGTCCCGGCGTCTTCCACCTTGCGACGCCGGTGCGTCCGCCCGAACTGTCTCTCATGTCGGTCGTACGTCTTACAATTAAAATTACTCGGTGGTCGGCGCCGATACCGTATAGCGCCGTCTATTATAAACGCTTCTTCTAGTAGAGGGACTCTGCGTTCGAGGAGCGCGGCTTCTTGATCTTATCCAGGTTCTTGATAACGATATCGTGCAGCGAACAATAACGATTACGAACCTGCAACATAAACACTCTTCAGGCACACACCCACCATTTTTTCTTGGGGTGGGGTCTCGGAAGCCAAATTTTTTTCTTAGTGTGGACTCACATTCAGTTACAAGGACAAAATATCCCTTATATACGTATTTTTTTAGTTTTCGGGGGGGGGCGCCTCATTAATAACCAGAGGTTGACAACGAAAAAATAATGATCGTTTCGGTTCGAAAAGAAAACGAAAATTAGAACTTCCGTTTTTATCTCGATCTCATCTAGGTCTCAGATAGGTCTAAATTAGTCAAAAATTGAAGTGAACTATTCATTTTCACATATTTCAGGATTTGGTAGGTATTTAATAAGTGATAACAAATTGTGAGTACATATTAAAAATCATAAATAACGATAATTTTTGAAAGAATAGATAGAGACTAATAAGCGTACTTAATTACAAGATGGTGTTGACCCCTTAATTTAGTATTTCCTGATTGAAAGAAGAAATGGATATCTCAAAATATAAATAAACAGTAAACTGAAAAAAATTAATCTCATTCAAGTTTTTGTTTGTTATTTAAAAAATTTCAATTAATTATTTCAAATTTAGGTAAAACTTTACTTAACAACCTGAACCTACATTTTTTATTCCAAGCACAGTAGTTTTTGTTGGCTCTAACGTTAAGAATAAGAATAAATATGGCCTTACCTCACACATCACCAGCCACAAACTCAAATATTCTTTCTCATCCAGTTCTGTTACAGCACGTCTATAATCTTCAACGTGGGGGTACTTGGCCACCTTAGACACAATTTTACCACGAGATATAAAGTACCTCGAGATCTGGTCGAAGAAAGCAGCCGCTTCACTTTCCACACTTTGTATTTCTGCCAGCGTATCTTCCTGGATTGACACACCGAAGTTGTTGCCATCTTCAATCTTCGGAATCATAAATGATATCCACATTTTTAGCTACAACACAAATAAGTTATTTCAGAACACCCATGTCATTTGATTGTTCACTTACTAGGTTGGAGTCCTCAACAAGCTGTCGAATGTGTGGTTTGACAAGGTGTATTAGCTCACACAAACTCTTATTGCAAGGAACTGGTCCATTGGGCAGAATCATAACCTTAGTGCCATCAGGCGAACTGTGGTCATACTTGGCTTTCTTAGCTGCTGGCAACTCGCTACTAGAGTTACTGTTCATGACGATGGGGTCTGGAATGGGCACATTTAAATCCTGGTGCACGTCTGATAGGTCTCTGTTCAAGAACAACGGCGTCTCCAGCAGATCGTTTAACTTGACGATCTTCTCTGGGAAACCCTTGAGCACAAGCTGCTCTGCTTTACTCTTCAAAGAGTCTTTGTACTCTTGTACCTGTGAATGCAGCTTCCCAAACATTACAAATTTTGTGGCAACACTCTCTGTCGTCTGCAGAAACCGTGCCTCACGATATGTCCGGTCCAAATTTCACTTCATGTAGTGTTCGCCAATTTTCTTCAACCGGCTAACAAACTCGTACAATAATAGTCACGATATTAACTTTTAAGTATTCTCATTGTCACACATATTGTAAAAAACGAAACAAAACGGAAATCGTTTTTACATGGTATCAAATTATTTACCGCGCTACTAAAAACCATCAGGCACATGCCATTTGACGTGAGGCTCGTTTTCACTGACAATATTGAGATTCAGAGTTATATGACTTTTCATCACTTACCTTTTTAACTGTGACGTCGGCCATCGCTACAAAAACTTTGTTACAGAACTATTTAAATAACGTATCTAAACTAAACTGAAAATTAACCTACAACGTGTTATCATGCACAACTTGAAGCGTTGACAAAAGCGGACAACTTCAAACCGGAAATTCAGGTGTCCATTGCAAATGCGCAAGTACGTCAACAACTTCGCGGTGATGCCTTTTCAATTCAAATATAAAAAAAAATATCATTGTGTAAAAAAACGTTTAATTTAAAAAAGTTCATAAAACAGGGGACAAACATGACTAGGAAGGTTGAGAGCATGACGATGTTTTAGTACCTTTCTTGATAACAAAGCACTCCCCGGCTTGGATGTCTTCGCGAAGCAATGCGGCAGCGCTCTGTAGCTGCGTCTCTTCATAATCTGAGAGCGGTGGTAGGCCAATGTTCTTCTGGATACCATTTGTGCCAAGAACGAGCGGGGTTGCTAAATATCTTACGTTGGAGTAGAGGTCAGAGCGAACATAAGCACACTCGTGAACATTATTTTCACCCCTAATTGCCCGCGCCAGCGACACTACAAAGCGGGCGGTAGCGAATGCCGAAGATAACGACAGCGTGTTCCCTTTCTTAAGTTTAACAAGGTTCTCGCTGGCCGTTTGCACCTTGTCAGTGATATCAACAAGCTCCTGTGCGGTGAAACAGGCTAGAGGATTTATATGTGACAACACCGGCACTATAGTTTTGTCGGAATGTCCGCCGATAACCGGAACATCTACTTGCTCAGGGGCGAGACCCACAGTGCGGGCTGCGAGTAAGTTTGTGCGCATCACATCCAACGTGGTTACGCCGAATATTCTTGATGGATCGTACACTTTAAGCCGTGTCATCACCTCGGAAGCGACCGGGACCAAACTATTGATTGGTTCGGTGGCGATTGCGACAAGTGCTTTGGGACTGTGTCGCGCTATCGATGCCATTAATTCGAACACGATGGTTGCATTCGGTTGAAACTGAGTACGGAAATCGCTGTCTGACAAGTGTTTAGCACAGGCCACAATCACTACGATCTGTGCCTTCTCCAGGGCTCTGTTCAGGCGGTTCTTGTAGCACTTGACGCGGCACTTGGTGTCGATGTGAGAGAGTTCGTCGCTCAGGCTTCTCGTGCTCTTCAAGTCGTAGAGTGCCAGTTCGTCGAGGAGTGGCGAGGTCTTCAACAGGAGGGAGAGAGGCTGTCCAGTCTGTCCGGCCGCGCCGAGGACCGCCACTTTGAGGCGGCTCTCCGGCGATTTGCTGCTGTAAGCACGAACTCGGCAGCCGGCTAGGCGAGCAAGTTTTAAAGCTGCCATCACGGACATGACTCGGTCACACGTCACTCTCGAACAAGTGACGGGGAAATCACGGCCGCCTGCTGCATGTCAAGTGCAGGTAAACCCAAGTACGGAGTGATTATTTAATGGCGAGACGACGTCACTGGAAGTTTTAATAATTTGCCGTTTCATACACATCGTAGCAGGCGATTATGCGTGCATTTTTTTCTTCATAATCAAATTTTAGATTATTATAGTCATAGTATTCACCAGTATTTCTGCTAGGAGGCACGTAAAATTCAGTGACGTCGTCTCGCCATTAAATAATCACTCTGTACATATAAAACGCAAACTCCCTACATAATCTATGCATTTATTTATGACTTTCAAAACTTCAATAATGCCAAGACAAATTCTACCAATACGATTATAATGAGTACAATACATCAAATACAATTCAATGAATGAATATACCAGATAACAAACAGTATTAATAATTAATTAATAAAATTACAACCTCTATACTTTGCATCAAAACAATGCTGGGCTTCCCTTTTTGTAGCGGCGTTCTTCATGGGGCGGACCGATCATCGGGTCAACCAGACGGAGAAAGCAAATAATTCTATGCAAAGTATAGCTTGTACAATATACATGACATCGTAAGACTTCATTAAGCTGGATGACATGTCTCGCAAGGAGCCATTTCCATTTGGGGCGGGCAAGAAGCGCGCCAGAAATGGAAAAAGCCCCGCGAACACTGAGCTGCCTGCGGTTGCACTTTCTGTTCTTGCACACCTTTGAAATGAGTTCGAGTAAGAAGAGGGTCGAGCAGCGCGGGGTGGCTGCGCGACACCAAACACCGCTGCAAAATACTTAACTCTAGTTGAAATGCATGCACGCTCGGAATAACGGACTGCGACGGGCGACTGATCGCGAACTACTGTAATACTTGTGTGAGTATACTCGAAGATTTCAAAGATAGGTCAAGGACAGCGGAGTCCCTGTCCGGTCTAAGCCGGTGGTACGGACGGCGCCGTGCGCTCGCCGATTAGAATATACATATGTACTTTTGTTTGTTTGTTGCGTGTGAGAGAGGTGTCGGGTGACGGGTCGCGGACGTTACTCGACTCGCGGCCGGAGACGCTACTTGAGGCGAGCGCGACTACCGCGGCCCGCGGTTGGCGCACCGCCCGCCCTCACTCACTTCTTGGTCATGATCTTGAGGTACTCGAGCGCGTTCTGCGCGGCGCTCGACTGCGCGTCCTTGCTGCTGGCGCCGGCCCCGTAACACACCGCGACCGGCAGCGTGCTTAGCTGCACCAGGCACTGGCACTTGCCGGACAGCGACTTCTCCTCGATGTCCACGTACGTCACCTCGAACTGCTGCTCGCTCGCGATCTCCTGCAGGAACTGCACGAAGTTAAAGTCCTTGTTGTTCAGGCAGGTCTTCTGTAACAGAATCGAAGGGGCGGATGAGTTTCGCGCGCCTCAAACACGCTCTGGCAACTCGACTGTCGCGTGATAACGACAGTCGCCCAATCATACCTGCAGCTCGGACAACTTAGCTCCTGACGACTGTTTTAAATTCTTGTGGAAATTAGACACCTTATGACTATGCGATGTTGATAAGGTGGATATTTTACTATCTTTCAAGTCTGCGTAGCGAGCCGCTACATTCGCCACTTTCTGCGAAATCTACAAAACAACAATAAGCTTAGCTTAACTGTCAGCCAAACACATTTTCACTACTCTTTCAAACTAAGCACACAACACTGTATCAGCATCAGATTCGGCTCGAGCCGACACCAGCTGAGCCGGGCTAGTCAGTCTGAAAGATAGCAAAAACCACTTCCACCGTACTGCCGGTGCGCAGCGGACAGGAGGCAGCGGGAAGTGGATCAGGACAAGCCGGGCTCTCTGCGCGATCCCACTCACCTCGTCATCGTCGTCGAGAGACTGCGCGCCGGCCGCGCCGTTGCCCTCTATCGGCACCTCCTGCAGGTGCTGCCACATCTTGAGTGCGGCCTGTCGCTTGGCCAGCTTCTTGGACTTGCCCGTACCGAGCTCGCGATGCTTGAACACCTCACATGCGATAGTGAACTGACGTTCGTGAGGCAGCCCTTCCTCGTTCTCCATCTCGTAGAGGGGTGGCGGCCAACGACGGGACATGCACATCTCCTGCAGCCATCCAATGGGGTTGCCGATGGCCTTGTCATCAGGACGAATCTCCTCTTGCACGGGCCTGCAACAATCAGTCAGCGATGAGTCAGCCATGAGGGGAATGACGCGGGGATCAGGCGGCTAGCTGCCGTTACTCACTCCTCGTTAGGGATCATTACGCCCTCCTTGAACAGTCGATCCATGTACTGATTCTCGATGAGCAGATCGAGCAACGCCTTGGCGGCCGCGTGCTTCGCCTGCTTCTTAGAGCGGCCAGTGCCCATCGCGATCAGACCCTCCACGTTGACGCGATAGCGGAAGATGGGCTCATGGATGGCGCCCTCGATCTGAACCAGTTGGTACTTAGGGGGCGCGAGGCCGCGTCTGTTCAGCAGCTCTTGTAATATGGAGACGGGCGTCTTGGAAGGCATCGCGGCCAACTCCAGCTTCGCCGCCTGATCCAACGGCAGACATTCCGTTTTCACATTCTGCTGGTGCGAACGTGTGTTCCTCTTGCGAGGAATATTCGCCTGCTGGGGCAACACGGTTTCTTCCATTCTCTTCTTGAAAGATAAATGCATTGTAAAATAAGATGGAGTAACAACACTGTTTATATACTTTTATACAAAAATGCTCGTGACTGTTGTATCTGACTCTCATAACAAAGAACGGGTGCATAGCAAGCCTGATCTGTTGTTTTAATGTAAAAAGAAACAATGAAACTGTCATTAGTGAGAGACGTCTGAAGGCACGAGTCGTCAACATGTATAACAACATCCTACATAGGCCTTTTATTATATTGCAGTTATTCAGTACGAAAATCGATAACAGTACGTATTTACAAACAGTTAAAAACCACATGCTAATATAGGTATACAAACCGACAGACTGTGGCCCGAACGCTCTAGGATAATCGCAAACTATCTACACAATGCCGGTATTCCACTAACGTTGGGATGCCGTTTACAGATCAATCGTTTGCAACGGTGAAATTAAATACAGACAACGCGACAACTTCAATATGAGCTTTCAGCAAATACTATACCGGTGAGAGAATGTGAATTAGAAACTAACGTGCACACGGTAAGAAATGTTAATGCAAGAATACTTACATTTTCAAAAGCAGCTATGGCAGCCAGGCAAATTGTCGGCGTTAATGTTCGCGATCGGCCGCAGCCGCAGAGCGCTAGAAGCAACCGGCAGTTGGACTGGTCTTGCGCATTACCACATACTCTTACGAAACATGCGTCCCCTACTCATTACTGTTTGAAATTCAGCGCTCTGTTTTTTTTTCACTAGGAAAAACTACTATAAAAAGTTAAAATTCCGGAAAAGCTCCTACCTAGTAGTAGAAGCGGTCGCTGCGGTAGAACTGCTTTCTCAAATTTTTGTTTGTTCAACTACACAAGTGTTCAGAGCCGCAGTAAGGGGGCGACGGCCCCTAGCGCACTAAGGAAAAGGGCGCCACATTGCGAAGGTGAGGACCTTTTTTTTTTTGATCTTCACTTGGAGTTTGGGAAGTGAGGACCACCTCTTTTTTGCCAAGGGCGCCGAAACACAGTTTTGCCCCTAACGCAAGTTTTCCTTACTGGAGCTCTGCAAGTGTTTGTTAATATAGTACTTGTAAAATTTATTTATCGAATTTATTTCCTTGAACTCTTTTTTTATGGTTCTTATAATTATTAAAAATATTTTTTTTTGTATAATAAAGTACAAACGAGATTCATTTTTTACAAAACGTTTTATATTATTTATTACTTCATTATTGTTTTTATTTCAGTCTCAACTATAGCAAATAAACTGTTTTTACGGTTACATAGATATGATCAAGAAACCTTTGTATATACCAGGGGTGGACAAACCTTTAGACGTTGAGGGCGACATTTTTGATGAGTGTTCCCGCGAGCGACTAGGTTTTTGTAGAAGGTACTTACGAATTGGTGTTATTTTTAAGGTACTCACAAATCTACATTTTTTTGGAAGATAGGTACTTACGAACTGGTGTTTTTTTTTTTTTATGAAATTTTAGATACTTACGAATTGTTGACGTTTTTAGAAGATACTTACGAACTGATGACGAAGACATTCACTATGACTGCTATTAAATTACATATAAATAACTATTACAGCCAACTGGTCCTGAATTTTAAAAAATCTAGAAATTATAGGGGACAAAAATAGAAAATTATTGTTTACAATTGTAACAAAACAAATTAGAAGCAAATTTTACAAAAAAAAAAAAAAAAAAAATACAGAGTAAACAAATGGAATATTTTTAATTTAATGACACTTGGCATTACATAGTTTTGACAAATTTGTTAAAATTTAGCTCATATGAACTTAAATTAATTCTTAAACATGATTCCAAATATAAATCCGATAATTGTTTCTTATGTTTAGTTTTTTCCGCATTCATGCAGGAAAATGCTGATTCGCATAAATATGTTGTACCAAAAAAGGCACTGAAATATCCAACAACTCTCTAAATATTTGAATATTTATCCCTGCTTATTAATTTCCAGAAGTTCTTATTTGAAATCATACTTTTTAGCTGTGTATTCTGCAGAAATAAGTTGCTATTGAAAAAAAAAAAAAAAAAATACTAATTGCAGAGAATAATTTTGAATTTTTACTTTACTTTATTTATTATTATTATTATTACTTTTTATTTAAATACGCTCTGAATTTATCACTATAATTTGTCAATATTCAAGTCAGATTCGGGGGCAACTTCCAGAGACCTTGCTGTTGATCGGTCGACGTCTTTAGCATCCCTGGTATATACCATAATTCATGTATTTGTCTGTTCGGAAGAAATGGTGACCAAACAGCTGGGCTTAGAAAGTTGAAATTAGGCATACTCATACAACTCGTTGACCCACATATAGGAAAAATACGGGGACCTCAAAAACATATCACTCGAATAATATAAACAAACAAGTCGATAAAAAAAGCTTTTCAAATTTTGAATGAGATAGCACATATTTTCATACGTGAATTAAAAACGAAAATAATATTTTTGAAAATAAATAAATAAAATAAAAATCCACGTGAATTTGATCAAAACATTTTTGTCCCACGCCTTGTAGTCCAGAGGAGTTAATATAAATCAGTAGTCCGGGAACCGAGGTAAATTACCGTAAATGGAGTAAAAATAAAAATCTAAGGTGTAATGAAAGTTTAATAAATGGGTGTAAGGGAAATTATTTTTTATACTTACAACGATCACAAGTGCAGCGAATCGGTTGTTAAATTTTTTAAAACCGGCCTCTCTTCCTACCTAACTATAAAATACATAGGTGGAAATAAATATGTAATTATAAGAGTAAAATGTCTCGATTAAACATTTGCAAAAATAAATAAATAAATTGTATATTTATCAAACAAAACTTATGACAATCTATATACATTTAGAGATATCTTTAATTACAAGACAATTGAAATGTATCTATATTTATATATATTATATATAATATGTGTGGATAGGTATAGTGGTGTAAGTTATCAATGGCACAAGTAGCACACATCGATAGAGCTAGAGTGTGCTTCGTATATGTACAGGAGCATTGGACTTGATTGGTTTTTCACAGCCTTCATCTGACCTGACCGGAGCGGCACTCTCAATCGGCGGCCACGTTCAGCCCTAGACCGCCACCGCCTCCCATCTAGGGCTCCCATTTCACGGCCCGACAAAATAACCTTCATCAACGACAGATTAGTTTTAACTGCAACTACCCTGGCCGCGCCTACACACCAACGACTACAATATATCTATTTCAAATGTCATCTTCTGGCTTTGCAAACAACCTAATTTGTCGCTATAATGACGTAATTTGTCGTGCTGAGTACATTTGTCGTTTGATGTACAGAGTGAGCGACAAAGGTTCCAAATCACGTCATCAGCTAGTACATTTTTTAGGAAAATATTGGTATCTAATATCGTCAGCTTTGAGTTGCTGTCTAGTTTTATAAGCAGCGTTTTAAAAAAAGTTCATTTATATCTGTAGATTGTAGAAGTTTACAATAATTAATTTAGGCTATGATATAGGAATTTAATTTTTAGGGACACAATGCATTTATAATGATGAAAATTTTGAACAGTTATTGTAATTTTATATAGTTGTGTCAGAATTATAATTTCCAGAACGTGTTTGAAACTGGTTGCTGTCACTGTAATGACACAAAGTGTTGCTAGTTTACATAAAATAGATCGAGAACGGGTTACGACGTTGGGAAATTGGGTGACGTGACTTGGAACGTTTTTCGCTCACACTGTACATATTTTGTCGTGCCGTTATATTTTCCTCCTCATCTAGTCCATCTCGATATGATTAATAAATAAAACGCGCCCGCAACATGCCGTCCGCGGTAACACTCTGGTAGAATCACAACAGTAACATCACTTAGTTCACTACCGGGCTCACACGATACTTTCGCGTTCAACCTGCAGGTCATTATAGCCCGCAAGAACGGACGCCTTCCTTAACGAACTGTTACTAGCGCGCAGCCCGTTTCCATTAAAAATACCGACTAGCCAGCTCTTGAAAGAGTTGTGGGCCGCGTTTCCACTACCAGCGGCTTTCTTGCTCGCTTCACCTTCACCAGCAACCGCCTCAAGAGACCTCCACCTCTTGGTAGGCTGCTGTTGTTGCTGATCAACTGACGCGTCACCCACCCTACGTCTGTGTACCGTCACCGGTCGTCCGCGCAACAAAGGAGCTTCCGCTTCAGCGTCCATATCACCTTCGTCGACATCTGGACCCGTCCCGCCCTCAACTATCACATTACCGTTAGGGAAATTATTGTTCGTGACAGAATCAATCACTAATTCACTTGATCGCACCGTACATTTGTCCAAGGAAGAACTACGGCGCGGCCATACTTCGTTCTCGTCATCCTGGTTCATTACGCTTTCCGCACTCGTTGGTATTGGATCCATCGAGCGGGACTCCCGCGTTCTATTCAACATACCCTGGCTACGATCTCTGCCTCCTGTTTCGTCCGCTGATGATGCTATTGATGAGAGTACAGTTCGAGTTCTACCCGTCCTTCCGACTGTTATTTCCTCGCTTTGACTTGTCTCGCTACCGAACGCGCTCGTATTTAGACTAAGTCGAGAGCTACCTAAATCTGGAACGTGCAGTGGTAGCCGTTCTAGTCTAGGTCCAGCACGCCCGTGAAATCTCGCTCCTGGCAAAGGACTGTTGTGTAATGTAGATGTACTATCAGCGCACCCTCGTGGAACGCTAGAATGTCGACGGGCCCCCGTCAGTACACGTCCGTCACCGCAGAAACCGAGACCGCCACATACACTAGCTTGTCGAGATTCAGTATTGAGTTTGGGACTTCGTCGCGGCCGGCAGAATAATGGTGGTAACTGTCCCAGGTCCACTTCACGTCTTTGTATAGCACGATCCGTTGCTGTTATCAACCAAAAGGTACGTACACTACCTTTTCCCTTCATATTAACTAGGCCACGATCCTCAACTTCGTATCCTCCGAGTTTATCGAGCGCTTCTTTGCACTGCATACTTATGTGAATTCGTAGTGCCTCTCCGTTGGATTCCATGCGACTTGCCGTGTTGACAGTGTCGCCGAAAAGACAGTAGCGCGGCATTGTCAAGCCGACTACTCCAGCGACTACAGGTCCTGTGTGAATGCCAATACGAAGCTTGAGCGTTTCATTAGGCCGGTGTGCGATCGTGTGCTTCTTTACAGCACTCAACAAGTCTAGGGCCATCGAAGCGATTTCTCCGGCATGACAATCCCCATTTCGAATGGGTAATCCGCTCACAACCATATAAGCATCGCCTATTGTTTCCACTTTGTACACGTCATAGCCTTTGATTATTTGATCGAATATTGTGTACAGATCGTTTAGGAAGTTGACGACTTGGAGTGGTGTGCTTTCAGCCGACATCGCCGTGAAGCCGACGATATCACTGAAGTAAATAGTGACCTGGTCGAAGGATTCGGGTTCTACACCGTCTCCGCGGGTTAATCGTTTGGCTACTGGTTCTGGTAGCATCCTGTGTAGTAGGTCTTCGGTCTTGAGTTTCTCCTCGATAAGCAGCCTCGTCCTCTCATTGACTAGATCCTCCAGGTTGTCCGCGTATTTTACCATCATGTCCATCAGCTGGTCCATGATATTTCGATGCCTGTAAGAAGTCAGTGTGTTAAGATTCTGCGCCAGCAACGTTTAAGGGCATAGATTACAAATTTCTTATACAAAACTAACGATCTACGATTTTTTTTTTTTTACAATTTCATAATTTTTTATTTTTACAATTAAAAATATTTTTATTAGATAGATGGAAGTTCTTAGTAATTTTATTGAAGATTGTCAGTTTTGTATAAAAAACTTGTGAGAACTCTGGTGTTTTATCTGGTTTTAATAAAATAATACTCACTTGCCATCCTTCATTTTCTTAAGTCTAGTTCGTATGGTAGCAAAATCCGGGCGAAACTCCGGATTCTCGGCCCAACAATCCCGGATACAGTTCAACACATAGTCTTCACAACCTGCGTTCAATAACATCAGATCTGGTCGAAATGGTTCTTCACCATCCATAAGTGGTCGCTTTACCAGCTCGATAATATCTTTGGGTTCATAGCCCGTCGGCCCAAAAGGACCACGTCTTCCAATAATCTCATAAAGGATGATAGCAAACGAATAAATATCGCCTTTCGGGGTTCCTTTTGCGGGCGCGTTTGGGTCTCTTAACAATTCAGGAGCTTTCCAAAACAAACTTCGGTAGTACTGATGTTCGCCGATGCTGTCGTTTTCGGCTTGATGCCGAATGTCATTTAGGCCAAAGTCCGTGACCTGGAGCATCCAACGCGAGGTCACCACACAGTTGGAAGACTTGAGGTTACCATGGCAGACAAGCATGGAGTTGTGGATATAAAGCATCCCGCGTATCAAATCATGTACTAGCGAAGCGATGAACATGCTGTCTAATTTGATATCTTCGTTTTCTATAATGTCGTAGAGACTTCCTTTGGCGCAATAGTCCGTAACTAAAAGAATTCTCATTGGTTCTACACACGCCCCAATGAAAGAGTTGATGTTATCGTGACGAATATCGCGAAGTAGTCGCATCTCTTTCATAACATCCCGAGAAATGTCTTTCTTCTTGCTGAACTTAAGTTCTTTGATGCGTACGACGACGCCGCGGTATTGTCCGGTCGCAGCGAATACCTGGCCGCCGCAACGACTTTCGTACGAAGTCACACTTGCGGAAACCAACGACAGTTTGCTTGGAGAACTAACAATGTCGTTACCGAAGTAGTGATGGATTTCTTCTGGGTCTATTTTCCATAGCAATCCCTCGATTTCTTGCTCGATTTTCCACTTGCGATAAATGCTCATGGTTATGACGCCTGCGCAGAAGAGTAGTACCGCTAGTACGGCCGCAGCGATGATGCTGTTTTGCTGCGAGTCGTCTTTTGGACATGCTTCGTTGTTGAAACCGCAGCTTGGTTCGTCTTCAGGTTTTATTCCGCCTGGCCAATCTATCTTGCTGTTGGGAGTTAGTAGTTTGTATTCCTGAAATAGAAACGATTAAGAATGCGCTTTCACAGGTTAGGATTCAAGGGAAGATTTAGGTAAAATGTTCTTCAATGAAGTACCTTGAAGATTCACAATAGTTACGGGTGTGGAAAATCTCATATTTTTGTATGACTTAATATTTTACACAGAACTTGTATACATATTTTTTTCTACGACCTCAATTTCTAAAATGTTCAATTCTTAGACAGATAAAATAAAATTCTATTTTCATATTTCCAACATCAAAATAAAGGGAAAAAAGCGTTTATTGTTTCTCTATGTCCTAAATAATTTCTGTTTCCAATTAAATATTATTGAACAGTGTGCTAAATCCATTTTTTTGCTAAATGGAATTTCAGAAAGGTCTACTTTATACCCACAAACTGTTTTACAATCACTTTCGGTTGCGATTTTCGATTGTGAATTGTGCGTGCTGTACACTATTCTTTTCCTACGATTACCAATTTTCAATAAATAAAAAAAATATCAAGAAAATACAATGTAAATATTGTTGACAGCCATTAAAGCACGCGTGAATTTATAAATAGATGAGCGCATTCGTATGTATGTTGAATATTTTTGTGAAACTTTACAAAGTGCTTCATTTAAAAACCTTTTACTTATATTCGAGTTTCACCAAGTAAAACTATCAACTATTTGATACAGGGTGTTCCAGAAGAAATCTGCCAAATTTCAAGGACGCATTTCTTAAATTCTAATTTACAATACTAATAAACAAAACATCCACTAGCGGCAGATACGTCACAATGACGTAAAATTTAAAATATAAAAGTATTTTTATTTTTTCCAAAATCATAACGAAAATTACAATATTATATATGACAATGTGTAAAAAAGCTACTTAAAATTAATTTAAAAAAATCACTCTTCATATCTATTCTGCGGTGAGAAGGAAAAAAGTGTGAAGTCTATTTACTTGTTATTGAAGAGACGCTTTTAAAGAACATGTTAATCATAAAATTACTGTAAAGGCTTACATTCAAATCTATTTACTAACTGAATATTTGTTTATACTAGTGTTTCCCAGCCGCCGGTTCGCGAAATTGTTTGCCGGTCCGCGGAATTATTTTTATGTGCAAGTTTATAGAACAAAAAATATGTTAATTATAAAATACAATAATAATTACTTTCCAAAATATACATATATCAAAAACATGATGTTAGTGGTACATTTTATTACCTTTAGTCTTGAAAGGGTTAAAAAGAATCGTAATCAGTGCAATAAAAAATATAAAACTTCTACGATACACATTACTTTCTAAACTTGCCGGTCCGCGATTTTTTTCTAGGTCTTTTGCCGGTCTGCCATGAAAAAAGGTTGGGAAACGCTGGTTTATACTGCTATTTAAATAGATTTGCTTGTAAACCTTTTTACAGTCAATAAGTCATGAGTCTGATACTTTTTCGACTTGGACCTATCTTCATAAAACTGTTTTTGGTTTAAAATGAATGAAGACACACAGTGTTGAAATTTGGTAGATTTGTTCTGACACATGCTGTATAATAAAGAGGGAGTATTTTTGTCGACTCACTCACTAGATAGTCTCGGTGCTTCTGGAAGAAGCCGACGGGGCGCATGTGGTGCGAGCAGGAGAAGTTCTTGACGGTCAGATTGTATGGCTGCAGCGCTAACACGGAGAAGTTTCCCTCCGAGTCTCCGTTGTGGTCAAGCTGCATCTCAGCGCCTGTGACGGAGCGATACGAACCCCGGCTGATGATGGTCTCGATAATGCGTGTGCCGTTGCTCACCATCTCATCGAAAACTTCTTCAGATGGCACGTTCCTCGTGCCGTTGGGATACAGCAGGTCATGGAGCGCTCTCGCGTACAGCATCACCGAGTCGTGCAGGTAGGCCGCGTATATCGTTACGAACTGTCAAATACAAAACGTAACTGAGTAAACAGTACATTATATATCAAAATTTAACTAAATGTAATGCGAAAATATCACTTATGTAAGAAGTAAAATTATATTTTCTGTCGTGTTGCATACAATAATTTTTCTACGGTATTCAAAAGGTTGCGAAAATCGAGTGAAAATAACATTTCTTTTTTACAACTATACATATAAATGTGAAAGTCTGTCTGTCTGTACAGGCATCACGCCAAAATGGCTATCCTAATTTGACCAGATTTTCAACACACTTTAAAGTGAATCCAGTGGAAGTTATAGACTATATTTTGAAACAGAATTTAAATTTAAAGGAGTAGTATTTGGGGGGGGGGTCAAACAATCTCTTTTTCGGCATAACTCTAAATCTATTCATCATAATCACTATAGGCTATTCCAAACGTGTAGGCGGAACTAGATTTGGAAATCTAGTAATTTTTATCTATTAATTCGGACTTCTGGTCCTTTTGTTTAAACTTTGTAAATCATACTCACATTGCAAATTCTAGATTAAATTGATTTTAATTATAAAATGTCCTTTTCATTGCATTTTATTTTTTTGGTACTCTTAATAAAAATTTCCCATTTATTTATTTTTTTGTCTTCAAAATAATGGAAAATATATTAATATTTTTGACACACATCATTCGTTTCCATGGTTTCACTGTTGGAATTTTAAATTTTCACATACCAAACCTGAATCATGAAATAACCCAAGCAAGGTCCCTTTTCGTGACAACCTAAAAGAACGAAATTTCCATTTAGTTCCGCCTAATCGTTTGGAATCTGTAACTGTTTTTCTAGAGAAAAAGAATTTAAAAAACTGAAGAAAATGTATGCTTACATTTTTCAGAAAATTTTATCTGAATTTTGTTAATATTAGAAAATGCCTAGAGATATTTTCCGCAGTAATTTGTAAACGTCTTCTTTGAACATTATTGTGTAAAACAAAAAAATAAATTATGTAAATAAGTGAATCTGAACAGAAATTACGCCAGTTTTAAATACAGTGAATTTCATTTATCCTGCAATATAGGTATTATCGTTACTATAGTAATTGAAATCTGACAGCAATGTAAAATTGCGTTACTTTTAATTTGCAACATAGGCGATTTAACATTGCTGTCAAAATAATTTGTCGTTACTAGGGAAACCATGTATAATAAAAATTTTGCAGGATAAAAGATATTCACTGTATTATAATTTGAGCACACTGAGAATTGCAGGTTTTGAATGAGCCGTTTCTCAAACGGCCAATTCTGTTGTCTGTTCAAGGGTGAGTAAAAGCATGGGCCGTTTCATTTGTGCGCCGAATGGTAAGACCACACGTTGAGTACAAAGACGTTATTTAGAGATACAAAGAATTATTAATAGACATTATTTATTTTATGATACATAATATTCTACAAGTTGCATATAAATTTAATTTATAAACAAAATTCAGAAATCAATTCTAACGTTTACAAAAATTATTTCTATGGTGTCACTTACCTTCTGGAAATTCTGTGAATCAAAAAACTTGGGTGTGGTGAAGTTGAAGGGTTCCCTCGAGTTGTATTCGCGCACATTTCTGGTGAAATTTTCGTATGGGTCCTGCATGGGTGGCGTAGATACGATCACGAGTAGAGATCTAGCGCGCTTCAAGAAATCTTTCTGTTGCTGGTGGCACGTGGTGAATTTGTCGAAGGCGTCCGGCCTCCATAGGTACTTGGTCGCTTCCTTGACGGTGTAAGTGTTCATGTCGACATAGATGATCATGTACTCGCCGTTTTCGAAGAGCTGGGCGCTCTGCATCACGTTCATCATGTCGAGGAGAGCGAGCGGGGTGCCCAGGAAAACATAGACTGCAGGCAGACCGGACTATGCGTTCATACAGGAATGCTAGGGTGCGTTATACAGTCCCTGGCCATATTATTACACGCGACTTAATTTTCTACAATTCATTACACCGCACCATTTTAAAACGGCTTGAGCGTCACCGTGACAAAAAGTCTCCGTGAGTGCCTTATTGCTATAATCAGAATTATGTTGAGAAACTTTGTTTTATAGATGGTAGTAGCCGGTCACCATGGTGTAACGATCAGTGTAGGTGGGGCGCTGACTGTTAGACCAGGGGTGCTCCGGTTCGAATCCTGGTAATGGCATGGATGTTGTAATTGTAATTTTTAAATTTACTTTGTATCAAAAATATATAAAATATCGAAATTGGCTAATTTAGTCGAAATACGACAAAAAAAAAAAAATAGATTGCAGTCATTTTTTTGACGTATTTCGAAGATGATTTCGACTAAAAGTGTGTGAGGACTGAATATAGGAGTGCAAAAATGAAAAAAAAAAAGAAATGGTTACAACAAACCCATATATGTATGTATTTTTAGATTGGCAAATTTGGAAATTTTTATAACCTTGAATTACGATAAAAAAAAAAACTAAAAGTTAGAGACCTAAAAGTTTAAGTTTCTTAGGTCCTAATTAGTCTACAAACTTATCTAGAAGCAATTCCAGATTTTTTTTTTGAAAAATTTTGATTTTTTAAAAAATTTTGAAAAATTGTAATTTAAAAACGGTGTGAGTTAGAAACCTGCGGTTTTGATTTCTGAATTCACCGTTTTGGGCTTAAGGGAAACGTTTTTGAGTTATGGGAAAAAAACTAACTAAAAATTGTAATAACTAAAAAACTACGGGGCAATTTTTAAATGATTTTTTACATAATTAGCTTAAAATCATATTTTAAATATGACAAATTATTACAGAACATTTCTCAAATTCTAAACCGAATGTCGCCACTGAAAGAGCTGTCAGCCGACCAGTAACCTAGCAACGGAAAAAAGTATGAAATGTTCATTTTCCTACGACTACTATGGAACTGTCTCATTTTGATACTGTTAGTTGAGAGGAAAATAGCTTAATTTCGCATGTTACGCTCATGCGCGCGCAGTTGATGCGGGAATGATGAATGCGCCCCCATGCGCATGCGAGAATAAATTAGCAGCAATGCGCATGTGCAGTTTTCGAGAATTTTCATTCCCGTACTGGCAGCTCGTGCATTAATTGTTGTTAACCATATTTATATTGTATTTTCTTGATTATTTATTTATTGAAAAATGGTAATCGGAGGAAAAGAATAGTGAGCAACACGCGCAGATTGCACATTCCGCACTCGAATGATTTGCTTCTCTCGCCTGCGGCTCCTTTGCAAACTTCATTCTCGTTCCGAATATTCTCGACTCCAAATAACAGTGAAACATCTGGTGGAGGCTTGGTAAATTAAACAGAAGCGTATATTTGTATAATATTTGTAGTGTGTTGTGCTGCAATTTATGTGAATTAAGACGTATTTTTAAATATAGTGACTTAAATACAGTGCTTTTTTGCCGAAATATTGTTTGAACAGATAAATATTAAGAAAAAACTTCTGACATATACGCTTCTCGTCGGCCACCAACTGTCGTACTCAGCGCCGCCAACGTTAGTCTGAGTCGCGAATATGGCATTCCGCGCTAGTTGCACAATATACTATTCTGCGCACATTACGTCACGGACTCTTCCTCTATTGAAACGGAGTCTTTTACTATAGATTTTTTTTTCATCAACCTGAATTGAAAGAAGATCAAGGTGCGTGTGATGACATGGCCAGGGACTGTATGTGTATACTCACTGCGCGTGCGGTTCTTAGTCTCCTGGATGAACTGGTACCAGTAGCCGCTCTGGCAGCACTGCATCTTGAGCTCGCAGCACTTGTGTATGTCGACGACGCTCTTCATGCCGTTGATGGTTAAGTTGGCGGTCTTGGCCTCCTTCTCGAGGGAGGCCGCCACTGTGTTCCACGGCATCTCGTACAGGATGGAGAATTTCAGCCAGCCGTAATAGCGCAGCAGGGCGATCACGCTCTTCGTTACTTGGGTGTCGGTCGGCTCTGTGCGGGCGAACGTTGGCACCTTGCTCGCCTTGTAGTCAGAGCAATGCTGTCAAATAAACATACAACCATAACATACAGCCCTTGTAAACGCCTAAAATGGTGGTTAAAAGCAAGGTATAACACCACAGTTCTCACAAGTTTCTTATATAAAATTAACAATGTGAAATATACCATATTAGTGTGTCGTCACATATATATGCTGCCATCTGACAGCGGTTTCTTTTGGAAGTTTTTGGCTGGTTTAAAATAAATGTGTCATATTTTCAATTTTGGAGCAAAAAATATGTATTTTTGATAAGTATATACTAATATATACAGTCCAGATACTTTATATTATAGAATAATGTTTTAATAAACATTTAAATAAGGATTCGAAGATATGTTTATAAGTTATGTTTTTAAATAATATGAAAATCAAAATATCTAGTATATCGACCCCGTTCAGTCATGGAAATTTTCTCAAATAAAAATTGTCCTGGCTAATTGCCAGAGAAGCAAAGGCCATTAAATAAAAAAAAAAAAAATAAAAAAAATAATATCTATGTCTATTTCAAAGTAGAAAAATGTGTGTAAGAAGATAGGAGCAGTTTGTTCTTGCTTCGGATTGGTTTAGATCGTCATCCCTATTACACTGTTAAAATATTGTTTTTAGTCCAAGTTGACAGATGTTCATTGTCGTACATTGGAAATATATATTATATATTTAATTTATTTCATATATTTTGTTATTATTTACATATTTAGATTTTTATTTATATTCTTGGCGTAGATTTTATGGAGAAAATTCTCCATGTAATTTTTTTTTACGCAGTTATATATTTTTTAGGTTATCTGACATATAAATATTTTTTGACAATTGACAATTAATAGATCAAGAGAGATGACTAATGTTAGGCCAAAAAACAGCCCAGCTGATTGTGCCCAAAGAAGAAGTTATTGATATAATTTTTAGACCTTCATATATACATATATTTTTAATTTTTATTTACAATAATTATTTAAATAAGAAACTTTAGTTCTGAAGATATAATGTTTGTTATATTGCTTTATTTAAACTATTTTAGCCAAATCTCTCTTTTTATATATAGTACATAATTTTTAAAATTAATATTTTTTTAACTTTTTCAAATTTCTCATTAAACTGAATTTATGTCGTATAAATAACGTAAGTGTATTATCTGCCTTGTTTATTTCAATTTCTTATTAAACTTTTTTATATTAAAAAAAAATATCACTTGCTAACCCAGTTGCTACGCCCATGCCCTAGTTGTAACTTATTTTAAATTTCCCGCTATGCTGTATTTGATCAGTGTAAATCGTACTCGGTTCGCAGCGCTATCTACTTTTTTCTACTTTGAAATAGACCATAGTATTTATTCAATTAACACTAAGTAATCATTAATATTTTGTTTTAGAATGCATAATGGTGTATTGTTTTTCTCCAAATTGTAACCATTATAGCCAAATTCTTAATTGCACATATTTCGTTTTTTGACAGATGAAAATGAAAAACAATAATGGATAAAATCATACTGTTCATAATAATAACAACATACTGTTCCTTCAAACCATTTAGATATGGCACACACACTTATTGCTATGTTTCTTGCCATAATATGATTATAAACGTACATTTTTCAAAATTAACCTGCAAAATAATATTGATCGGCAAAAATAATGACATATTATATTATAATGTATAAAATAAGAATTTTAATAAATAAATATTGACTTGTAGTTTTGATGTGCAGCATTTTCTTGCTTTGAAAACTTAATTTATACTTCCAAAATAGAATTAAAAAAAAAAAACAACATAAATTCAAATAAAAGGAAACCAACCGCGATGCGGCAGCACTGAATACCATTTTGTGACGTAGTTACTAATATGGTCTATAACTTGATATTTGTGATATGTGGTGTTTAACTTGTCCTTAAAATACATGATACTCACGTAACTAATCATTGGTATGTTGGCGGACTGCGCAACGATAGCCTCAACGTAGCAGCTCCCCTCTGGGCCGAAGAGGGCGGCCACCCTGCTGCAGATCATCTCTGTGATGGCCCTCGTCGCTGTGACCGTGTCACCTCGTGTGTCGTACCACCGCAGCTTCAGCTTCACGTCCGGCAGTAGATCCATGTCGTTGTTCACCTCATCTAGAGCCATCGTCACAGCACCGGAGATCGCCAGACCGGACCTCTCCTTGAAGTCCCCTGCCAGGCAAGCGAGCACATTTTATATAATAATTACTTATGTCTGTTGTTTTTCGTGTACCTATCGTGTATATTCGGAACTCTTCGTTTGTACTATGATAAGAGAAGCGTATGATACGGGGGGTTTCATACGCTTCCAGTGACTTATACTGTTATTTAAAATAAGAGAAATCTTTTTCATCTTATACATTTTTTTTAAATTGTATGTATATTTGAGGAATACGGAGGGGACATACTAGACAAAAATCTTTATATATCTCACTTATTATTTATTTTACCTCAAAAATATATATAGTAAAATTTGTAAAAAAAAAAAACATTATTTTCAGATTTTCTTATTTTATAATTGTTGCTTAAGGAGTGAGTTGCGTCGGATTCACTGTTCACCAACACTCATATTTCACATTTCTACTCAGATTAACGCGTTGTTAAGACATGCTACAAACTACATATTGTATACTCGAATATTTATTTAATCGCACTGACCCCTAATTTGTTTCTGTATTGTTCTTATACATTTATTCAATCAGTTTTACATTTTAAAGATATATTAGGTGTACCGGAGGGTTTTTTCTTTTATTTGATATTATTAAAATAGAAACAAACCGAAAGAAAAAAAATGTACTTTATTGAGTAAAATAGTTACCATTGTGATCTATAACACCTGCCATTTATCAGCAAGAGAAAATATTCCCAATTTATAAAATTTCTGATTTTTTTAAGGGAAAAATTGTTCAAAGCTTAATTTTACATGGTTCATATTTTTAAGTGTCTTGTTTCTTAAAAAGTGTTCCAGTCGGAGGCTGAAATGTCTGGTGAGTAGGGTGGGTGTGTTAGAACCTCGCAATCAAGCTCGGAAATTGTTTCACGTGTCTTTTTTTTATGAACGAGGTCAGGCATTGTGGCCTTGAAGAATAACTTTATTATTCCTTTATAGGGTCTTCCAGATCGAAGTTCATCATCCAAGCATAAATTTCCTGATTTAAATTTTTAAAAACCATTGTTGACATGTGCGTACACTTAGTTTATCACCATGAACAGAGCAAATGTTTTACGTAGCAACTGTAGCAGATTTTTTTTTATGGTACTCATACAACATTAAACAGCATAAAAAATGTTTTGATAAAAATTCTTCCGCCATTTTAAAATGCAAGGGTTTAAAATGAAACGAAAACAATAATTAGGTACGCAAGATTACAGAGTTTAATCAAAACGCAAAAGACGTCTGTTTAATTCAGCGAATAAGTCGACTAGTTCGCATACTGCACTAATAATAAAAACGAAAAAACTTTGCCGTACACCTAATATATTCTTCAGAATGCTAAGAAGTACGTAGGACGTACTATAAAATAAGGAAGTACGGGCATTTTCGGGTAAAGTAGTGTACCAGCGAAAGAAGTACATACATGTGCATGTGTGCATGTGGTGAGCTTACCTTTGATGGCTGTGAGGTAGCCGACGGTGAGGTTGTACCTGGTGGGGTCGCCCTCCTGCGGCACGTGGTGTGTCTGGCTCGCGGACGTGAGCAGCTGGTGGTCCCCTGGCCCGTTGACGGAGGTGTTTAACGCGGCGGCCTGCTGGGAGGGGCCCGGAGCCGCTAGCAGTGAGAGGTGCGTTGGCGGTTCGGTGGTAGTTGTGGTGGCCGCGGCGGACAGCAGCGCCGCGACGCAGGCCAGCACCGCCGCCAGCCGCGGCGGCGGGCGATGGGGCGGCGCCGGCTCTGGCCCGGGCGGCATTGCCCGAGCCGCCGATCACCACAGTGCGAGGCAGCAGCACCTCCGCCGGCTGCGGCACACAGAGATCACCTACAACAACAACACCCAACGCCACCATTCAGAAATCTTTCAATCATAGTTTTCAGGAGTTCGTAGCTATGACCAAGATTCTCATATGTCAAAACAAACTTGAATATATATAGTCCGTTCAAAGGTGAATATGCAGTACAGGACATATGGAGTAGTTCTTTTTCATACTCTCTAATGAGTTTATACAATGACGCTATCCTTTTCTTGCTTGTCGACGTTGCCAGCTCTAAAACGCGCTGATCTGTGAAGACGCAGTATTCTACAAATGGTTATTTGTTTTTGTTGAGTGTTATTTTGAGTTTTATAAGAGTTGATTTTTGTAAATCATACGAGTTATTCATATTATTATAATTGACACATTCAACACTTTTACAACGTTTGGCAACATCGCTCCCATTTGCCATAAGAGCAATACTGCATTCTCACCTTTGAACGGACTATAGTAATGCTTATTGATGTGAACCGAAAAGTAAGTATTGATTTATGCACAAATAAGAAAACAATTTTGAAGTAAGTATTATCAATAGAGTGCGGCCAGTTTAGGTCTCAATACGTTTTAATCCTGGGGAGGGGGGTTAATAATTTTATTCTAGAAGGGGTGTTGCGATTAAAACTGTTTATTAAAAAACTTAAAATATATCCCTTATTATTAACTTAACAGAAAAATATATATTAAAAAAAAATGTATAATAAGAAAACACACTTTTTTGTTCAATGTATTTTTTCAATTAGATGAACATTAACTCCCGAAAGGGGGGACAACCAAAAACTACAATCTACATATATTGATTTAACAGCAAAATCATATACGACCAAAATAGTTTATAATAAAGAAACAAATCTTTTATTTATATTTTTTAATTTAGCTGAATATTTAGGAAGTTACGGGGATCGTCCTAAAGCCATGCGTATGAGACAATTTTATTAATAACATAATTTACGTTATTTGTGAATATTATGAATTTGAAAAAATTATAACTCAAAAAACGGTTACAGAAAACGACTTTAAGTTTGAATTTTTAGATACCTCGTAGTTAATTAAATCTAGAAAAAATTTGAGGCCTTAATCAGAACGATTTATTATACGCAGAACGCGTATAATAAAATTATGACAAATTTTAATACAGCGTGATTTATAGAATTTCTCATCTTCGCATGGACGTATCTCAAAAACGAAATGTGATAAAGACCTGCGGTTCATACTTTTGAAATCTTAAAATGGACCAAATTTTGAAGTTTGGGCAAAACTTTTGGAATTATAGGGAAAAAACTGACCCAAATCGGCTCTAACTCAAAAACTAGGAACTTTTTTTTTCATAATCCTCAATCCAAATTTAGCTTAAAACTATATTTTGGCTAAAATCGGAGTAAAAAAACTTTTGACCAAAATTTAAAAATTTTAGTAGATTTTTTTTTATTTTGTTGAAAAATTGGTATACATAAACATTTTTAGGCTTACATCACAAATATATGGTCACTTTTGAGTTACGGTCCAAAAATTTTACAATTACGTCAAAAAAAGTAAAAATGATATACTTATTTTGGGGTATTCTGTGAAGAGCTACCTATAAATTAAGTATCTCACTTATTATTTAGTTAACATCAAAAATATATGAAAAAGAGTTAAGAATAAAGAATCGATTTTATTGTGTTCTACTTGAAATTGAAATATCTCACTTATCATTTATGTTACAGTAAAATATACATTACAAAAACCGTACGAAATATGGGTACTCCAGCTAGTAACCAATAAGAGCATAGATGACTACTTGTTTTGCAACACTTATAAAAATCGTAAATTAAAGTAGAAACTTAAAATTGGGCAACTTTAGGGATCAATTTTTTGTATACCACAGCTATACAGATACTGTATTTTTCGGACCATAAGACGATAAGACGCACCCCAACTTTATTAAACAATTTTTAGAAAAAATATATATTATTACTGTAACTTGTACCAGCAACATTCTGTTCATTTTCACGCTCTGTACTATCACTCGTCTCGTCACTGTCATGTCACTCGTCATGTCACTGTTCGTATTATTTTCGTCTGAACTATTGTCAATCTCTTCAAAAACTAAGTCATCTTCGAGACTATCCAATGCGTTGCGTATACCGCATTTCTTAAAAGACTTTATAATCGTCTTTTCTTTTACAGGTTCCAATGAATTTTTTACCCAGATACTTCTGAAATTGTCTGTTTCATACGCCTGTTGCTAACATCGTGATTTGGCTTTATCAACCGTTTGTTCCACTCTTTCCGCATAAAATTATTAAATGGTTTATTAATCGACACATCAAAGGGTGGTTGACTTGTCAGGCCTCCAGGAATGACAGCTAATTCTGTATTCATTTCTATTATATTTTTTTGGTTGATTCTGTTTTATGCGCTCTGAATTGATTCCACACTAACATCACACACTTTTTAAAAGTACCTATACATTCGGACCATTAGACGCACCCCAATTTTAAGACGATTTTTCTGCGTAAAAAGGTGCCTTATGGTCCGAAAAATACGGTATATTAGGGGCCTATTGTTCAAGCAATATCAAATAAAATGGCCATTTTAGAGCAATTAATAATCAATAAAAATATAGACATACTTTGCATATCTGAACACTGGCTTACGAAGAATAATTACAATTTATATAATATACAGGGCTTTGATATGGCAAGTTGTTTTTTTAGTTTTAGAACCAATGTGGAACACGGAGGCTCATGCATTTATGTAAACAGAAAAAATTTGTGAAGTGTGAATCTTCACACATTTTTGGGTTTTGCAGGTATTTAGTAACTGAATGATGATTATTTGGGATGCCAAAACAAATTTTATGTCAAAATATTTTTTTATGAATTTGAATTCGAATGCCTAATACCATTATTTAAGTTTCTAAATACGTGCAGTATTTATTTATACAGCAAAGTTCAGTAAGATTTTTAAATTTGCGCCTATGGCTTCCATTGGTTGCTTATATCATAAGTCCCGCCCTCTGATTTCGTCAAACAGAATTAAATTATAATTTCAACACTTGCCACTGGTTATTAAATTTACGCTTTTAAAAAATAAATGCAACATTTACCAAAATATAACTAGAATTTTGACAAAATAATTAAAACAAAATAAAAATGCAAAAAAAAAACAGAAAAAATTATAATTAACAGGATTCGAACTCTGCAACGTTCGCACTGCAAATTACATAGTGCATCACAAAACCAACTGAGCTACCAGAGTTACTGATCTGGAGTGTTACATAGCGAATTAATTATTTAACATATTTTAGTTAAAAACACAAAAAATGCATTATTTTCCGAAAACATAATCTGATCAAAAATTCCTGTTGTACTACTCCGATTCACACCAATGTACATTACTTAGAATTTTTTCAGATTTTTAGTTTAAACCATCTAGGCTATAGGGTGTGGGACAAATTTTTTTTTTGCACAATTTTGGCAAAAATCGCATCAAAATAATTTATTTTACAAAATTAAAATTTTGATCGTTAATCCACGTACTAAGGGCTTTCATTTGATACCCTACTCAGAATTTAAAAAAAATATATTTTTTTTTGATGAGCACATATTTGTTTATATTTTTAGGGGGATATGTTTTTTAGATGTTTTAGTATTTTTCCTATGTGCGGGTCAAAGAGTTGTATAAGCATGCCAAATTTCAACTCTCTAGGTTTAGCCGTTTGGCTACAATTTTTACCGAACAGACAGACAGACAGACGACAAAATGACGGTATAAGGGTTTTTTGGTCATACCTAGAGATGGGAACGATATATCGATATTTCGAAAATATCGATACTTTAGAAAAATATATCGATATTTTTATATCGATATTTGAAATGCGATATATCGCGCAATATATCGATATTCGCACAAAATATCGGTATTCTTGTATATTTTTTACATTTAAATATATGACTTTTTTAAAAACTGTAGGCTATTCCAAAAGTTTAGGCGGAACTAGATTTTGAAATCTAGTAATTGTTATCTATTAATTCGGCCTTTTGGTCATTTTGTTTAAGCTTTGTAAATCATGCTCACATTTAAATTCTAGGTTAAATTGATTGTCATTATAAAATGTCCTATAACATTGCATTTTAATTTTTTGTCATTCTTAATAAAAATTTCTCATTTATTTATATTTTTGTCTTCATAATATGGTACAATTTATTAAAATATTTGACATATGTTATTCGTTTCCGTGGTTTCACTGTTGGAATTTTAAATTTTCACATACCAAAACTGAAACATGAAATAACCCAAGCAAGATCCGTTTTCGTGACAACCTAAAATAACGAAATTTCCATTTAGTTCCACCTAATCGCTTGAAATAGCCTGTAAGACAAAATTTTGATTTTATAATTTGCACTTTTAAAATTATATGTCATGTTGGTATTAAAAAATTATAAAAAATGTAACTTTCTTAATAATGATCAGAACCAATAAATCTAAAGTCGGTTCTACTGCGTAAGGAATATTTTTGATTGACATTTAAAGTCCATAATACACTATAAAAGTAACCAAAAAGATCTGATTGTCCTTACAAAAGTGGACAGCACATATATATTTAATTAATTAGCATTAAGAGCAGAACTAGGAAAATATTAGAAAGCTGGCTGGTAGCTGGGTGAGTACCAACTGTAAAGTGATTGTCTGGCAAGTGTGACGACTTATTTCTGCCAAGCCAACAAAAAAAAAAAAAAACTGTAATTTATATATCTTACATGTTACGTGTTAATTATTTCGATATATCGAAAATATCGATATTTTTACTTCGATATATATCGAATATCGATATTACACTTACGATATATCGAATCGCGCATATATCGATATTCAAAAATAAATTCCCATCCCTAGTCATACCTACAAAACCCTAAAAATGAGGCAACAAGCATAACTGAGGTGGTTAGTATGTCTCAAGAATTGCATTGTGATATATCAGCAGTGTACCGTTCATCAAAAGGTTCCATTCATGTTTTCTTCGATATTATAGGAAAAGTATTAACTTTTATTTTCAATAAATTCAATAATGATATAAAAATAATATTTTCGGGAGATGTAAATATTGAATTATTAATAAAATCAGGTAACCAACCAACAGGCCTTCCTCAATCTATTGACATCAGACAATTTTCGAACCAACAAGAATATGAAAAATATGTGAATCATGCATAGATAATATATTCTCAAACTGCGATTACTTCAATCAGACGACATGGGAAGAACACATTGCAGATCACAGAGCGCAACTAATTATGATACCGGTAGAAAATTGTCACCATGAAAATGAAAATAACACAACAACCCAAAGGAATTATAGTATTTATAACCGGCACCAATTCTACAACTACATACAACAAGAATAATGGAAAACAATATTAGAAAAGACAGATCCAAATAAGAAATTTAATGATTTCTTAAATACTTTATTTCACTTTGAAAAAGCTTTTCCAAACAGAAAACTAAATGTCACTAACAAACGCAACATAGTACAGAATAATGTTACATTTCAAATGAAAGAGACTTTAAATCTAATCTATGAAGCATTCATACAAACAAAAAATGATAGGATATTTGAAATATATCAGCAATATAAAAAGAGATATACTAACCACTGTGAAGAAGAAAGGCGACAAACTAAATTGGAGTCGATAAACATAGCAGAAAACCAACAGAAAAAAATATGGGCCATTATAAATCAAGAAACATGTCGCCAGAAACGAAATAAGCCCACAGATATGTCGGATTGTGAAGAAGAAAGGCGACAAACTAAATTGGAGTCGATAAACATTGCAGAAAACTAACAGAAAAAAATATGGGCCATTATAAATCAAGAAACATGTCGCCAGAAACGAAATAAGCCCACAGATATGCCGGATTGCGAAGAATTCAGTGACTTTTTTCCAAACAAAATTGAACAGCTAACTGACCCTATGGAAAATATGGAGATTAATACTGAGTTTACATCCATGTTCATGGAACCTACCACAGAAGAAGAAGTAATTTTGCACATCACTCGATTAAAAAGCAAAAAACAACAGACATTTACGGTCTCAGTACCATCACAATGAAATTGGTAGCAGATATAGCTATGCCCCTTAGAGATATAATAAACTCATGTATTGAGATGGGAGTCTTTCTAGAAAAATTGAAAGCAGGGAAAATAGTTCCAATATATAAAAAAGGTGACTCTAAAAATCCAACGAATTACAGGCCAATAACGCTACTTCCTTTCTTTTCGAAGGTTATTGAATCTATAATTAGAAAAAGAATATGTAACTATATTGGGAAAAAAGACATTTTCTACGAACATTAATATGGATTTCGTAAAAACAAAGGTATGAAGGATGCAATATTCAACTTAGTACAATATACATATATCAAGTGCATTTGAAAATCATGGAGAATGTAGTTTATTATTATGTGATTTGAGTAAAGCATTCGACTGTATGTCACAGGCATTACTTTTAGAGAAGTTAAATCACTATGGCTTCGAGGACAACCAAGTCAATTGATCACTTCATATCTACAGGCAACAAACTGTGGAATGTGGTGGAAAACGTAGTGCAATAAAAATGTCAAATTGTCAAATAGAGGTATTCCACAAGGCTCAGTACTGTGACCATTATTCTTTATATTGTACATGAATGACTTTTCTAATAACTTGCATAACTGCCATGTGATACAATACGCAGATGATACTTCAATAGCAATAAGAGATGATATAGAAGATCTTCTGATAACATCCATAGAGTGGTTCAATGCAAATGAATTATGTTTAAATGAAGATAAAACAATGCTACTGCGTTTCTTCACTTTCTTCACAAGATTAGAAGCCGAATCTTAAAGAGCAAGGTTCCTAGGAGTTACACTTGACTCGCGCCTTTTTTGGCTGCCACATATAGAACAGCTATCTCAGCGACTATCAACAGTAATCTTTGCAATTAGGCGCATATCAAAATGCGTAAGTGCAGCGGCTCCGAGTGTAGCTTATTTTGCTCCGTTTCATTCACACATCTCATAAGCACTGATTGCATGGGGAAATTCGGCTCACACATCCAAGATATTTATATTGCAAAAAAAAAAGCCATACGAGCGATAGAAGGAGTAAACAGTCATACACACTGCAAGCCTATATTCATAAAAAATAGAATTCTCACCCTACCCAGTATCTACATTTTACAACATGTGCTGCAAGTTCATGAACATTTTGGTGAGACTTGTAAGGTGTCGCAGGTGCACAACTATGGAACTAGGACCAGAGAGCAAATAAGGATACTATTTACAAGACTGAAAACAACAGCTACACTACATACAGGGTATAGATAGGGTGACCAGATTTCAGTGAAGGGAAACCGGGACACAGGGGAAAAAAAGAAGGTCTTTGTTTCCTCCCAGATCCAAGTGAAGAGTAAAAAAAAAGGTCCTCACCTCCCCTAAAAGTGAAGAGCAAAAAGAGTCCTCGCCTCAAAAACCGGGACAATCGGGCGTCCCGAGAACCGGTTATTATAGGTATAGACCGTATAATAAAATTCCAGTACAACTAAGAAAATTAGCAAGAATTCAATTAAGAACCAGATTTAAATCATTTTTAGCAGAAAGGCACTATACATCATTAAAGAATTTACCAATTGTGATTTAACAGATATTCCATGTATTTAGTATATACATATGTATGTATAATATATATATATATATATATATATATATATTTCTTATATGACATGAATGTAATGCTAATGCTAAATTCCAATAAACATTATTATTATTATTATTTTCGGAAGCGGACTACATCAAAATTTCTTTAAAAAATGGCGGGCCGGGCAACATTAATAATATCACTATTATTAAAGTGATATTATTAATAAAAATAATAATTTTGGGAATCGGATATTATTTGGTTAGTTATGTTATATTTTGCGATTTTCTGATTATTTTAAATTGTTATTTTTATGTAACTTTTTAAAAAATGTTCACGGGCCGGATGATATCATGTTGCGGGCCAGCATGTCCCGCGGGCCGCAGTTTAGAGGCCCCTGATCTATATGAAACACACAACACGCACTACACAGGTGTACGCGAGGAAATCACCTCGCTCAGCGCTCAGTAATCAGTAAAAGGATTATATTGATATTATGGGCAGTGATGGGATTCACCCGGTTCGCTCGAACCGTTTGTTAAGAAATTTTAAGTTCGGCGAACCGCTTGTTAAAATACTTTAGATACAGGGATTGACCATAGCCGTCAGTTCAGCAGAAGCTGAAAGAGGCTTTAGCCTTATGAATAATATATGCATAGAAAAACGAAACAGACTGATCGTTTCAAATATAAGTAATATAATGGTTATTAATTTGAATGGTTTGCCTTTAATAGATTGGGATCCAGTACCGGTAGTGCTAAATTGGTTAAGAAGCAACCACAGTTCGGATGATCCTCGTGTAAAAACAAAAACGGAAGTAGAAGTGACTGAAAACCACAGGGCTATTTGGCAATATTTAAAATAATTACATATATTAATGTTTAATTTAAATAAATATACTAATTTGAATTTTGTGAAAATGTTGTGTTTTTAAACAAATACCCCTGCGAACCGGTTGTTGAGAAAATTGAATCTCATCACTGATTATAGGTATGGTATAACCTGTGGCGGCGCTACTGGGTATAACCAATGAGGTAGTATAACATAGAGACTGAACGAGGACGAGTTGTTATGAAGCCAACACTTTAGGCGGGGAAACGGGACTTGCCCCGAGGAGTTGTACAGTTTGCATACATCAATGTTTTGCCGTTAAGAATTGAAAGTAAAAATATTTTTTTTTAATACTGTAAACTGGAAATTTTAATAAAATAAATTTCATAAATAATATTAAATTAACCTGAATTTATTAGTATATATTTAAGATAATTGTAGGTTTCTAAATTACATACATTTAAAATACAATATGATCGAAAAAAAGTTTAATAGGCCCATTTGGACAATTCTGTTAATATAAAAATAAATAAATTCCTTGTCTGTCTAGACACCTTTTTTTCTCGATCATATTGTATAGCAATGCTTCAGACACTTTCTAAATTTAAAACGGGCAGATATTATATCATTTATTCCATGATAAATTGAAATTTATCTGACAAATTATAAAGATGCTGGGTAAAATACTTTTGTAAAAACTAATGTAACATTTTAATTAAACATTACTTTTTAGTATTTAAAATACTACGTAGTTGAAATACAGTTCGCAACCCTCAAAATACAATTTACGGTAATATTATTAAAAGTTGAAAGATGATGAAAAGGTAAAATAGTAAAATAGATAAAATAACACAACAAAACACACAATACGGCGCCAGCGTTTTTCTTAGCAATAGCTGAATAAAATAAATGTATATTAGGCAACTTGTTATACTCCTCGGGGCAAATCCCCCTTTCGTCTCCGCAGGGTCTTGGTTTCATAACAAACAATGCTAAGGTATAGAGCGTGGTGAGTCTATATATATAACGTCAATGGATATAACTGATTCGGCTTCTGGGCTACTGTTTTGTTATCTAGTGACAGAAATTCAACACTTTATTTCCCAAATAGTCCTCCCTCACTTACGAAATACCTATGAACGACCCAACATAATTGTAGGTATTAGTACCTAGCAATTTGAGGTAAGGGTACTCGTACCTAAACTGAAAATTCTGGTCGAACTGATTACTACTTATTCAGATCAATTCTGTAAAAAGTTACTGTGTAATAACGTTACTACAACATAAAATATTATAAAAAGTATAATGGCTTTCATTCATGATAGTAACTGACCTTGCTCATAGTGACGAATTTAGTTACAATTATCATAGTAACAGAGTTACAGAATTGGTCTGATTAACTCATTGTTTTTAAAAGTTCTCTCGTTCAAATGTTTTGCAAAGAACCTAATTTGTCGTAAAATCATTTGTCACGTAATATGTCGTATCTACTGAGTATATATTTTCTCGTACAATATTCGTCATTCGATATACATATTTTGTTGCGTCATTATATTTTCCCCAAAAGAAATTTACCAATTAAAAAAATCTCATTTAATTAATGACGTACCAAGTTTGAAATCAGTGCTCATTTTAACTTGTTACTATTCTAAGCTAGTGGCATCCGCAATGGCTGCAGTCCACAATGATGGTGATGGAAGCAAGCGTCACACATGTACTTACATATATACATATGTAGGTACAACCCCATCCATTGACACATGGTCATTAATGCGCAGAGCACACAGGACTCTCTAATCGCTCCTTGGAATGCAGTTCACATTGCTGATATTTCAAGGTCGAATGTATTTTTAGCTACAACTACAAACCATAAAAATCCACCGCATAATTTCTACATCGAAGACGCGATATTAGCGACGGCGGCATCGACATTACATCTCTCGCCCGCCTCTCACCTCCCCTAGTACTAGTACTTTCTGTAGAAAGTCTTGTAAAAATGTTTGTGACGTCATTGTTTTGTTTAAAATGGCGCACGAGCGCGCGTATGTCTGTAGCAGTAAAACACAACAAGCAGGGTCATGGATATTCTATATTTAGACACCTCCTGAAACGTACGGTTAAGGAAATCTCGCAGTAAACTGGTCACTGAGACACATGGAGAGGCGCGATACAACGGCAAACAGCAAACGGCAGCGCGATATTACCAGTGAGAGTTAAACGGGCGGGTGGACGTTTCGCTCTGCGTCCTCGCTCGCCGCTTCTCATTATAAGTTTGTTTGAGCACAAACTCTGACTGCCAAAAACGTATCTGAGCATGCGCAATCTCAAGAATCATATTCAGCTGGTACGCGCGTATCTGTTGTCAAAATAATGGAATATTCCTGTACCGGTTGTCAAAATGAATAGTAGGAATAAACGGTAAAAAGACAATAATACAAATTATTGCACCACAACCACCATTTGGTAAGTTTTTCTTGCTAATCAGATTTTTCAGGAAAAAAAAAAACACCCTAAAACATGTATTAGATGATTATTTCTAAGTTTTGAAACCCAATATTAATCATGCGACATTGTTCTCCGTAGTGCCATTAAACTTAATTGAGTCATTGCCTCCTCCGCAGTTATAGGGTTGCAGTATACCGTAAAAAGTGTCCCCCTTGACACTAAAGTTGACTAGTTTTTCGTTTTTTGATATTTACAAGATATTTAGATTGCAATCTTTTTATTTTAATACCGTATATATAAATTTAAAATTATTTTTCAGAAGTCCTATTACAATTTTTTATGTTTTCTAGTACAGTATAATCTTGATAATCAGACTCATATGGGAGTGGACACTGCCGGATTACCGAGTTTTCCGGATTACCGAACGGATAATCACTCTGGTAATAAATTATAAAAAATTCAGTAATAAATATAACGTAACAAGTTATTCTATGCTAGATAGGTGTGGTGGCGGTAACCGCCTTTATTATTTGACAGACATAGATGCGTATATATTTACAATTGTAAATTCAATATTTTAAAAATCAATTGTAGCGTTCCAGCAGCGAAAATCACTAACTAGTTTGAAACATGTAATCTTGAACGCATGCGCAGTTAAAAAGATCACAAACCATACTTTCTGTTTAAACAATTCTATATTTAGAAGCTCGTACAGATAAGGTGAGCGTGTGTTTGTTTACGAAGATTAACGAAATAACGTTGATAATTCGCGAGTGGAGGACCCTCCATGCTTATCTCCAAGTGGGTACTTAAAGTGAAGAGCGCGGAAATGAACGTCTGAACGCGCCCTCGTGCAACGAGGTGAAGGTCGTTGGGCCGACAGCAATTTGTTGAAAATTAAATTGACCCAATTATGTATATATAAACTCAATTTACTGTCGCCTGCAGTGACGGCGCTTTGAGGGTAGTTGAGGCGACGCCCGGGCGCCACTTGTTGCTTAAGAACACCGTCGCTCCAGTACTATTATGCAATGCCGGACGATTGTTTAGTAAACATTTGAGAGAGTGTTTACCGCGCGAGATAAAGCGGTGCGCAACAAGCAACTGACGCAACTGCAGTCCCTCAACATATTATTAGACCACTGATTTTCAACCTTTTATAGATAACGGCACCGTCATATAAAATAAACTATAAAAAATCAGCTGTGGCCACCACAGGACCGACCGCCATTATAAAGTACTTGCATAAAATACATTCTAGTAGCAGAGTAGAAATAACTTGGCCTAATATTTTTTAACAGAGATATTATTTATCATGACCATGGAAACGTTACATATAAGTATGAAAAAAAATTTCGTTTTATCAAAAAACGTCTCAAATAAAAGTTATTACTTATTGCATTTATAGCAACTTTTTTTAAATAAATTTTTTTGAAATATTTTTCTGTTGCTAAATATTCGCAAAAATATTAAAATCGACACGAATAAACTCCCATTTCTAGTCAACCGATTTTTACCAAAAGTTGATCAACTCGTGCCATTGATGTCAAAAGCTTAAATATGCAGTTCCATAAAAATCCTTTTAGCCGAATTTGCTCTGCACATGTACACAGACAGACAGACGGACGGATTGACGGACAGACAGACAGACAGACAGACAGACAGACAGACAGACAAACGGACGGACAGACAGACCAACAGACATCATGCTAAAAATAGTCAAAACGTTATGTAGGGACCTCAATTCGTGAAGATCCATCGAAATCTCGAAATGTCAAAATCGGTATGATCACAATACCTCCCTTATATATGTTGGCGGTCGGTAAAAATTCAAGGTACAGCTCACGAGAATATAAATGCCGATCGATCGAAAACCGATAAACACACACACACACACACACGCACGCACGCACGCACGCACGCACGCACGCACGCACGCACGCACGCACGCACGCACACACACACACACACACACACAAACGCGCTTGTGTGTGTGTGTGTGTTTATCGGTTTTCGATCGATCGGCATTTATATTCTCGTGAGCTGTACCTTGAATTTTTACCGACCGCCAACATTTATATATATATAATACAGTTCTATGTAAACTATCAATAACGTATTTGAAGTACGCTTACCAATGTACGTCCGTAGTCTTTTATCTTCATTTGTTATATTTGAATATATTCATATAAACGTGTTTTTTGTATGTGCAATACTCCTTGGTGGTGGGAAAAGCGACCGAAACAGAGAGATACTTCTTTCTCAATTTTCGGTAAATTAACAAAATTTTGATTGTTCTCGGCTGAACCATACTTTTTTTTTAACCGCCATCGACTAAATAAATTCTCCTGAAGTATACTCTCATTTCCATGTATTCTATCCGTTTTTTTCTCCGAAGACCGTGATTATACAAATGCAGGAGATAATACAAACATTAATTATATCAAGACGAGTTAAAATCCCAAGGAAAAATTACTAAATATTAATATGTATATTTTTTGACTGCCCAAATCAGTGCTTGCCAATCTTTTTGTCTACACGACACACTTAGTAGTGTTTAGAAAAAAGAGGGACATCTCTGAGTACAAAAAAGGTGTAAAATATGAAAAAAAACCTTATTTTTAATGACATACCTATATAAAGCAATTTTCATTTTTCAATTTTATTTTGATTTGTTCGAGAATAAGGTCATATAATTGGAGACCGGACAAATATATGCAATGCCCAATTAAAAATGTAATTATTCAGTATCCATGAACGTATTTTTTAAAATAAATGTATGCTACATGTTAATCATATAGATGCCTCTTTTAAGTTTTAAAAGTACGCTCATACTGAATAACTAGATTTTTAATTGGTCATTGCATATATTTCTCCAGTTTCTACTTATAATAAATCCATAGTACAAGCATAACATAAGAATGTAAACAGATGTCCAGAACAGTGACACCTGTACTCATCTTTATGCCCATGCCATGCCTTATGATATGACTTATTATAAATCAGGCTAAGCAGTATAAGTATTTAAGCCATAAATTTCACGACACCGAATAGCGACACACCGGTTAGAAAATACTGGCCCAAATAATTAACATAATTAAATAGATACATGATTATTATTACTAAATTTTGCATTTTCCAACAATGTTCAAAAAGTAGGTAAAAAAAAATCACCTCTCAACTTGAATTGTACTGAAACATTAAGCTGCGTCTAATAATATGGCCAGGGACCGTAAGGCTATTATTCTGAACATTATCTTGTCTGAACACCGTTGTAGTATTAGAAACCTTGCCAGATGTACGTATTATAAAATCTTTGACAATGACACCGCCGTTAAAGCTGATATTTTGTTGACAATATGGCTATGAGTTGTTCCCGGTGTGCTGTGTTTGATGACAGGCCACGGCGGACGTCACACAATCATCCGCTTATAAATCTCGCCCGATGAATCTTTATTCGATTAACCTATAGAAAAGTTCAATTGCAAAATTAGATTTGTTGATGGAAATTCGTTTAAGCGAATTGTAGGCAGTGGAGTGGTTGATGGGGGCCGTGGATAGAAACCGGAGATGTTCTAATGTATCGGGGGTGGTTGTGTCAACATTCACACCCCCGGTGGCGGCGTATCGGCTTTCCTCAGCCCGGTGTCGCCGTCCGCGCCTTATAAACAAACATACACTGCGAATCTAATTTACATTTCGGTAAGGGGCGTCGGCCGCTGGGTGGCACGTCCTTGACCGACGTCCTACCGCATGGGGGGGTCAACTTATGGCTCGCGGGCCACGCCTGGCTCTCGCGGTATCCAATATGGCTAATACTTGACAAGCATTGACGTCATATAAATAGACACAGCACGCTTTATGCATTAGCATTGTTTGTTATGAAGCCAAGACCCCGTGGAGACGAAAGGGGGATTTGCCCCGAGGAGTATAACAAGTTACAAGTACTGCCTAATATACATTTATTTTATTCAGCTATTGCTAAGAAAAACGCCTGCGCCGTATTGTGTTTATGATTGTTTTGTAGTGTTATTTTTTCTATTTTACCTTTTCATCATCTTCCAACTTTTAATAATACTGCCGTAAATTGCATTTTAAGAATTGCGAACTGTATTTCAACTCCGCAGTATTTTAAATACTAAAAAGTTTTTTTATACTAATAGTTTTTTCTTAAAAAAAGGTATTTGTATTCAGTACTTCGAATACATCAGAAAAGTATTTTACCCAGCATTGATTTGTCAGATAAATTTACATTTATCACGGAATAAATGATATAATATCTGCCCGTTTTAAATTTAGAAAGTGTCTGAAGCATTGCAATACAATATGATCGAGAAAAAAAGGTGTCTAGATAGACATGGAATTCATTTATTTTATATTAATAGAATTGTTCACTTAACATTTTAAATTCAGGGCCTACTATTTTTTTTTTGTTTCTATCATATTGTATTTTAAATGTATGTAATTTAGAAACCCACTAATTATCTTAAATATATGCTAATAAATTCAGGTTAATTTAATATTATTTATGTAATTTATTTGATTAAAATTTACAGTTGACAGTATTAAAAAAATATATTTTTACTTTCAATTCTTGTCGGCAAAACATTGATGTATGCAAACTGTACAACTTCTCGGGGCAACCCCCGTTTCCCCGCCTAAAGAGGTGTTAGCTTCATAACAACTCGTCCTCGTTTAGTCTCTATGTTATACTACCTCATTGTTGACAAGAATGACAAAATTGACATAGTTTCTGCCACCTACCATGAGTTAATATACTGTAAAAGTGAGCGTCCACTGGGCCGCGCGGCAGACACAGCAGTAATCATATGTATTTCGGTGAGAGCGTCCACTGAGTCGCAGTGAACACACTTTGATCAAGGGCTTTCATTTGATACCTACTCAGAATTTAAAAAAAATATTTTTTTTTCGATGAGCACATATTTTTTTATTTTTTTAGGGGGATATGTTTTTTAGATATTTTAGTATTTTTCCTTTGTGCGGGTCAAAGAGTTGTATAAGCATGCCAAATTTCAACTCTCTAGGTTTAGCCGTTTGACTACAACAGACAGACAGACGACAAAATTACGGTATAAGGGTTTTTTGGTCATACCTACAAAATCCTAAAAATGAGCATTTTATAATTTTTTGCTCTTTTTACATCCTGTTGAGCCTATTTTTGTATACAAAACATCAACATTTCCCATTATGAAAGGCTCGTGGGCCCCTTGAGAAAATTTCAGGACCACACTTTGAGTAACACTGACTTAGATAAACTCTAAACTAAAAAATGTTACCATTAACTTACAAGTTAACCATTACTGATTAACAAATTTTAATTTTTGAGCACGTCGTTAATATCATATGAAATGAAAATATTTCAGCGCGCTAATAGTTGAATTTATGCGGTCGGCCTGAGTTGATACGGGCTCCCTTATCTCTCCTCGCATGATTCTATTTATAGTACGACTTTATCTATTTAAGTAACGAGATATAAACGAGGAATTTCAAGTTGTAATATAAACGTTAAATGCTAGGCGCGAATATAATGGGCGTCCAAACCGACGCCCGTCTCCAATAGCGCCCAAAACAAGCGCCACAATTGATCCAAATGTGTCCATATTTAAAACTTTAACGTCCATACAAGGAATTCAAGTTTTGTAGAGAACGCATGACGCAATCGTTCTAAAATTAAACATCGTTGAACAGTGGGAGCGCTCTATGTGAGTGTGTGTGTGTGTAACACACGTTATACGATGTGAAATCACGTCAGACAGGCACGCAGCACGCAGCACGCACGGCCGGACCGGTTAGCGGCAGTTTTACGGAGTCCCCCATTCATAGGCTGGGGCCCGATCAACAAACGGCCCGTTCGACGAGTCGCGGCCTCCAAAACCGGACTTGTTTATAAATAGAACACAAACGTGATGTATCATTAAATGTTTTTGTTACTTATTTTCACCTTTTCACGATTTCAGAACATATAGAAGATGGCGAACTCAGAATGGGACTGTTTTATTAGGTGTTATGTCATTTTAACTATAATTTAATCGGTTAAAATTAAATGTAAATAACGACAAAACACATTTTCAAAAAATTAAAAACGTCGTTTTATTTAAAAAAAATATTTTTATTTCTGGTTAGGTGCGCACTAGGATTTTTTCTTGGGGAGGGAGCCCAAAAGACATTTTTTTCTTAGGTAAGCTACAAGAAAAACGTGTCCCTTAAAATCGTGTTTTTTGATTATTAGGAGGGCTCAAACCCCCTCATGTTGCGAGCCTGGCTGTGGTTAATGCATATCGGTTCTAAACCGGAGTTCCTCAGAACCTTTAGGGTTACGCAAGAAACCGCTAGGGATTCCGCGTTAAAAAAATTGCCAAGTCCGACGGGGTAACATTTGTGGTTCTTAGGGAGCCGGCCAAGCCCCAATCTATTGTTCTATTGTTTATTTTGCTGATCTGGTAAGAAACTTTTGCCCGGGCCTGGATTTTCTCCCGGAGTCTGGTGTTGGTCCTCGACGCCTCTGAAAATTCCTTACGGGTTCCGCGAAATATAGCAATGAATAGGTTAATCATAGGTACAGGGCGACCGCGTGCGGGAGTTCAGGGTGTACGCTGCACACGGGAGGTTCATTAAAGGGGCGACATTTTTGGTTTCATTTTTGATTTTAGTATAATCCTACTAGGAGAAGGCAGTCTTATGTTTGCGTACGGGCGGCTGATATCCACTCGGCACATGTGAATGTATTTTTAAACCATATTTATGTTGAATTTCATATTTAAATTTTTACTATACACATAAAACATATTCTTTAAGAATATAAAGAAAGAAAGACATTAATGATTAATTTTGACAACTTTTGTTCTGCAAAAGATAAAAGGTTAGCAAATACGTTTTACATTTGACCCGTCGTCCAGCGGGAAGACCTCCAAAAAGAAGGAGAGATCAGCTGACCGATCTAACACGTATTGGTATACATGACACATAGAAAGACCTGACTAAACAGATCAAGATGGACTAATGCGAGTGAGGAAAACAAGTCAACTCGACCGACACTGCCCAAAGAAGGTATAATAGGTAATTTTTATGAAGAGATTCCCTAAGATATGAATATTATTTCAAGAGTAAAAAGGTTGAGAAACGTTTTTAGTTATAAAAATGAAATGTTTTCGCCTTCAAAATGAGTTAAACCATCATTGAAGATAGTTTTTTTTGGAGTTAGTGCCTTTTAATTGTCACCAA
Organism: Liopterus haemorrhoidalis; assembly: GCA_963971575.1. Lineage (NCBI taxonomy): Eukaryota > Metazoa > Arthropoda > Insecta > Coleoptera > Dytiscidae > Liopterus > Liopterus haemorrhoidalis. Next base: position 37,241,388 of record OZ020612.1, on the reverse strand, counting down.
TTCAATTGTATAATTAGTAACGGGGCGGGGTTATGGCAGATGGACTTGTACCCTAATGTTTTAATTCTCGATTAATTTAAATCGTCCCGCACTTAATTAATCTAGATACATCTGCCTGTTTTCTCAGCTATCTCAACCGTCTTGATGCGGCGTTATTTTCCAGGCATATCGCTTTTCGACCTCGAACCTACCCTGTGTTTGTGTGCGTAAACAGAAAGAAATTCACTATAAATTATCGGAGTCGCAAATATTGATCTTGGGCAAACGCGAGGAGCCGACAATTACAAAAGACTTACGGTCTTTAAACGTCGAACGCGGTTTCATTTCACGGTAATTGCCCGTCCGTCCCGGCGGTTTGTTTATTATATGGAACAGGGGAGAATTGGCGGTCTTCCAAGAAGGCCCCGCGGGGGTGGTACAGCTAGACAGACCGCCGCCGAAGACAGGTGTCTTAAGCAACAGGCTGCATGTACGTGCCCGCTATTCAAAGGTCAAAGTTTACAATAATAGGACTGTTCCTAGTCATATTTTAAACAGTTTATCATCAGACGCACGCGCACACTAATTTTAAAGCACTCCTACGAATTGTACGCTTGCTTTTGTTTGTGCCAAACCGCTGGAACCGACTTTACGAGTCAGTTTTATTGTTAATAGACAGATAGATGTGTCTTAATAATGAACAGAGCGAGCGCAATGAAAAGACCGTGCCGTGTTGTTGTGAAGCGGCCAGCTGACCAGGACGAACTCTAGGGACACCTTGAGTGCGGCCAAAGTCGCGTTTCCATACGAAAGGACAGTACTTACCATGTGTGAGGTCGTGCGGAGCGCTCACGCACGTGCGATGTACGTTCGTACGCGCGTCACGTGACGGTGACGGGCGCTCAACTGTTGCTGCCGAGTTGCAGCGGTGGCGGCGACACACAGCCGCTCTAAACCAACACACGACACTGTCACAAACACTGTCACTAATTGCACGCCGGGTTGCGGGTTATCCTCGTTCAGTTTCCTTCCTTCCGTGGTTCGGTGCGCGCTGGATATCACGTTGAGGGCGCGCGCGGTCTCACAGGTCCATAGTTCACTTGAGAATGGCTCGGTGCGGCCTGGCCCGGCCCGTTTACCACCCTATTAACACTCGCGCAAGCACGCCACTGTCCACTGGCAAGGATTGCACTGCAACTCGCAATGGTGCGTCGCACATCGCAGATAGACTTCACCGCTCGTCATACGCACTTCACGCTTGTGGGTCACTCGCAATTAAAATAACAGGTTTCGTATGTATTTAAATAAACTTGTTGCTTCACGATCGCGCCACACACGTTAAATATAACACGTCGAACCGTTTTATAATTAGAACGTATACACATACGTTGGCTCAAGTTGTGTTACACACACGAAAACAACGCGACAACAGACCGCTTCCTGTGCGAGCTGTTTTGCTGTTCGCCCGGCTCGGCACGGTACGTACAAACGCTCGGTCCGGAGAGCAATGAGCGTTCTCCCTTTCCTCTCCCACACCACAGTTCGATACCACTAAAAACGAACATACAGAGACATCTCTACGACGAACCTTCGCACTAACAACGCCCGCTTAATAGCGGAGTATTGTCTTGCCAATGACTCTCTTCTGCGTGTTTGGTGGCTGGACTTACAGGCGCACTCTTCGTCCCTATCGTCCTCTCGGGCTGGGCGCTCAGGGCCGGTACGCTGAGGTACGTAGCACACTGAATCGGGGACTGTGCCAGACGTACGCTCGTTTGCGCCAGATTCTCAATACACGGACAAGAGTTACTGTTGGTGCCAGAACGCGGTGCTAGTAACATCCCGCGAGACCTACAAGGACTGCCGTCTGCGATAACTTCAAGCACAGAACCGCTAGCGAATCGCAGTCTCTTCGGTGAGTCGAGAATCCGTCTAACTTTCAAAGAACTTCGAGGAGCGCGAGCCCGGCGCCTTGATAACCTCCAACCAGGTTCTTCACCAACCAACCAGTACGTGGTGCGTTCTCCTTTGCCCTTAATGGGAACCAGACCGCGTTCTACTAAGGTATAACCGCCAAGACGTTGAAGTAACGCGCGGCATTCAGCACTACAATGCACGCGTAAAGCTTCGCCCGTTGATTCCATACGACTGGCTGTGTTGACGGTGTCTCCGAAGAGACAGTAGCGTGGCATCTTCTGTCCAACGACCCCAGCGCATACGGGCCCTGTGTGGATCCCGATACGCAGCCTGAGTGTGTCTCCAGGTCGGTGGCGTATTGTGAAACGATGAACTGCTGAGAGTAATTCTAGAGACATGCTGGCCACTTCAGCGGCATGTTCGTCGCCATTTCTGATTGGTAACCCACTTACCACCATGTAAGCATCACCGATTGTTTCTACTTTGTACACGTCGTAGCCTTCGATTATCGAATCGAAAACGGTGTAAAGTTCGTTGAGAAAATCTACGACTTGGAGTGGTGTGCTTTCAGCTGACATGGCCGTGAAGCCGACAATGTCACTGAAGTAGATGGTGACGCAGTCGAAACTTTCTGCTTCTACTTTACAACCGCGTTTTAGTTGCTCTGCTACAGGTTTTGGTAGCATTTCAAACAGTAGAGCTTCTGCAACAAAACAAAACAAATAAAATAGAACTCATAAGATTTTTCTACATGCTATATCGTCTGTGTAGATATTGTAAAATCCGTTTACACGAGTCAATAAGTTTAAGACGAAAATCTCCGTGGTCCATTATTTGTTTCTCTCAGTTTGATCTCAGAATTGATGTTCGACTCGATTTGTTAGAAAACCGGATTTAGTTTTGTATTATTACATTTCCAATATAGGACAAGCTTATCGAATAAGACAGTTCGTATTTCGTATCGATTATAAAGTTACGAGGGTTGTCCAGCAAGTAAAGAACCTTTAGTTATTAGCAACATGAAAGACAATACATTTTAATGAAATCGGTTTTTATTGTTAATACTTATAATTTTTTTTCTATATAGACACTATTTAGTCCCTTGATAAATGAAGGAGTGCGTAGTGGGTGTAGCTAGGCCTAAAGTTTCCCAAATATAACTTGTTTCCAGTGATGAAAACTGTAGATAAAATAAAACTAAATATGACACTTACCGGTCTTCTTCTTTTCTTCCAGTAACTGGTCAGTGCGTTCATCGACCAATACCTCCAGATTGTTGGCGTATTTCTCCATCATGGCCATCATATTATCGAATATATTGGGTTTCCTGTAATAAGTGGATTGGTAAAAAATATTTTTTGTTAAGAAATGATTTTTGAGACTTACATGCCTTTCCTTAGAGGCCTCAATTTGGTTCGTACAGTTCTCAAATCGGGTCTTTCTTCAGGTACTTCGCGCCAGCATTCCCTGAGACAATCGCGAACAAATTCTGGTGTGTGTTCATCGATTGGTGGCCGCAGTCCCTGTCCAGCACGTACTCTTCTCACTATCTCCTGCGGGGCTAATTCGGTATCACCCCAAGGACCGCGTCTACCTTCTAACTCGTATAACAGGACCGCAAACGCGTATACGTCTCCTTTTTGAGAACCGCTCGCGCCATCCTCGCGACGGAGCAACTCGGGAGCTCTGTATAACAGTTTACGACAACTGTCCTGTTCTTCGGCACCTCGCTTGAACTCCCGAAGGCCATAATCGGCCAGCCGGAGCACCCAGCGTGAGTCCACCAGGCAGTTTCCAGGATGCAGACGTCCATGGACTCGCACAGGTGAGTCGTGGAGGTAGGTCAGACCCCGCAGGATGTCGCCCACTAAGGACGCCACGAACATGCCGTCCATGGAGGTTGCAATGTCCGCGTTGTCTAGCACGTCCCGCAGGCTACCACGAGCGCAATATTCGCTTACGATACATATCTGCGGAGCTTCGATGCAAGCACCCACCCAACCGTTTAAGTTGTCGTGGCGCAACTCTCGCATCTGAAAAAAATGTATGTGAGTTGCTATTTTCTCTTTTTTCTTAGTTGAATTTATATTTGTTCATATATTTTCCGCGATGTATTTTTTTTTTTTGAACACTATAATTTTCAAAGATTATATTTTCTTCGATTATCGAACTTGAAAATTTGTTTAATTTTGGATATTCTCAGGAAAAAGTTCTGTTTAAATAAAGTCAAATGATTGAATAGACCGGTTTCGATAAACATTTATTCTTCTTCAATATACTGTATGACAAAACAAGAGAAAAATCATTTTTTTAGTTCTGCAAATACAATCTGATATCTAAGTAATTTCTTTTTTTTTAAAATGTTTATCTAAATGTTTATCGCAACCGGTCTATTCAATCATTGAATTTTATTTAAACAGGCCTCTTTCCTGAGAATATTCAAAATTAAACAAATATTCAAAGAATTGTACAAGCATGCCAAATTTCTAGGACCACTTGTGTGGGCACTATTTCTACCGTACAGACTGCCAGACATATAGACAAACAATGAAGATCAATAAATCAGGGCTTCGAACCGGAACTGAACCGAAAACCGAAAAAAAACGTTATTTTTGTCGGAACGAGAACCGGAGCTGAACCGAAAAAAAATATCTGTTTATTTCGGTTCAGATAATGTTTATGGGAGTGAACCAAAATATAAAATACACTTTATTTAAGATTATTTTTTAAACTGATGAGCAGAAAAAAATCTTAATTTTTTAACTAATAAGTAAAAAAAAATCCGCTTGTATTACTTCAGGGATGGGGGGGCACTCCCAGACCCTTCTCTGGCAGCGGTCTTGTTATGATTATTATAATATAATGAATAAAATGTTATACCTACCTAAATTATACTAGAAAATAAATTTCTAATACAAATAAAAGCATTTAAAAATTTATCACTCGGAACTGAACCGAAAACCGAAAAAAAAACGGTATTTTTGCCGAAACAAAAACCGGAACCGAACTGATATATATTTTTTCAATTGAACCGGAACAAAAACCGAAACGTAAAAAATAACATCGAAGCCTTGCTATAAATACATTCTAAATTTCAACTCTAAGTCCAGCCGTTTGATCACAATTTTTACCGAACAGACAGACAGACATACACATGAATGTAGGTATAAAGCTTTTTATCATACTAATGAAACCCTAAAAATGTCTGTAACAAGTTCACTTTCACACTTACCATCTTAAGTTCTTTCTTCATTTCGCGGGTCAGATCAATCGACTTCTTGTTTATTCTCTTTATGGCGACCAGTCTTCCTCGATATACCCCGACCTGCGTGAACAAGGTCGTGTAACGAAAATCAGCGTCTGGATTGGAACTGAGGGACACTTGACTAGTTCTCATCGGCTGGCCACTCGCTCGGTTGATAGATCGTCCACTCTCCTTCATCTGTATGTCCCTATAAACGATCCTCCATAGCAAGCTATCGAGCTCTTGTTCGTAACGCCAGTTGCGATAAAGCGCCAAGGCTACAAGAGCGAGAGTTAGGGCTGCGCCACCTGCGATACCGCCTCCTATTTCTGCCGTGCGTCCATTGCAACGTTCATTCCTAAATCCACATGGGGGTTCCGCTGGAGGAGGTCTGTCGTCAACCCAGGATATACGCCCAGTAAGGAGTAGTTTTGGAAGTTCTGTTTTTTCGTCACCAGGTGCGAACACTCCAACAGGTACTAAACCTACTTCGTCACTTGCTAGTAGAGTGTAATTCCCTTCAGCATCACCATGTTCATCTACTCTGACTTCGTATCCCATCGCGCTAAGATACGCAATTCCCATAAGTCGACTGACCAATGACGTACCGTTGTAAGGATCTCCCCCTGAATGTATTTCAGCTAGAAGAGCTCTTGAGTATAGATGTACTGCGTCATAAAGGTATGCCGCTTCAGCACGTAACCTTTTAACTCCTCCAACGGCGGTTAAAGGGTTTGGGAAGTTGAAAGGTGGTCGTTCCATATAAGCATTAACTGCGTGTGTGAAGTTATCAAAGGTGGAAGTTGTTGGAGCGCTTGCAACCACTGATAAATATCGACGGAAAGCTAGAGACGCTTCTGGATCGGGTTCGTCGCGTAATAATCCTCGTAGATATTTACCAGGGTTCTCGCTTTCGTACTGTTCGATGTCCACACCAACCACCCAGTAATCGCCGTCTGTGAGAAGACCTCGTTGCTCCAAAGCGAACATCATACCCAGTTGTTCGTAGTAATGACCCAGCACAACGTAGACTAAACAAAACAACGTTATTAATACAATAAACGATTTAACGGACCTCAATTTATCTGATATTTATGTTACGAATACGGCCCTGCCAAAGAATACAGTAGCCTTGAAACAAACAGCGAGCTTTAAATATTGAGTTACCCGAAAGTTCTAGAAATCTGTGTTCCATAGATTTCTAGAACTATCGTTTTAAGGTTCGCCATATAAGACGCGCGACGTGTAACCGAAAGAGCAGTATTACTCAGATAGTAAAGCTCAGCGAGTCTTTAAGAACAATTAGTCGAGTCAGTCTTATCTAAGCGGTTGAATCGAGCATTTTAGTCGTGTATTTTTTGTTGTGGTCGTAGAAAAACAATGGTACTCACTGCGAGTATCGCGGTAGGTTTGTTCGACGAGCTCAGTGAATGGGTTGTCCATGTATCCGTGATGGTAGGGCGCCTCCCAGGTGCGCACGTGCCGCACTGTGATGCCCGCGTCTGTGATCGCCGCCAAAACACTCCTCGCGACGGCCGCATGCTCGAAGTCCGGCGAGGCGAGATACAAGAAGACCACGTGCCGCCAGTTAAAGGCCAACAACACGGCCGTCACGGACTTGGATATCTGAGTGTCGGGAGGGCGGGTTCGAGCGAAAGTCGGGAATTCGCTTTTATCGCTCGCTGCCTCGTCCGTACAAAACTGAAACATCCCTTTGTGCTTATCTCGTTATTTACATTATAACCGATGGACGACAAACATACATATGTATATGTGTCGTATATCTTCCGCCACCGGCGCATTTACAAATATATTGGGCGACCACGGGGACCGCCTTCGCGTCTCACTCTTCCGTGCCGTCTCCATGGCAACAAGCGACGTCCAGCGGCGGCGCGACCCGCTACCAACTACCAACGAAGGCCTACAGTCCGTTTCAATAAAGAAAGAGCCAGGGACGTCATTCTGTATACCCAGAGACATGCCGATTAAAAAGGAGCCGAATCCAACATATGACAAAAAAAAAAGGAAATTGGATCCAAATGATGAAAAACAAACGGATACCGAATCCAATTAATGACAAAAAAAAAAAAAAACGGTCCAAGTAAAAAAATTAAACTGAAACAAAAAATAAGCTACCTTCAAAGCACCGCACCCAGGGCACGTGTCATATCTACCGGGCCTAAGATACGCCTATGGGGAAACCAGAAAGAAAACTTGAGTGACCGAGCGGGGAGAAGCCCCCCTGCATTCAATACCTGTATATACATATATTAATTATTATCTATAAAATTTTATTTTATTGAAACAAATATTAGATGGGGTTAATTACCCCTATTACCTCATTAACTTCCCTGGTTCCACCACTGGTATAAACTTACGTAAGAGATCATAGGCAGGTTGAATGCTGCAGCCATCTTCGCTTCATGGACGCACGTCTCCTGGGGTCCAATGTATACAGACACGTTTCGCCTCCAAAGCTCGGCGGTACGTCTTATACTGGTACGTTCGTCGCCGTACGTCTCGGCAACCAGGAATCGCAAACGATGACCTTCACGTCCCAACTCTCCGGAGTTGACCTCGTCCACAGCGAGGGAGATGGCACCACTTATCTGAAGACCTGGTCGCGGGTACTCCAGGTCACCGGGACGCCGATGCGCTCCAGTTAAATAACCAAGAGTAAACGTGTCGCTCCTGGCCAGCCGGAGAGTGTAGATAAGCGCGAACAGGAAATAAGAAGTCGCGGGGGGCATTGTTACACTACACTGTACTGCACTTGGATATTAGCGGGGAGTCGCCCCCTAGCATGCTGTTTCCACGCACGCCACCCCGAATGGCTTTAACATTTTCTCAATTTCGCGCTGTTCACTGTATCACAATACAGAATACACAACGATTCAACTCAATGTTTAAGGAAACATGTATAGCAAATAGTGCATCCATTTATTGTTCACTAAATTAAATATAAGTACTCCCATACGTTCTTGAACAGAGAACCAGGGCTGATATTCAGCCGGTAGCCAGTACGCACAGGTACGCGCAATCGGTTGTTAAAATATAAACATTTTTCCGTACCAGTTGCTAAAATAGTAAAATAAACGCTAAAAAATATTTTAGTTATTATGCTTCGAGCTACAGATAACTAAATTGAGAATGCGAAAGCGTTTAAATCAAAATAGAGGCCACTTTGAACACTTGTAAACAAAAATATTTTACTTTCAAGTCGTTATAGAGTACAATTATTAGCAAACCGTAAAAGACATTAAAAAAAAAATATTTAAGTAAAAGTTGTTTGTTTTCAAAAGCTCTATCCAAAGATACCCAACTCAACATACGTTACTATTTAAAAAATAAAATTTGTCCTTGGTCAGTGGCGTACGCAGAGGGATAATTAGAGGGATCAATCCCCCCCCCCCAAATTCGAAAAGAACTAAAATTATAATTTCCGCATTTCAAGAATGCTCGCTTTTTCAATACGTATAAATTGCGATATTGTGAAAAATCGCCCCCTCCGAAATATTTTTCTGCGTACGCCACTCTCCTTGATAGCCTGTACTTTCGGTTGTTCCGGAAAATTTAAATACTGACGTTCATTTACGGTTTTATGAAATAGGTTCTTTAAATAAATATTACAAGTACAATTTTAACAACCATTTAGCCGAATTAAAAATTTAGAAAGCTGTTCTACCGAATCGGTCAGAGGCGGATTTAATGGTGTCGGGAAGCCCACCAAGAGGTTCGAGGTCAAAGGGACCTCCAATGAATTTTTATCCACCCGTTCTCACTTAAATTTTGGTGGGGCCTCCAGCAGGCTAAATCCGCCTTCTAAACAGGTGCGTGTTGGCTGAATCCCACCCCTGCATAAGAACCCATACAAATTAAAAATACAGTGAAGACAGGATCCCCACCACAAAACACACAGGCTCTTGTACTTGTTTAATGTATCCCTGCTTGACCACTGCACTCCTCTCGTCGTCAGTTGCATCACACACTTCCAATAACCCACTGACTCTGCCTATTTTCATTCTTATAGTTGAACTAAACTTTATTTTGGGTCGATTTAACTTTTGTAGATGTAATGTTGTAGAACAGGGGGGGTATGCGGGAGGCAAGTGAGTGACACCTGTTGAGGAAGGCGTCGGCGCGGGGGTGGCGTCCTTACCCGCATCGTGTTACGTACGTGTGTACGGTCGGCACACGGTTCAACGATCACTCGCACACGATTAAACCTATTTAACATTGCAAATGTCGATGAGACGCATTAACATATTGACGCGCGACAATAGACAGATAACGAGACCCACATAACCACAGGTGAACTACTGTGTTAACAACCTGACCGACACAATATCAACAAAAAAAAAATTTTAAAAAAAATACAAGTGACAACAGAGCTACAATTTTTTTGTAATTGTCTAAAAGTATCAATGATTGTACATGAAGATCTTCAGTCAATTTTGGTTTCTAGGCGCGTCTTGAGAGCAATTTCTTAACGTATTTCGTATCAGCTGAATGTCACCTTTGCACAGAAGCCACACATAATCAAAATACAATGAACACAGTACACCCACCACAAAACACACAGGCTCTCAAATTAGAATTTTAAATTTGAATCAAAGAGAATTTCTGTCATAAGGAACCATTCGAATATTCGTCGGTGAGTTATAATCAGAGTGTCTGATTATAACTCACAGATTCTGCAATTTCTAGGAAGAAATTAAAGGTATATAAAACTGATGCGAGTCTAGTATATCTCAATTTACTGTTCTTATTTTTCTAGAAGAATTTTGACAGCATTGTTATTATTTAGTTATACAATTCTGTTAACTTCCTCTCTCAAGAGACTGTTGCGGCCGATGCCGACCTTTTTATATGCTTTGGTGATCCATTTTTGTGAATGAAAACTACATATTTAAAAATTATCAAGAGGAGGCTGCAGCCTCATAGTCCCCCTTTTAGGTAAGCCCCGGATTAGAACATAACTACTACCCTACCGTAGAAATTTTGCTGAGCTAAGTACATACTGCTGTTTACAGGGCCATATGTACTATCAATAAAGGTACGTTTACTTGGAGCAAGTAGGAAGGAATGTCAAGTTAGCAGGCTATTTAAACCAAGCTACTAGCCCTGTGTAAACATCTAACTTGCTTCAATTTTGAGCGCAAGGCAAGCTGCTGGGTAAGTTGCCAGGCAAGGCAATTGTACTTGTCTTCCCCCCCACTACGCCGAAATTTACAATCATACATTTTTATTTTAAAATGTCTCCAAGGAATTGAGGCGGCGCCAGCTTAGGTCCGAGGAGGGCACTGATTCCTCTATAAACTGTCATGGCCCCCACCTGCTCCCCTAAATGTACTTTTTTTTTTTTTTTTTTTAATTTTGATGAAATTAACTAGGAAAGATTTTTTTTTTGTTTGTGCTCAGCACTTAGGAACGACTTCGGCATAGTTCAGAAAAATTTCGAATTGTGAAAGATGGAAGAGGCCCGCTTTCATCTTTTCAAAAATATTATATTTTCATAATGATAATTTTTGTTATTTCAGTATACAAATATCTATATTGATAAAGAAAATGTCCCCCACTAAATATTTCCTAGTACCCGCTGGCCCCCAAATTTTAAAAGCTAGCGTCCCCACTGCCAATATGGAATGATGATACTAATTATAAATTTGTAGAACATTATAAGAAATATGAGTGTCTGTGGAATATGGATATTTTTTTATATTGAAAGAAAGATGTTCGTCATAGCGCACATAGGTAGGTATGTAAAAATAATAATTCTAAAACATTTATTATAACGTCTTTTACATTCAGCCTCCATTTTAATAATTTAAAAGTTAGCCCACAACTGACCTTGCCAGAATTACTTGCCCGAATGTGAACAATATTGTCTGGTTACTTGCTTACGAAATACGTAAGCAAGTAACCTGCCGACTTAACTTGCCTCTCTACTTGCTCAATGGAAGTCATAAGCATTTTATTCTGTCATGAAGCACTGATGAGCTACACGAAAAGAATTTAAATCTATTTGCGAAGCAAAGGTGATTCGCGCAACGTAATGACTAAAACTTGTGTGAATTGTTCTCGTATTTGATGATTAAATTCAAAAGCTAGTTCTAGCTACAGGTGTAATGCCGTGTTAATTTCAAAAGCTTCTAGTTGGCTCAGTTGGAGCTCTCAAGAGATCAAACTTTCAATTAAAACAGAATGGAAGCTTTCCGTATATTCGCCTTTATAAATATATTGTAACAAGTTCAAAGGCGACCGCGTGTTGACTGTTAATCTCTTGTAATTAGAACGAATTTAGCCGGATCTGATCCCTAAACTCCCCAGCCCAGTCCCTACTCATGGGCTCATTAGCATAGCTGTTTGATCATTCTCACACAAAGCGAAAACAAATGATTAACAAACATTTTTACATCAAATTCCAGGCTTGTGTGCGCGAATAATTTAAAAATGCGCGGCCGCTTGATTTAGTAACTTGACTCACCTAGGGAGTTGTATGTGCGTGAATTATGCGTGCGTGTGCGTGTACGTGACTCACGTTATATGCGTGTGCGTCTGTTGGAGGTTCGCGGTGCACTAACTGTTCGCCGTCGCCGGGATGAATGGACGCGACGCGCCGTGTGACGTCACAGATGCAACGCCTGACCTACTGACATCGTGAGACGCCTCGCGACATCCCAACAGCGATTACCGCGACTACTGACGATGCCTGCGTCGCGGAAAACTTGGTTTGTTAGATGGCCGAGAGGTGGACTTGCGCGGATAAATGTGTAATCAATTTTTGACTTATACCACTCTGCCATTACTGTAGTAATTTATTTTTAACATGTCTTATTATATTTAAAATTAATGGATAAGTTATTTACAAATTGAGTTTTAGTAAGGACAATAAGTCTGCCTAGGGTTGGGAAAGATATATTGATCTTGACACAGAAATAAGTTACGTGGGGTGGGGCAGACCATACAATATTGGACAGATCACACAATAATCCTACATATTGAAATATAGGATCTTGAATACTCTAAAAGTTTAAATTATGCTTTGGTAATAGAAATTATTAATTTATTACGAATTTATCCTCGCACCCCACTTTGGAGAACACTGCTTACTACGAGAAGAGCTATTTTCGGCCGTGGCGCGACATCCAACGAATGAATACCGCGACAGCTACCGCTACCACAGATTCGCGTCGCTGGACGTTCGGTTCGTCGATTAGACTACAGGTGGCCTATGGCACACGACAAATACGCCGTCGCGGCGCTCCCTGAATCACAGATGTCCAAACAAGTAAAGGCATTGTTTGCATTATGCGACGTCTTATCTATTTGCACTGAGTCTTGTTTATTTTTCATTACCCAATTAGCATTCGGATTTATAACTGACAAACAGAGATGAGAAATGTCACATTGTTAGAGGCATAGGCGTCCGTGAGTCGGACATTGCGGCGCCGTTAATCAACAGGTCGCGTACGAGCAACGTCCGACGAACGTCGAGTATTTTATATGCGGCCGACGCCTGCTTTAATGCCGCACTCGGCCACTTCGCTTCAGAGCATTAAACGAAACATCCCGGTGGCGGAAAACACAACACTTTCATTACGTGCTTTACTGCGCCAGTTTTATTAACTTTTAAAATGAACGAATAAAACTGTATCGTAATTTTCATGGGTTGCTTGTTATCAGCGTAGAGCAGTCCGGTCCGCCGCCAGCAACTAGCGGCCAGCGGCCCGGAGCTAAAGGCTAATCTAATAGCGGTACGATGCGGTCACTGATGGCACGATGCGTTGTGGTCCGCCCCGGCGGTAATTGCTCTGCGAGACGGGCATCTGCCCCTCCCCCCGGCCTCGCACTCCCAGACCTACCACAACATACCCCCCCCCCTCTCCCGCACCTAATTAAATCTCGCGAAGAACAGCGTTGCACGTCCGACAGTGGAACACCGTGGAAATATAAACGAGTGATCCGGCCGATCGGGATTTCCATAATAAGAATCTGTCGACGAGATGCCCACTTAGGAATTTTCATCTGATATTGTGCAGTGGGGAAAACTCGTGGTTCAACTTAGATTGGTGCATGGGCGTCTGCAGAAGGGGGGCAAACGGGGCACTTTTAGGGAGTACGTTGCCTAGACTCGAGAAAAAATATTTTTACTGTTTATTTAAAATTGTATTTACAAAAATTACTCCCACCTCCTAGAAAATTTTCTGCGCCCACTCCTGGTGTACTCAACATTTTTTAGGAGACGACACCCTGATATAAAATATGAAAAATTCAAGAAGAGCAACACAGTAAGCGACGCTTAGGAGATTTTTAGAGGCACTTCAAATAAAATTGCCAGGACCCCTACTGCCGACACTAAATTCAACACACTCTACCCTTATTTTTCAGTATAATATTGATATTTATTCTACGTAGTTCGCAGTAACACTATTATATACTACGGACACTTAGGGTGCCGCGGCATCCTGCTTGAGACCCACTGAATTAGTGCATGAACTACTGAACAGTGGACCAGCATTCAATCCCCGGCATTGGCAAAAATATTTCTCCGATCCTTTCTCCCGTCGGAAGGTATTCAGCAACCACCAGGGTTTACCCCAGGTAAATTAAATAAATAAATAAGTGGTTCGGAACCCACATTAAAATTGTAGGTTCTATACTTTGTGTTACATATGCAACTCAGACAACACAAATGTGTATGAGGAAATCGCTAAACGTTCGTAATCGGGTATCTGAACGTAACAGTCATTTGTATTTTAACAAAAACACTTAATAACGACCTGCTTTTGGCACTCTTGGGGGGGTCATCACTTGTATTTTAACAAAAATACGTAGAAACTAAGTGTTTTTGGAACTCTTGGTGGGGGGGGGGGTCAAGCCGTGAACTCCCTTGGGCGCGCGACTTATCCCTATAGTGAGCAACTTATTTTTGTTTTTTTTTTTTTTTAAAGAAAACATTATGTATATACAGAGCCGTAGTAAGAAAATCTTGCGCTAGGGGCAGAGCCGTGTTTTGGCGCCCTTAGCAAATAAAAACAAAGTTCTCACCTCTCAAAATTTAAGTGATAAGCAAAAAAAAAAAGATTCTCACCTCCCAAAATCTAAGTGATGAGCAAAAAAAGTCCTCACGTTCATAATGGCGCCCCTTAATCAAGCTCGTCAGCGCCCTTTTCCTTAGTGCGCCCAGGGCCATCGCCCCCCCCCCTTTACTGCGGCTCTGTGTATATATGCAACAATCATGCTCATTTATGACAATTTCGAAAACAAAAAATTCTTATGAAATGTACGTTTGGCATTATTACGTCTATATCGTGTTTCCAAGTAATTTTACACTTATTCGTCAAACAGCAACAAACTGTTGAATTTATAAGTAATGAGGTAAATGTGGAGACGGAAGGCGCGCATCTATTGGGAGGCGCACACGCCTCTTCTGGAAATTCTGGATGCGTGCCTGCCTTGCGGCATCACTATATAGCTGGCTAATTGATATAGGGATAATTGGATAGGTCGAAACGTCACTCTGACCACGCGTAGTTTCCATGTCTATGCTCGGAGCTCTAGGAGAACTTACCTTGTCTGCCTTATGCGCCACCTAGGTGAGGTGTTAGAAAGCTATTTTCTTTTATTTGTTGTTGAGATGTAGCGTGCCTATGTCGAGCGCTGTTATACGGATTCTTGATTTTATTAAATTGTGTTATTTTCATCGTCACTACATCCCTGGCATACCGGGATGGCATACCGTTCCGTTCATTTATGCACGGTTGATCGCGTTCGTGGGTGTCTCAACGTCCGTGTACCGCCGTGGGCCATCCCTAATGACGGCGCGACGGCACACGACGCTTTACTCATCAATCATCGCCGCGAGTGTTTCCAATCGGGCGGCGAACGCCGTCTTGATCGGCTCCCTGCTACCCCTGCTACCACCGCTTCGTGATTTACCCAGCCGTTTCCTGATTGTTTTTCCCCCGCTGCTATAATTTATAGCCGAGTGTTTCGGGGCCAATCTCCGAAACACACACGTCCTGTTTATTTTTTATCTCCGCAGCCATTAACCTGTTTATTCCCGATGTTAATTTTGTAAATGGCGACTAGGAAAAAGGGGATGGGCAATGGGCACCCCCTGAAGGGTGGTTGAACCCCGCTAATTGCGACCGACGGCCGGCCAGACCTGATCAACATTTTGTTGATTGGTTTTCTCGAGTAATTGTTTTCCGATGCAAATGAGCGAATAATTTTAATTAGTAATTTCGCAAGTTTCCGGGCGGCGCGGTATTCTGCCGGACCGGGGATCTACTGCTACTTGTGTACCGGCGGTGTCGGTGTTCGGTGTTGTGTGTGTGTACACTCCTGTACTGTGCAGGACGGTAGAGCACATTGATTTATTATACAAACCGCGCGACGGTGGTGGCCGTTGTTTAGCGAGAACGGGGACGCGGGAACGGCACCGGGACCGCCGCCACGCGCTCCCAATGCGCTATTCATCTCACTATCAGCGCTGACAGTTATTGATAACCGGTGGCGGGCAGGCACGGCTGCTCTGCTATAATGCACGCACTTTCGCTTTCAGCGGTGCCACACCCTTGGACATGCTCCTCTGTGTCCTCCGCCCGCCCGTTGCACTCGAGTTAATCTCTGTACCGAGACAGGAAGCTGTGAGGAGATTGCCCGGGATCGTGATAATTCCGAGGAATTGAACGTCTTTTGCGATTAAAGGAACGGGTGCGCTCGTCTTGACGAGCCGGCGGAAGTGGCCCGATCGAAGGGGCCAAATCATTTCCTGTGATCGGCGGGAGTGGGTGGGCAAAGAACCGCGCGCTACTCTGTCAAACGTCGCTGACAAACGCCGCGATAAATAGCTTTTAACCGCGACCCTGCCTCCCTGCCTCCTCACCCCTCACCCTATACATTATTCAAACTGACTATGACCATCTAATTAAGTTAATATAAAAACTTGGGCACCGGCGAGAATTAAATTTTAATGTAGTCGCGAAGCGTATGGGCGGCGTAGCAATTAACAGTGACTGTAACGAGTATAGAGTAGAGCAGGTTAACAAGGTGTAGCGCACCCGTCACCCGCCACCTCTCGCTCTCGTAATTAGTTAAAATGACAACGGCGCAAATTGCGTTAACAGATCCAGCCGGCGAGAAGGCCAATCGCCGCGGCCGCGTACAGGTGTCAGTTCAAGTCGCCTCCAGACTCAGTTCGACGATTGACAGCGTAAGATGGATTTTTTATGAGACTTTGTCGCGAGAGATTGCGGTTCGAATGAAGTGTCGTATCCATGAACCGCATGCATTATTCATCGAGCGCAGTTTACATAGGCGGGCGGGCGGATGGATAAAGTCCCCGGTCGCGATATCAACGTGATAACCGCGCCAATAACGGACATATGTACGGTTTTCGATGTCCTAATCTATATTTCATTATTGGAATTCTGGAGTGGCGTCTATCAGGAGTGTGGGCTGCCAGCGGGGTATCACACATACACACACAAATATATATATATAAACACTTCTGTCCCATACACAGTATGTACATTTAATCGTTATACACATGGAATACATGATATATGCAGTGATAGGTACAAGAGGTTAGTCACATCTTCAGTAACAAGAAAACGGGGCACTGTCCTATGTTCTGCGTTATCACAGTTTATTGTCCGGTGTCGATATACCGACTGCGCGTCGACCTGCCGCCGAGGGCTCGTTCCGCGGCAGGCCGTCACTCGTTTCTCTATTCTCGCGTGTTCTTCACAGGTCTGTCGGCTGCAGTGTGACGATGAGTGCGCCGTTCTTGGTAGCCGTCGTCTCCTTAGAAGCACTGCTCGCCTCCATCCGGCTATCCGTGGCCAGTGTTATGTTGGAGCGAGATGTCATCGTGATCGCAGAGGTGGAAGGAGCCGCCGCACACTCCCCTTCGTCCTCTAGGAAGGGCGAGCGATCCGTACCACCGCCTGGGAACGTGCTAGTCGCACCCCCACACCCGGACAGACGTCGTGAACGCGCCCCAGCACCGCTCTGCCTGTTACCGCGGCGCGGGAACACGCTGTTCTCCATGTGAAGGGTTGCGTTCACATCTTTACCGGTCGCGCACGTGCACGCCTTCACAAAACTCTTTTTAAAGTTGTCCGAAAGGAACGCGTACAGGATTGGGTTCATTGCTGAGTTGGAATAGCTGAGACAACTGGCCAGAAGGTAGACGGTGATGATGATCGGCGACTGACAGATGTCTGGCGGTGTGCTTATGAGGGCGACCTGCGCGATCCAATAAGGCAGCCAACAAAGAACATACACGGTGATGACTGTCAGCACGAGCTTCGTCACTTTCCTGTGAGAACGTCTCTTCTCTTTACTCTTGTTTTTAGGCCCGACTGTTTTAAGTTTACGGATGACGAAGCAGTAGAAGATGAAGATAAGTAACAAGGGCACTGCGAAACCCAGGATGAAACTGTATATGGTGAAAGTACGTTGGCCGCTTGTCGTTTGATCCTGCGTCGTCCAGATAATGTTACAAGTGAGGGCTGTCGAATTGTCCCCGCCGGCAGGGAAGGCGTTCGCGTACATGACAACCGGCGTGACGAACACAGCACTGGCGGTCCACGCCAAAAGAGACACCAACCTCGATATCAGAGGTGTGCGCCATTTCGGCGAACTTATCGGGTGACAGACAGCTATGTATCGGTCCGCGCTCATTATAAACAGGAAGATACTGGACGTGAACTGGTTGATAGACGTGCTGATCATGTAAACCTTGCACATGGCGTTACCGAATATCCACTGTTGCTTATACATGGTCACTATCAGGAAAGGGATACCTATGAGGAAGCATTCGTCCGCGATCGCCAAGTTCACGATGTACATGTTAGTGACCGTTTGCATTTTGGAGAAACGGATCACCACGTATATGACGAGTGTGTTGCCCAGCAGACCGACGATACAGACGAGCGCGTATAGGATCTGTTGGGAGACTAATAGGGCGAATGGCTGCGAGGCATCCGCGCAGGCTGACGCGTTCGCCGAGGAGCCGTTGGAGGGTAGACCTATGAGAGCTAGTGCTGCCTCCAGGCCGCCACTTTCCACCGCCCAATCGTACGTAAGTACTTCACTCCCGTTCATGGTGGTCTGTCAGTTGAGCCTCTTGTTTGATTTCATACTCCTGGACTTCTCCTCTGAACTCTGTAACAGAAGAAATGAACCGTCATTCATATACTTCATACATTCACAATTTGAAAAGCGATCTATGTTGGGGCGCCGCAACTAGGTGTGCCGTGACAGAAAATATTATGACTAATTGGACTGTTTGCATGATAAATTTTGAACAAGTTCATTGTGAACGCAAATCTATGACGTACATTTTAAATAGTTATTTGTGCGATTGTGGCGCACACACGTTGACAGTGGATTTCATGTATAAAAATACGTAACAACCAATACACTGGGCGCAGAACGATAGAACACACCGGTTTAATTTTAGCAATTTCACTCGATTTTCACTGCGTAATAACTGCTAAAATATCGATAAAAAATACAAAGTGTAAAAGACTTTTGTTGTTGTAAAGAAACGTATGAAATTCTTATGTAATTCATTTTGATATATGTTCAAAGGTTTTTGTAATTTACATCCGTAAAGCATTGTTATGAAAATGTTTTTATTTCATAACATAAAATGTCTTTGTTAGTTCCCTATTAAAAATAACCATACACTGTCGCGAACTTTTTTGGTAGATCTAATTAAGAGCTACAACTTAAATATAGTTTAACTATATCTCTTATAATATACTATATCTAAATAGTACTACATATATCTCTTGAGTAGCGTACGAAGAAAAATATTTCGGATATTTCACAACATCGGAATTTACACGTATTGAAAAGGGCGCGGTTTTGTATGCGGTAATTATAATTTTAGTACTTTCGAATTTTCGGGTGAGAATTTATCCCCCTAATTCCCCCAAAGAATTATGAAATGAAACATATGACACTTAGGAAAGAATAGACTTTCCACCGGTTAAAGAATTTTTGAAATTGGTGCCGTAATTTCTGAGATAAATTTTAAATTATAACAAACACACAAACAAAACGTATTTCTATCATTTTACTAAAAAAATAAAAGAGGTGGGGCATATAACTTTATGCACAAAGGTGCCTCACATGTCAGCGGCGCCCCTGTTCTGATGTATATATGTCGATAGTATATCTAAAAATTTTACTCGATTGTATCGCCGCTACATCTGTTTTATAAACAGCTGTGAAATATTAAATCGGTTGATCATGCAGTTTGTAATAAAAACTTATTAAAAACTTAATGTGGTTTGAAAATGGATAAAACTGAACGTCGCGCATTGATAAAGTTTCTTTTTGTTAAAAAAAAGTTTAAACACCATTCAAACATCCAAATTAAGCTTTAAACTGTTTTAATTTTTTTAGTTTTAAATTACTTAACTTATATATACCTTGGAAAACCATAGAAGCGTTCTGTGTAACAAATTAGTGTGCGGTTTTAATGTATTCGCTTTTAATATTATAAAGTTTCAAGATTTTATGTATATCGCATATATTTTAGTTAACTTGAGTTTTAACAATTGTGTTTGAATATTTTGTGATTATGTAGAAATACATGTGCGGAATTGTTGACTTTACAACTTCGGTTATAATTTAAAAAATTGCTGTGAAGTGTGAATTTTCACACATTTCAGGGTTTTGCAGGTATTTAGTAAGCGAATGATGATTATTTGGGATGCCAAAACAAATTTTATGTTAAAATTTTTTTTTGTTAATGTTAATTCGTGTGCCTAATACCATTATTTAGGTTTCTAAATATGTGCAGTATTTTTTTATATAGATTCATATAGTTCAGGGGTTGGCAACCTTTTTGTTAATAAGGGCGCAATATAAATTCAAATGTTATTGAGGGCGCATAAAAACGTAAAATAAGTAAACACTCGTGGTTCGCAAGGTCGTCTAATCTAGCGCTGATTGCTTAAGTCGAATCACCAATAGATGCGATGTGGATATTGGGCTCAGTATGTGTGTGTCTCGATAGCGAGAGCGCATAAAAATCTCACCGCGGGCGCCGTGTTGCCGACCCCTGATATAGTTCATTAAGATTTTGAAAATTGCGCCTATAACTTCCATTGGTTGTTTTAAGTCATAAGCTCCGCCACTCTGATTTCGTGTACGTTGAAATATAGAATTAAATCTTGATTAGATGAGTTACGTCCGTAAGTTAGTAATTATAGTTGATAGGTAATGGGATTCGGACCAGTCAAACATTATTATATTTTTATACATGTAAACTTACTAAGTTATTAATTCTATATATCTTTATAGCTCTGATGAAGATTTAAATTAAATCGAAACGTAAGCGAAGTTAATAAATTTTGTTTTATTTTCTGACTGGTCCGAATCCCATTACCTATCAACTATAATAGAATTAAATTATAATTTCAACAATTTCCACTGGTTATTAAATTTAAGCTTTTAATAATTAAATGCAACATTTGCCAAAATATAACTAGAATTTTGAAATTACCAATCTCCAACATATATAAGGGAGGTATTGTGATCATACCGATTTTGACATTTCGAGATTCCGATGAATCTCCACGAATTGAGGTCCCTACATACCGTTTTGACTATTTTTAGCATGATGTCTGTCGGTCTGTCTGTCCGTCTGTCTGTCTGTCTGTCTGTCTGTCCGTCCCTCTGTCTGTGCACAGAGCAAATTCGGCTGAAGGGATTTTTATGAAACTTCATATTTAAGCTTCTGACATCAATGGCACGAGTTGATCAACTTTTGGTAAAAATCGGTTGACTATAAATGGGAGTTGAAACGGGAAAAATTGACACGAGTACAATTTTAAGATTTTTGCGAATATTTCACAACAGAAAAATATTTGCTATAAAAGCAATAACTAACAACTTTTATTTGAGACATTTTTTGATAAAACGAAAAAAATTTCGAAATTTTTCATCCTATATGTAACGTTTCCATGGTCATGATAAATAGTATCTCTGTTAGAAAATATTAGGCCAAGTTATTTCTACTCTGCTGCTAGAATGTATTTTATACAAGTACTTTGTAATGGCTGTCGGTCCTGAGGTGGCCATAGCTGATTTTTTATTATGCTCCGAGCTACAGATAACTCAAGACTAAGGATGTTTAAATCAAAATGGAAAGCATTTTGAACACTTGTAAATAAAAATACATTACATTCAAATCATTACACGAATGAAAATTTTTCTATAAGTATACTAGGGGGCCGCAGACAATATTTTCCTAATTTCGAGGGGTCCCATGCCAGATAAGTTTGAGAAACATTGCACTACTACATATCAAAACAAACATCTTTCAAAACCAGGCGCGCACCCGCTTATTTGGGGGCGGGGCAAAAGACAAAATTATTAAAATTATGAATAAAGTTCTCACTTCTAAATTACAAGTGATGATCTAAAAAAAAGGTACTCGCTTCTGAAATGCAACTGATGACTTAAAAAAAAAGAGGTTCGCACATGTGTTTGGAGCTTTTTGGGGACAAAAACCCGTAAAAACCACTTGTTTTTGGAGCTCTTGCCCCTGAGAAATTTAAAAATTATGAAAAATCGTACTTATGAGTTTTTAGAAGTGAACGATATACAGATGTGATGAAGTGAGAAGAGGAGACAAAAACAATGCCTGGTTAGTTTGTGTGGAGTGAATGTGTGTTATGAATTGGGGATGTCAGGTCTGGTGACAGGGTGTTCGAGAAGAAATTTGACGCGTTATATATCTGGCTCCGGTCGCCGTCACCAGACACCGCCCCAGCCCCAGTCCCACGCCTGTCACGCCGTGCATTCGCTATTCGCTGTCCTTGCTGACTCGCGGGAATTAAATTTCAGCTGTTGCTAGCGATCAGTCTGAATTTCATTACAAAGTCCCGCGGGCGAACACGGGGAGCCTGGCGGTCTGGCCGTGCGATCGCGCCCCCCTAATAAATCACTGCTTCGAGCAATCGTGTATTTGTTTATTTCTGTCCGCTGTCCGCCGGCAAACGGCCGTACTGCGTCTCGTTAGGAGAGACTCACCTGTCTCTAAATTTAGGCTGTGAAGGCGATGACCGACAACACGCACGTGCCCACCGCAGGTAGGATTCTCATAATTTAAAAGTCAAAAAACCGGACACCAGTAAAGAATCCAGTGAATGTGTTTTTTTGTTTCAGTGTTTTTACTATATGCAGGTTAAAATATATATATATATATATACATGTGAAATTAGACCTAGGTCTAGCGAGCAAACCTGTCGCCGCAAGCATTAAATCGTTTGTTCTTGTTGTTTGATCTCTAAGCAAGGGTGTAAATGTGAGTGCAACTCCTGTCTATGTCAAATAATTTGTGTAAAAAATATTTATACAAATTATAGAATCTGCTTAGCTGTTCGCAACTGGTTATAACCTGTAAGTGCCATAAAAAAATAAACGACTCCCGAGTCGGTATTTTTGAGAACCGACTCCGACTCCTTTCACTCGTAAATCGTACTTACATTAAATATTTAAGGTTGGGGTGAGTGTCATTCTAGTTCAGGGCACACTAGTGTTCCGCGGAACACCCGTTAAGAACCACTGCCTCAGGGATAAGGCACGTGGCTGCCACAGGTGAACTGCGGTGTGTGTCGCTCCAGACTCCAGACCGCCTTAACCAGTGCATACCGTAGCGCCTTTATTAAATTACTTTGAAAGTATCCACAGTGAGAATTGTAGTTTTTTTCGCAAAGTTGTGTCTCGCGTGAGCGGTTATTGTTCTAGTTTCTACCGGAACAGGAAGCGGGAGTAGATAGAGATGACGTGTTGCCGTCGCCCCGCGCACCGTGTCCTGTCCCCCGGTCCCTGCTTCACCGCCCCCCGGGCGTAACATAGGTGTGCCCGATCCTCTCGCAGAGCGCCTCAATGCACACGACCTAATATCGCACTAATTGCGACTACCGTCAACAGCTATGTGAACAGCCTGAGCTGTGTGAAATATGCGATACCGGGAACCCAGCTATCGCTAATCACACAACTCTCGGACGTCTGCATGCTGCCGGCTGCCGGCTGCCGTCGCCGCAAGCCACACCATATTATTGCGCTTAATCGAATGGATAGGGTCGGCGCTTCCAACTGTACTACCAAAGATACCAGCCAGCCGTCTAGCGTCTAGGGCAGCCTTTTTCAACCGAAAACTTACGCGAACCAGTAAAATATCCAATTTTCTATCGCGAACCACTAAAAATTATATTTATGTACAATATATATATATACAGACTTTATATACATATAATTCTCAGTAACAAAAATTCATAAAAAGTAAGAAAAATTACAGAATATTGACAAAAGGTCATAAAAAATAAACAAAAATAATAATTTTAAGCCTTTCGCGGACCACTAAAGTTTTGCTATTGACCACCGGTTGAGAAATACCGATCTAGGGCCCGCAAAAATCCAGCCGCCCTATTGAGCTTTATCTTGAAAGCACAAATACTTTCAAGTTGTTTCAAGTGGGGAAGAATTGAAACTGAAATATTTTTCATTATTATATTTTTATGTCCCGAGCTGAAGGATGCGAAAGTATTTAAATCAAAATATAAGCACTTTGAACACTTATAAATAAAAATACTTTACTGTCAACTCATTATAGAGAATATGATTCTTCGTAAATTGTAAAAGATATTAAAAAACGCTTAGATAAAAGTTTTTTTTGCAAAAGCTCCACCCAAAAATACCCAACACGACATACGTTCTCATTTAAAAAATCAAAGTTGTCCTTGATATCCTGTACTTCTGGTTTGATAATTTTGATTATAATTTTTTTCCCCAAATTGCTCATAAGTCGAGTTTTCGAGAGAAATAGTGTTCCCTATATCTTGATGCACCCTGTATATACACAGTGGTGTAGTGTGGATTTCAGCCACCCGGGGCGTGGGTCAAATTCGCCGCCCCCTTATTTAGGTATTTAAATCCAAAAGTCTCCAAAATTTACAGAAATTCTAAAGAACTTTTCGGCAAGAATAAATTTGTTATTGAGCATTGTACAGGGTAGAAATAAATGTTCAATCTAAGTGTGCCACCATTGCTATCTCGAGAACTATAAGAGCTACGAGGTTGGTTAAATTAGCAAAGAAATACCATTTTGCAAGTCCATTACAAAACTATTAACAAAAAAAATTTTATGATCAGTGGTTCTCCAGATATGGAACCCAACTTTCTTATTTTAAATGAGAACATATCTTTTTTATATTTTTGTTCGGAAAGGAATTTTATTGTGAATTCAACGAATACACAGTTTAGTAACCTTACACCACAAAAATTTTGAGAAAAATGGATTATAAATTGACATTAATTTAAATCAAATCGCATAGGAATCAGCGTGCTATGAATGAAACAAATGAATATCAAAATGTATTGAACAGTTTAATTCTATGACATAGTACAATTTTAATTATAAATATTGCTCAAAATTGCCTCCATTCTTATTAATACATAATTCAATCCTTAAAAGTAAACTATTTCGGACCTTTTTTAATTTTCTCCCATCAATATTACATATAATATCTTCAATATTGTCTTTCAAATGTTGTATGTTGGATGCACAGTGCTATAAACAATATCTTTTACATAGCCCCATAAGAAATAATCCAGGAGATTTAAATCTGGAGACCTTGCGGGCCATGCAATGGGGCCATGGGGCAATCTATTAATTTTTTTCATTCATAGCACGCTGATTCCTGTGCGATTTGATTTAAATTAATGTCAATTTAATATGCATTTTTCTCAAATTTTTTGTGATGTAAGTGTACTAAACTGTGTATTCGTTGAATTCAGAAAAATATTCCCTTCCGAACAAAAATATAAAAAAGATATGTTCTCATTTAAAATAAGAAAGATGGGTTCCATATTTGGAGAACCACTAATAATAAAAAAAAATTGTTAATAGTTTTGTAATAGACTTGCAAAATGGTATTTCTTTGCTAATTTAACCAACCTCGTAACTCTTATTGTTTTCGAGATAGCAATGGTGGAAAACTTAGGTTGAACACCCTGTATAATAAACACATTTGTTACAAAAGTTCTCACACGTATGCCACTTATTGAAATATACACAACATTTATGATATGCGTCGACAAGATTAAGTTATTATTACATAAAATTAAGAACACATAACGAATAACAGCGAATAGAATATAAAACACAAATTAACTTCCATTTAGAACTAGAATGAAATGGTTCAAATTTTTAGTTCAGATTACAATAATATTATTTTGTTATTTTTGCCGCCCCAAAAAAGTGGCGCCCGGGGCGGGCCTCACCCATCGCCCCCGCTACGCTACGCCACTGTATATACCTTCGTTTTCTACTCTCTAGTCATGTGTCTTATGTTCCTATTCTGTACCACCAGATATGTTAACATTCAAAGTTATTTTTTGTCCTATCTTATAACATGCACATCTGGCCAGAATTTTAACATAACATCGCTATATAAATATACATTTTGGTATAGAAAAAGGATATTGCAATCTTAACCTTCAAATTTGTAAAAAATGTGCTTTTTTATTAAGTTTTAAAATAATAATCAATTTTATTATAACTGAAGTAACGTTATCATCAAATGAAAAGAAGAATATCGTGACGTCAGGCACCCTATTACGGAAATTAGCGTGTTAATAATTGATTAATAAATATATGTTTTTCCCTTTTATTTAATAGATTTCTCACCTCACCCTTTAATTTGTTCAATAAATATTAGTAGCTATTTCAATATTTCTAAAACCTAAAACAAAAACATCCTTATGTCACTTGTGTGTTTGACTGTCCGTACACGAGAAATTGAATCTAAAAATCTGTAAACATTCTGAGTAATGCACATTAATGTGAACTGGAATAGTACAACAGGACTTTTGGACCTGATCATTATTTCGAGAGTTATTGAATTTTTTGCAACACCGTGCTTACGATACTTATCTGACAACCCTCATAAAGCAGCAGCCGATCGTATTCTGTTGCGCAAATCGGATGAAAATGAAACATTTAATTTGGTGTGGACGTCGTAGATCGCATGCGTTTTGAGCGGTCCGCCGCGTTTTCTCACTAATTGAAATGAATCTCCTCGGAAAACTTCGAAATGTGTTCTGCTCGCTGATGTACATTAGCTCGGATTATGATTCCGGATAAATGACTTGAAAGCTTGAGACCGGAACTGATTTGGATTGCGATGCAAACAACACTGGGGACGGAGGCGGGCGCCGTTCGCCGGACGTTAAGCCCACCCCCACAACCATTAAAAATAATTTTATTCATTGGAGTCGCGGTAATTCTCAGGTGCGAGTGAGACATAGACACAGTGTGACCTTATTCTCTCGCTCGCTTATGTTCGCTATTATGTTTAATGCAGGGATTCACACGGTGTCGGGGGCGGCGAAAGAAGAGGTGAGTGACACGGTGTCTGCCACCAGAAAACGTATCAGGCGAATAATTGAGCCGCGAGATTGCTGCCGTGCCCAGTAAATCGCTGACAAACATTTTTATAGAAATGTTGACAGGAGGGCGGTTGGAGGCGGCTCGCTACCCGGGGCAGCAGGTAGCTGTGAACTTGGGGGAGCGGGCGATGATGGGAACATCTTCGCAAGTGTGAAGCGGAGCGCGAAATTCGGTCGCGTGAATGGTTTAATTAAATCCGCGGCATGATGGGGTGTCAAACGCAGCTGCTTGGGGCCGGGACCGGGCCGGGGGCCAGGGGACCGGTGATGCTGACCGCCGCCGACTGCTGCATATTCATGCGGGTGGACGGGAGGCGGTACATGAAGGTTTATTGCTGAACTTTGCCCCGAGCCTCGTTGATTAGCATTGCTTGTGGCGGTCTTGAATAATTGCTTGGACGGACGTGTGGAGACGTGCGTCTACCACCGGTACTGAACAGTTTTATGAATTCTAAGGGCTCTAGACGCAAAGGCTCTAGGCCAGTGCTGCGCAATCCTTTTATTCTTACGACCCCTTTCCTTAGGCAGAAATTCAACGCGACCCTCTTTCTTAAATAGAAATTAGTCGCGACCCCTTAGGTTTTTTACCACATGTATAATGAGGATAGTAATAATAAAAAAAATCATTTAATACATACAATTTACTATTTTTATGAATTATTACGCCGAATCTTTGATCCCATTCAAATTAATGGCGAATGGAGAATCCGTTTATTCTGTGAGATAAGATTTTTTTCATAGAAAGATTGCACGATATATTATATTTAATATTTAACTTATATAATTCAAAAAATTTAAATATTTAGTTACGCCAATCTTCGTTGGGTGGATCGAAATACAGTCCTGTTGGAATGTAGCATAATTTAAAAAAAAGCGTTAGTTCATTTTTAGAAGAATATCTTCTCAATGGATTCCAGAAAATACTCTGCTCTGTCAAAGAAATAGCTATCGAGATGGAAATGTCTACAGATTTCGAGCTTCAACCTTTGATCGGAATTCGTCGTAAAAAGAAACAATACGATTATGAGATAGAAGATTCGCCCATCGTTGACTTTTCACAAAATTTAAAGTAATTTTTTGTAATTACTTAGCGAATAGAGGATGTATGTAAAAATTCCACAAAATATTTTCTTAAGTGGAAAATTGCACACCACTGCATATACTAAATTAGGCGTAATATTTTATTTCCTTTCTATAGCCACATATCTATATCTTGTCTATATTAACAAAAAGGTTATATCTGTTTAACTCACTTATTATTTACTTCACATCAAAAATGTATATGAGGAAATATTTTTTCTTCTTTTCAATGCAATTTTTAATAGGTATACATATTATGTAGGGGTAGGCTTACCATACGTCCCGGTTTGAAGGTGTGGTCACAGCTAGAGATGGGTCGTTCATGAACGAACCGGCTCACTGAGCCGACTCAGTACACTGACCGAGGTGACACGGTTCACCAAATTGAAATGAGCCGGCTCACGGCTCACTGTATAGTTTCAAGTTTCAAGGATACGAGTGGTCGGGCGATTGTGAGCAGTGACCGGAGGGATCCGGATCTGGATCGATGTCATGTTGAACTTCGCGAGAACTCGGCGTGTAATGTATTATCATAAAGTGTATTATTTATTGTCATCAATTTGTAGGGCAATTTATTTGAAACTAATAGGCTTAGTCTGTATTTTCTTACAACCATATTATATAAAAATATTAAAAATATTTCCCAAATCCCAGATGTCCGATTTATAAGGGCAATAAACATCGCCATAAACTTAACACATCTGGTTTAAAATACAGTAGCTACGTAAAGTGAATTGTTTGTTTCAAAAATGTTAGATATGAACCGGGGCTAAGCGACGTTCTACCTACGAGCGAACAACCGACAACTGACTGGGTTAAGCGACGTTCTACCTACGAGCGAACGACCGACAACTGACCCGGTCTAAGAAAGAGCCGGGTCTAAGAAAGAGCCGGCTCTAAGCGACGTCTACCTACAAGCGAACGACCGACAACTGACCGGCTCTAAGCGACGTTCTACCTACGAACTAACGACCGACCTGTGTCTCGGAAACATGTTTACTTATCCGGATCACTGAGCGGGATCAATGGACCGGCTCAACAAACTGAACGACCTCCACTGATCCGGTTCCGCAAACTGAGCCGAAATTCCCATCTCTAGTCACAACGTCCCGGCCAGTTTGTCATTTTGTCCCGGATATTTGGTAAAAATTAAAAAGTGCCGAATATACACGCAGTACAAGATTAGACAACTAATTAAAAATAACAAAGAATTTTTGAAATAAATTTCACGCTAGTGATAAGTGTTTAATATATAACTTTTTAATAATAAGTTATGTTCAATTAAGAGTAATTAAAATTATTATTACGTATAGCTTGTTTCTTTGATTTAAGTGGAACTAGATTTTGAATTCTAGTAATTGTTAATGTTTGATTGAAGCTTTTAATCATTTTTTTTAGTAAAAACCAACTTCTTACATATTACCTGTACGGATAAAACATTTCATTCATCATTTACCTGACAGCAAAAATGAATATGAAAAAAGAAACTATTTATCTCTGGTCAATGCAATTCTTATATAGCGCCTGCCATCGGCGCAGCTGTGTTGAGGGCGTAAAATTTTTAGTTGCTATCAAATAGCCCGACAATGTAGTTGCTGTCCTTTTATGTGTCATCAGAGGTGAGGAGCTTTTTTTTTTGCTCATCACTTGTATTTTGGAGATGAGATCCTTTTTTGCTCATCACTTGGAGGCGAGGACCTTTTTTTGCGCTCATCACTTGTATTTTTTGAAGATGAGCAAAATTGAATAACATTCTCACATATAGTGTATTTCCAGCATTCCAAAATATTCGAAAGGGCCCAACTTGGACACTTGCCACCGGCGCTTAATATCCTCGTTACGGCCCTGAACGAGGTATCTCACTTATTATTTACTTAACATCTTAAAATATGTACAAAAGAGTGGTTTAGAATAATCAAGCGATTATTTACTGTTCTTCTTGAAACTGAAATATTTCACTTATAATTTACGTTACAGCAAAAATGTGCATTACGAAAACCGTACGAAGTACGGGTACTCCAGCTAGTATATCTGTAAATGTTTTGCTTATCCTTCGCCGTTACCCTTTTTGCAAATGAGCGAAAGGGCGTCATGAACTTGGCTCGCCTCAGGTGGCAATTTATGACGCACCGTCCGTGAAACTGACTATTACCAATTTCCGTCCAAATAATGTAATAGGGTGTTTGACTAGTCAGTCAGATATCCTTTATCAAGTGTCTGAAGAACAAAGCTGTTCTATATTTCACAAAAACACAAAAAAAGGCAAAATTAATAACTGTGGATAATAAAAACGTTCGCATCGCGACCGGAGCTTTTATGAAAGCGGACCCGGGCTATGGCTGTTTGTCCTCGGAGGGAAAACGGCTCTCCGCCCTGCTAGTGAGGATGTCTGCCCGGCTGAACACAAGATGGACATGAACCTGGGTGCTTGCCAGTGACTTCTGTCTCATTACACTCGAGCGCCGTCAGAAGAAGTGGGTTAAGCGGAAACAGCGGCCGACTCCAGCGGTGGAACGTGGGGGGCGGCAGGAGCAGTCGGAGCGGCCTGTGACGGACGGGACACAGGAGCGGAGGCGGTGGTGGTGGCGCTGGCCGAGATAGAGAGACCGTGGCCGCCGCCAGTGCTGTTATTGTCGAGCGGGGTGATTAATGAAGTTTAATTAGGTTTGGAAACGGGCCGCGGGACCGACTCGCGCCATTCTCTCTGCTACAGATTTAAAACTTGTTTAATCGATGTAGATGAGTTCATTTCCTGAGTGCTCCCGCCCTAATGAACCCTTTGTTCTGTCACCAACACCGTCACCGTCACCGTCACCGCTACTGCTATCTGTCTTCCAGGCAAATGAGAATTATCCTCGTGCTCTTATAAACATCCACGTCCGTTCACATGCACATATTTTTACATTCTGTTCCGGCCATGAGCGCCTCCAGCACTACTTGCAGGGCTGGGCACCCAGAAGAGAATGCACCAGATTCTAAGTGGACTGCATGCTCAGCGTTCTTAGGAGAAGAGTGAAAAAGGATGCTCAATTCCTGGACAATGCGACGAACGAATCTGGACAGCAATCAAGACGACTAAATTTTTAAGTATTTAAATTAATATTTATGTATTGAGTTTCTGTTCTACTGAAATAATTCTATATTACAATTTTTTCTGTATTCCTGCAAAATTTTCTCCTTCCCCACTTATTTCAAGTCAGTGGGGTGCAAGTGTACCACCTTTAGTGGCCTGAAACATGTCTGTTTTAGCTAGAAAATGGCAAATTATTAGATACAATAAACTGTAGAGCAAGGAGTTGTACGGTAGAGCAAGGGTTTTTAAACTTATGTAGCCCGAGGACCCCCTCTTGAACAACCTTTTTTTTCCGGACCCCATCCCAACCTTAGGCATTTTACGTCGTTCTTGAGACTTAATTTCTGGCTCAATAATCTCATAGGCACTACGTTATAGTAAATATTGGTAAAAATGTATCGCTGGTTATTTTAACAAATGGTCTCGCGCAGATGAATATTTTTAATAGCACATAGAATAAAAAAAATAAAATTAATAAAATAGTAGTAAAAAGAATTAAAAAAGTTACAAATTATAATACGTTAAACTCATACAAACATTTCTTGGTCAAATATTGGTCAAAATAGATCTTACTATAAATTGTTTTCTGTAAATAATTTGCAGTTGAATAAAAATAATTAAATTTTTACTAATTATTGTTTAGTTATGTCGATAACTAGATAGATAACAACAAATACAAAAAGTCTTGACCATGTAGGATTTTTATTAAATGAGTTATATGAATAAAAGCGAAAATTTGGGGTATGTAAAGTTAATGTCAACATTGTTTCGCGGACCCCAGTTTAACAACCGCTGCTGTAGAGCATTGAATTTAGTTTGAATTTTTAATTTATCTTTACTGAAAATGTCTTTATAAGCAACTATTTCGTCATAAATTTCTGTACCATTTATATCTTGTGGTCATTAGTCTTAAGACGTATTTAGGCTCTAAAATAAATTTAATATGTTTTCATAGGCATAGTTTTTAAGTATTAAATTTGGCACATTTTAAAGTCATTTTTTTCAATGAATTAAAAAAAAATACATTCAATCGCCAACGATAATGGTTCAACTAATGATACGAAATTATTTAATCCTAATCTCTATTAAAAATGTACCTCTGCATAGGTTCAACCAATTGGTAAAGATTTTTACTTTGATTTGTAGAGACATTTTAAGACAGTTACTTGTTAGTATAATTGTAACACTACACAATATATTTGTAACCTGATATCAATTTTTATAACACCATTTTTAAATAAATAATCTAATCATTGCAGTTTATTCTTGGATTATCAGTTTTCAATTTTTAAGAAATTATGTAAGAACCTGAAGTCACTGTGGAATTTCAGCCCAAGCTGTAGTGTCCTAACTATTGTCTGGCTAATTTAAGCTGGCCGCTTGCGAAGTAGCAAAAAAAAAAAAATAGAATGGGGCGTCGTTAATTTTCGTGTAGCAGTCGTGTAGTACAGTCTGACAAAAATGAATTTTCAGAGCAAACTTGGAGGTGCTCGTTCATTAAAAAGTCAATCGCGCGAAATTAATATTAATTTTGATTAATTTAAATGGATTAGACAGTGCTAGTGATACTTCACAGTCTCTCACCGGCCAACTTAAAACAGCCCGACTTTGCCAACTGGCGGGAATTTTCCCGTTTTGCGGTAAAATTTTAACATTGGAGGGAAAAAGGGAAAATAGGGACCAAAAGTGGGAATTTTTCTCATACCATTTTTTAAAAACGAACCTATGTTTAAGCATGTTGCCAACATTAATTCTGCCACACCCACACTACAATGGTGAAGCTGAAAGAATATTTTCTATTGTCACCGACATTAAAACAAAAAAAAAGGAATCGAATTGGTGAAAATACACTCAATTCAATGTGCAAACTATCCCGTTACAGACCAATACATATAATTACATAAGAAGAGCATATATTTCTTTAAAAATTAGCATTTTTCTGTTGTTCTTTAATTAAATAATTTATGTAATAATATGGTCAATAAAAAAAAATTGATGACGGAATTTTTCATTGAAAACGGGAATTTTTAACCTGTAGTACGGGAAAAAGGTGATGAGAAGGTTGGCAACACTGCCGACAATATAATACTTGGACCACCGGGAAACAAATGTTGCCCACTTTTTTTTTGTTAGTTATCTAACTTACAAGAAACTATTAAAATAACTACTTAACAAAATATTAATAAAACTTCCGTCTTCTTGCCTTTTCTGCAGCCACATTCATTATATTGTATATTTTTTTAGCTTCCGTATTTGTTTTTATTTGTTAAAGTATTGAATAGTTGATAGTTTTACTTGGCGAAACTCACATATAGATAAAAGGTTCTTAAATGAAAAACTTTGTAAAGTTATCCAATAGTAACAATTATCAATGTGGGAAAATGGTTAGCACCGAAATTGCAGTCAGCATAACTAATACACAATTTTGTGAAACTTT
Source organism: Liopterus haemorrhoidalis (assembly GCA_963971575.1). Taxonomy (NCBI): domain Eukaryota; kingdom Metazoa; phylum Arthropoda; class Insecta; order Coleoptera; family Dytiscidae; genus Liopterus; species Liopterus haemorrhoidalis. Next base: position 37,208,169 of record OZ020612.1, on the reverse strand, counting down.
ACAAAGTTTTTCATTTAAGAACCTTTTACATTATTCTTGTTCGATGGACAATATACTTAAATTACGCAATCGTTCCTGACCAGACCCGCGCCTAGCAGTTTTGGCGCCCCTGTGCAATATTTTATATGGCGCCCCCAATTTTCTGTAACAATTGTGGCTGATATATAGAGCCCTGCAAATCCGCGGATATCCGCCATTTTTCTGCGGATGCGGATACATTATCTTTTAAATCGTATGGATGCGGATCGGATACGGATTATATATCATATCCGCTTATCCGCAATATCCGCGTGAACATAAAATCTTCGGGTGGACGCCTCTTCCTATGAAAGACGCGTTTAAAACCCCAAAAATATATCGCTGGCATTTGTATTGTGCTTATGGCAAGAGTAAAATAATAATACGTTACGGCATTTTTTACTTTTTTTACTCTTCCCATAAAGACCTACTTTACGCTTACTTAAATAGTTAAATATAGTAGAGTTTATATAACAGTCGTAGATACAACAATATCTTTGGATTTATGCGTTTATTAATTTAAAAATAATTATGTATCGCCTTATTTTGCATTTTTGGAAATATTAGTAAAAATTAACCATGGTAATTTGCCACATTTAAAAACATAGAAGCTCATATCAAATTAAAAAAAATAAAAATATCTAAAAATAGAAATCGTCATATAATTTTCATCTTTTAATGATATGATGAATTTGAGAATTAAGTTTTAGAGTTAAGAACTTATTTTTTTAAATTTGCTGATTTATTGGTCATAAATGTGATAAATTAATCTGTTTAATTATTTCTAAATATCGCTGCTTTAAAATAATAGTGAGGTATCTTAAAAAACTAAGTTTCTGACATATTGCTGTTTAAAGTTTTACTTTTTATATAAACTTGGTTTAAGAGTCGAATAATTGTAATTTCCATCTTTATTTTTTAATCTATATAATCTCAGTACGACGTTAGATAGAAAACATATTTCTGGACCAAGTAATATTTATGTGATAAAATTTAAAAATGATTAGTTGTGTTTTAAAACAGCAATATGCCAAATAAGGCGAAACATGTTAGATATTTCCAAACAGATAGCAAATCTTGTGCGGATTGTGCGGATATTTTTGCGGATGCGGATCGGATGCGGATTTTATATTTACAAAGGCTCGGATACAGTATATAGTATATGGATATATGGGTGAAGGAACGTGTAACGTATTATCCACTATTAAAAACAATTTAAAAAATAATTTTAGAAATTTATTTTTATTTTAAAATTTTAAAACACATTTATTATTATTGTTTGTATATTATTATCATATAACGTGAAACATACAATCTATACCAGTGTTTCTCAACCGTAATAAAAGTAAACTCTTTTTTTATTGTAAGGAAAGTTTTTTTTTGTTTATAATTGAGAAAGCGTATTATCTATCCTTTTATTGTAATTTTGGCGCCGTTGTGCACCGCACAACCTTGCACATATGTATGTATGGCGCGGGCCTGTTCCTGACCCATGGTGTTTTTTTTGCAAAGTTTTTTTATTAATTTAAGTTTAGTGATGTTACGTGTTATTGTTACTGCTACGAGGGTGGTCGGTTGCAATATTGCTCGCCTTATCTTATAATTTATGTCTATTATTTGACACTTATCGTCTTGCCGAAATATTTGTATATTTACTACTCATTAAATGCATTACTTGATATGCGAATGTGAAAATAATAGGGTTTAATATTATATTTCAAACGTTTAAGCGGAACTAATTGGAATTTTCATTTTCCTAATTTGTCATGAACTATATTTTTAAGGTTTGAAGTGGGCTTTTGCTAAATAAAATGACCTCACTTAATCGGTAAAATAACTAGAATTAAAATTTGATAATTACGCTTAAAGTAAATAAATAGGCTATAGCTTAAATATATGTAGGTTTTGTCTCAAGAAATTACTGACGAGAAGCAAAAAAAACAAATGTCAGTTTTAGTCTAGAAAAAAATTACGTTCGATCTACTCACATAACTTTTGGCACCATACACCTATGGAGCAAATTTAAATTTTGCTTTAAAAAGTTTTGTTTATTGATTTATTTATTATTATTATTTTTTTTATAAAATAGCAAGTAAAAATTGTGTCCATTTTTATACACTTAAATAAATAACTGCAAATAAATAAAATAATGAACTATAAACTAAATAAGATGGGATATGTTGCCACCGCCTTCATCTATACAGATTCCGCTTTTCCTGTTAATTGATCTAAATCAGGGCTCAACATTTTTTACGTTTCGAGCAGCATTAAAAAATACAAAAAAATGTTGATTTTTTTACAAATTTATCCTTGCTTTTTTTTTTTCATATGTATATTAAAATTTGTACCACTTAACGTTGATCCCCCTTAACGCCGGGGCGCCACGGTTCATGTCCAGCCAGGCTGGGCGGTAGTCACGCCACTGCTATTATAAATATCCACGTCCGTTCGCACGCCGATATTTGCTTACGGATGTCCTATCCGCTTGTTATATGTTTTTAATACCGTTGTTTAGAAATAACGTCCAGCGGTGTTCGCGAGATCGTTAATTAAACGCGTGTTGGTGCGGGAGCGATCGTCGCATTGTGTCCCGGCAGTGCCCGGCCCGTGCCGGCACATTGTTCCCCCAGAGCGCGCTCGCTCAAGTGGAACCGTAGGCTCGCTCATTCATGTGATGGAACCAATAAACTGGCAATGTCCTCCCGTCACTCAACAAAGCATTGTCCTTTTAATTTGAAAACAACAGTCAACAATCCAGGGACGAGAGCGGGGTGCGGGGTACGGTCGGCCGGTATGTACTGTCATCGCGACGGGACTTTTCAACAGATATCGCTCATTTTCATTTTATCTATGTACAGCGAGCTAATTATCCAGGTCACAAAAATTGAACAGGTTCAAGATTTACCTTGGTTGCAAGATGACCGAGGTGCTACTGAACTATACACTTAAAATAAGCCCGTCTAAAGTATATTCGCGGAGAATATGCAGTCGATGTAAACATTACAACTACGTCACACTTCCTGTGTCTTACGAAAAGACGCTAAAATTGATTTAAATGTATGTTTGTCCAATTAGAACAAGAGTTATACCCTTTTCACACTAGATCTTTAAGATCGGCTGTTTAAGTGAATGGATCTTTAACCGCTAATGTGAAACCGTACGGCCTCGTCTAAACACGACCGATGTTTAAGACAGAGATCTGCGTCTTAAACTTCGCCCGCATTGCCAACTTAATTCCCATTATAAAAAAATACTCCTTGAATTTGTGCTTCTCTTCTTTTATCTATGTTCAGTTGTTATCATTTTATATATCGAGGTTATGAGAAGATTATTTGCGTTATTATTTAAATAAATATAAAAAATAAACTTCTCCTAACCTCGATATACAAAATAATGACAGAATAAATTCAAACGATATGAAATTATGTTGGCAATACATACTAGCTTTACATGGAGATTTCTTCTTCAAATTAAACATCAAGTGTGAAAGCAAACCGATATTAAACATCGATGAAGTTTAAGTTCAATCGTCTTAAAGATCTAGTGTGAAAAGGGTATTACGTAGTTCGAATGTTTACTGTTTGGTAAATATCTCGTGAAAGGGCGGTCTTTATGGTGCGCACAGAGAGAACACTATGACAGACAGTGACAGATACAGAGAACAGTCAAAGAAACAAGTATCAATTCACATTTTAACACTTGTATATTATATTTATTAGTTAGGTCTACAAAGTTAAATACCACCAATCACAGTCAGACATGAAAACTGTAGAAACTTTGCCTTACATGAGAATTTCACTGGACGACCATTATATCTACTTGTGTATTTGTCAGACCTCTCCCGTCCCGAGACTTGCGACTTTTTCCAAACTCATGCTGTTTCAAGCAGTACATATTGTAAACAATAACAACGCCTTCCGCCAAATATATATACATACAATAATATGAGTTTATACACTTGACTGTAGATTTATGTCTGAGACATTCGTTATCGCTTAGAATCCTTACTAATAATTTCACGCGCACACTTCACAACCTGTCACGACATATATGTTGAACTGTACATCGACTGCATATTCTCCGTGAATAGACTAGACTAGTTAAGTGCTCAGTGCTTATACATATATATATATATTTTTTTTTTTCACGGACCGGTGTATGATTGTAGGTTGGTCAGTTAGTGTGTGGCTAGCTGTGTATAAGATATCACGTTCAAATCCCGATGCCGGTAAATGTTTTTATAATAGTTTTCTAGTCGTTCTCTCTCGGAAAGCGGAGGGATCACTACCGAAGTATTTCCTCCAATGCCGTCATATAATCAGGGACCTGAACATGAATTTATTAAGGTTCAGGTTCGGATTCAGGTTCAATGTGGTAATTTCGGTTCGGTTTCAGGTTCAGGTTGAATAACAGAATTGTTTTAGGTTCAACAACCTAAATTTTTCCAGGTTCGGGTTTAATGAAAATTTTATATAATATTATAAGTATACTCTATTTCACTTTGTAATACATAACTAAGAGGGAAACTTCATTTTTTATGTTTTATATTTGTATCATCTTACGGTGGTAATTCTGAGAAGACACCTTTCAAAATATTTGACAATTAATTGACATTAATGATAATCTTTCATTCGTAATTTTTGAATGAATAACACCTAAGAAAAATCAAAGCCATATTTACAAGTTGACATTGTTCTTAAAAGTCCATTTACCACACAACAATCACCAAAGTCATCAGATTCTGTAACGTATTTCAAAATAAAATATGCTATAAGCTGTTCACTTTTGTAAGGCCAAATCAGATCTAGTTATTTTGGTTACTTTTATAGTGTAATACGGACTTTAAATTTCAATTAAAAATATTCCTTACTCCGTAAAACCGAGATTTATTGGTTCTGATAATTATTAAGAAAGTGACATTTTTTATAATTTTTTAATACCAACATGACATACAGTCAGTGGCGTAGCTTGGGGGGGGGGGTCCGCCCCGGGCGCCATTTAGCTTTCATCACTTTAAATACAAGGCATTAGGGCGATGCCAGGGGGTGCCAAGATTAAAGTGACCTTTTTTTAGGTCTTCACTTGAAATTTAGAAGTGGGCACCTTTGTTTTTTTAGGTCTTCGCTTGAAATTATGCCCTGTCTAGGGGCGCCAAAGACCCTCCTTACGGTCCTGCTAACAGATTTTTTCTTTTTATTTTTGGAAGGGCGTCAAATTTTTCACCGCCCTGGGCAACATGACCCCCAGCTACGCCCCTGCATATAGTTTCAAAGGTGCAAACTATTGAAAACAAATTTTCCTCTTAGTTTGTTCTTAGAGTCGATTCAAATAGAAAAGGATACACGACCGTTACAAAATTGTGCAAACAAGATAACGCCAGTGGCGGAGACAAATAAAATATTTTTAAACAATTAAATAATATTTTTTATTGAATTAGTTAAGGAACGATTTAAAAGCTATATATTAAAATATAAATAAAATGCTGTTTAATATAAATATGTCAGTCATAAATGACAGAAGGCAAATTAATTATGAATAGAAAAATAAATTTTTATATAAACACGTTTAAAGCTCCTAACGCACACAAGACTTCTACGGCTATGAGTAGGGATGGCAAAATAAATTGAAACATCGATGTATCGATGTTTTTAAACATCGCCACCAAGATATCGATGTCGATGGAAACATCGACCCAAAAACATCGATATATCGATGTTTTTTAGATGTTTTTTTTTTTTTTTGTCCTGTTATTGATTAATTTTCCTTACTAAATAATTTAAAACTATATTAATAATAATACTATTTATTGATTTAATTCAGTCTTACAGTTTTAAGTCTTATACAATGATTATTAACATGTTACATAAAAAGTTATATATATAGGTATTTGTTACAGTCTGTTCCAAACGGTTAGGCGGAACTAAATGGTAATTTCGTTCTTTTAGGTTGTCACGAGAAGGGACCTTGCTTGGGTTATTTCATTTTTCACGTTGGAATGTCAAAATTTAAAATTCCAGCAATGAAACCATGGAACGAATGACATATGTCAAAATTAAATTATTATTTTTTTTGCTACATATTTTAATGACAAATAAATAAAAAAATATGAAATTTGTATTAAGAATGACAGAAAAAATCAAAATATAAAGAAAATGACATTTTAAAATTATATTAACCTTGAACAAAATGGCCGAAAAGCACGATTTAAACGATGAAAGTAACTAATTTAAAAATTTCAAATCGCAATTTTAAAACATCGATGTTTTTACAGTGTGGGCCTCGATGTTAGAAAAACATCGGACACAAAACCTCGATGTCAAAATATCGATGTTTTTACTTCAAAACATCGATGTTTTAAAAACATCGATATTTCTTTGCCATCCCTAGCTATGAGTAACAAACCTAACACCCCTATTATAAGTAATTAGACCCGTCCAGACGAAAAATCATTTCTGCACAGTTTGATTGATGAACTCAACTCTATTTTAATCGACTCAAAAGTGAACAGCTTATATATACATGAAATAATAATTTTAAAATGTAAAGTATACAATAATTACCATAATAAATAATAAGAAAACAATAATTTTCTGAACCAGTTAAAAATATATGGTTACCGGTTAATCATAAAAGGTTCGGGTTCAGGTTTTGGTTCACTGACCTTGAAATATAATGGTTCGGTTCAGGTTCAGGTTCAGGTTCACGAAAAATATAGGTTTTTTTCGGGTTTTCGGTTCGGGTTCGGGTTCAGATTCAAGTCCCTGCTAGGGTTGCCACCTAACGCCTTACTCTGACCAGGAGCAAAAAAAAATAATTGTGTTTTAAATAGAGATGTGCCGGATCACATAAAAGCTAGATCTGCGGATACAGACATGGATAGGGATTATTTGTTTTCTGATCCGTGGATACGGATACGGATCTTCCATGTAAGTACAGAGACCTTAAAGCGTTAGTTTGATATAGCGCGCTGTTCCTTTAGACTGTTCAATTGTTAGAATGCAGTACAGGTTAAATGCAGTTTCGAAAACTACCAGCAAATTATGTGATGCTCGACTTAACATCAAGCTTGTATGAAAACTAATTTAAATTTTTCTATAAAATATTTGTTCAAATTCCGCCTTAGAAAAACGGACACGGACCCGAGTATGGATTTTTATTTTTTGCAGATCATCCGCGGATACGGTTACGGATAGCCGGAACACCACTAGTTTTAAATATAATCCATTGCTCACCTGAGTAAGCCATGATATTTTTTTTGTTTGGTTGCATAAAATTTGACATTAAAAAATAATGACATTCTTCCAATCTTATTTGTATATTTTTTATGTTCAATTAATATGCTTGAACATATTAAAAACTCATAAAAAATTCAGAAAATACTTGAAGTGTAGGAAAGGCAGAAAACGTGTTACAAACCGTCAGTATTATATAAAAAAAAGTTGGATGTTTATATTTCGCGTGACCCGGAGTAATATGGATCAAACCCGGAACCCGGACACAAACCTGTAAAACCCGGAACTTCCGGGTCAGATCCGAAGAGGTGGCAACCCTAGTCCCTGCATATAATAGACACAGCATGCTCTATGCCTTAGCACTGTTTCTTATGAAAGCAAAACCCTGTGGAGGCTATAGGGGAATTTGCCTCTATGAGTTTAGCGGGTTGCCTAATATACATATAGTTTGTCAACCTACCGCTAGGAGAGGTAATCAAATTTTTATCTATAAAACCTGCCTAATCTACACCATGTAATCAATGACATGAGCCCTTCGGCTCATGTAGTCCCCCCCCCCCCCCGGAGATAAATGAGAAATGAGAAATCAAATGAGAAATCAACACTGTAAACTAGACATAATTCATAAAACAAGCAACACCGGTCTAGTATTTTCTCTCTTGCAGAATTTCTGGTATTCTACTCATTTAAGAAGAAAATAATTCTACGTATTTAATACAAACGTGAAGTCAGTGGCGGATCTACATACGGGCTAATAGGGCTTAAGCCCTGGGCCCCAGATCCGCAAGGGGCCCCCAACCTCTTGGACAGATATCTATTATATTCTATTACTGTGGATTTGGGAGGTGAGGACCGTTTTCTTTTTTTTGCTCTTCACTTAGATTTGGGAAGTGAGGACCTTTGTTTTTTTGCTCTTCACGTAGATTTGGGAGGTGAGGACCTTTTTTTTGCTCTTCACTTAGATTTGGGAAGTGACCTAAAAATCTAAATATTAACATGAACCAGAATAGTATAACAATAATTTTTGATCTAAGAAGTTATCAAATTTTTTACAACACTGTGCTTACCATATTTATCTGACTGACTGAAGAACTGGGTAGTCTGGGTCTTGGTCTTGATGCGAGTGTATTCTAAGTACACTACTAAGTATTTAGATTGTAGCACGTGGATTATTCTTTCAAAATGTGTGAATATTTACACTCTACATATTTTTTTTTATATTAATAATTGAGTAAGAAGACCATACAACAAGAAAAAAATACTCTGAAAGACCAAGCGACAAAAAAAGCTGTATTACAAAAAAACGTCATTGTAGTACATTTATATCAACTGGTCCAAATATTTTCGGCCCCAGGCAACTGTCTTGTTTGCCTGCACATAAGTTAGGCCCCAGGGTGGACTGAAAATAATGGTCAACAATAGAGTCAGGTAACAAAGCTTTGTGGAAGCCCTATGCTCCTCACCAGGAGCTGTAGGAATATTATATACAGAGCGGAACCGGAAGCGGCGTATACTTGCATCACAGCCGACGGGACTTTTGAAAAGACATTTCTGAATTTAATATTATGTATGGGCGAACAACGAGCAGCGAGCAGCGACCATCCGACGGCAAAATTCAGATACTCCTCGGTCCTCGCCGCCGTCGCCGCCGCCGCAATTAACGATGGTAGCGTAACGAATGGACGTGTAATGGATGATGTCGGGGGTGGGAACTGGCTCGGTCGTCGTTCCGGAAAGAATGAGCGCGTTTAACAAAGTGGATGACGCTCAAATTTATTATGCATAATAAGGGAGATGCCGAGTAGAATAAAGAGACGATAGGGCATGGTCGATATGACATGGAGCAAGTCGTGGACCCTGCAGGCCGGCCCGCTTTTCAATTAATGCCAGAGAAACCGTAAAAGTAAATGTTATTCATCGGATACAAACGGGAGCAAAGTAGCGGAGATTTTTTTCAAGCGACGGTTTGCTTAGTGTGGAGGCGGTTTGCCGCCGGGGAGCGCGCGTCTAGCTTACTGTTGCTTTCCTTCTGTCCCGTTACCCGTTAACCGCCCATCGTGAATACAGATCTTACTTGAGCGTTGCACGAAAACATTGTCCGAACGTGCAGGGTGTACGGGGATGATACGTCGGGCAACGAGCGCTGGGCTTGTAACAGACTAACGTCAAGACGGGCGGCAGGTCAAGTTCCTCAAACTGCGCTCGTTATCGATGTCGAATCGATGCAACGTGGAGAATCGCACGTGGCTAAGATATCCACGACGTCTCCTTGCACGTGTAAGCCATGTGCCAACCCTCCCCCTACCCCATCCGACATCACCCCCGAACATAAATGTCACAGACACTCTTCCTTGACTCACTGTCGACATTTATCTTGGATCGATGGGTATCAACCACGAGCTCAGGTGGTACGGCCCGTCGAGGATTACCAGCCGTATCTCCAAAGAACGGACAGGACTGTCGAAAATATCGCGTTCTAATCTCCTTTCCGGGGATCAAAGATCAAAGAGTACGTGACCGACCGGACACGCACAAAACACTGTCTCTCGCCGCTACAATAAACCAAATTAATTTCGAAATAGTGCGACAAACAACCCCAGTAATTTTTGTTCGCAGTAAAAAAAAAAATACGTGTGAGGAATGACAACATCAAGTGTCCAAGTTGGTGGAATATTATGGGAGGGTTTCATGCAATTTTTCATTACTATAGATGCATAATTCGATAATTGGGATGAGCTCTAACCGACGCAGGCAGTTGTCCCGGAAGACTGATGACTATTTAATTAATATATTAAATATAGTGTCGGACCGCACGCAATAAACACACGAAGCCGGAGGCGAAGGTGCAGCCCTATATCAGCTCTTCTGTAAGACCCTTTAATTCCTATATATGTAGTTCAAATGCCCGGGAATTCAACTTTCACCAACCGGCCAATTACTGATCCATCTTCTGTAAAGACCTCTCATTCAAATATAATTCATAGGTACAGAGAATGCATCTTTCACGAATCGGACAGTTAACAGAAGCGATATATCTGAGGCAGAATCGAACCGCACGTGTATGGTCGAGCAAAGCAGTAGGAGATTTGTACAGTGGTCAGGTAATAAGGGGTCGTATGTAGGGCAGACAGACACTGAACCTACCTTATGGAAAGAGGTTTGTAAGCCGATCTGCAGATGTTGTCGAGTAGTGGTGTTGTGTAGAGGAAGACGCCGGTCGTCGAGACGCCTCGCTGCCAACAACTGACGCACGGCTCGCGCCGCAGGACGGCCGTTGTCCCGGCACGCGCCTGCGCCGCCCACACTACACACCCCCTACACCCCGTAAAGCACCATCACTTCGCCTTCTTTCATCTCCAATACTTTATCTTTTATCATATGCGATATCTCATCATAAACAGAACTGTCCCTCGTACCGTTCCCCTCAAACCCCGGCCTCTAGCCTCTAGCGACCGCCGCCGGCACAGCTCTCGAACAAGTACACGCGGGACCGGCAAACTCACGACGGCCCGTCAACCAAATCTTTTAAATAAACGGTCTGAATCGATATTAAAACAAGTGCAAGCACGTGCGTTTTCGCAACAGGCTAATTAACAACGACATCCATCTTAGAAAACTACGTTTTACTTCCAGCTCATCTCCAATAAAAAAAAAACATTCGATAAAGGTTCACTCGACTGATTGACACAAGAAACAGACCCTATTTCCTTCATTTATAAGTTTTTACTGAATTTTATCTCAACGTCGCACATACTTCGAGTCTTCTCATTAAAACTTTTCGAATTTATATAGAGATGTTGGATAACCTCATCGATAAATCACTGTTAAAGTGTTCGGGTAGCTCTGGCGCCGCCACTTAAGGCTGCAGGTGCCCGCTCCCTGGAGGCAGTGTTTCGTAATACACTAATTAACACATATTCGATTATTATCTTCGATCTTAATCACACGCTTTCCAGGAAATGTAAATATAGATTTTATTAAAATAATTTACGATAATAGCCAACGATAAAATACATAAACAAGGAATTTTTAACATATTTATATGAGAATTTTCTTTATTTTTATTTATAAAAAGATTTTCCGATGAATGACAGGTCTAAGAGTTGTCCAAAAAATCCTGTTACAAAATACTTTCAATTTAGGTAATGAATTTATCCGTCTACATTAATAGCGGCTTAAAAATATGATTATTTTATCCTTAGAAATATTTTTAAAGACGGTAGTGAGATCTGTTAGGTAAACGAGAAAAAAGTTTGTATTTCTAATCGATTTGAGTCTGTACTACAGTATTGACTGCGGGACAAATTTTCGACCTACACCATTCCTCCACTAATGTTTGATGATTTTATATATCTCAACCTTACACGATAACCATTTTACGATTACAAATGGTTTATATTTTTTCATTAATGTTTAAATATAATTTATATTTATAAAAACATCTTAACTGAGTTTGTTTATTATTGAAATAACTTTTTTTTTTGTATGTATAGTATTTAAAAGAGAATAAATAAAATTATATACAGGTTTTAAAATGGACAGATTGAATTTTAGTACGGACTTATGGCGGAATTAGTTCCAATGTCAGCCGTCTACCAAGTCGAAAAATTAAGTGGTTACCTCATTAGAAAGAGTCGGCTTTTATGACGTGCGAGAGAGAGTGAGGGAGACAACAATGATCGGCAGTGCCACCTGTTGATGGATTTCAGTTAGATCGCGTCACTGTCCATATTCCGGTTGCTATGGATATGATGAGAGCACAATAACAATTAGTGTAATATTTAAACAATAGAAAATGGGTTGTTGTGATTCACAAGTGGAGCCTAACAATGACCGGACTCAGGTCCGTGGATGTACGGATGTCTTCTGGCTCTGCCTCTACATCGTCTTCTGGGGGTTGATGGTAATGATTCAGTATAACCTGCTAGGCCAAACATTTAAGTTTTAATTTTTTAGGTGTTAATTGCTGCATTCTCATTCGTATATGGAAGTCCAATCCGTTTAATTAATGGCTATGATTCTTTCGGTAACACTTGCGGAAAGGAATCCAATCAGATACGAGGCAATTTAGAATTATCTGGGTTAAATACAGCTGATAAATCGTATGTTTATCTAATTTATATTGCTTTTTGGTAGTAATGTCTTAAATTTTTAAGGTATCTGTTTTTCATGGATCTTAAAGATTTGAAAAAAGCTTTAAAAATTTGTGTGAAATCATGTCCAACAAGAAAACTTGAAACGATGGATGATTTAAAAAAATTTTATGAAGAAACTGGTTCAAATCTTTGTAAATACGATTTTAATTTTACACAAACGAAAAGTTCAGATATTGGTAATGCCTTAAGCGGCTCTTTAGGTCCCTGCCCTGTACTGCCGGTGTATGAGAGGTCTGTATTACTTAACTTTATTTGATTTGTATAATGAAGTGGTTTGCTTGTAGTGTGTCCGTATTGAATAGATGTGTACCTAAACCAGTCAAAGAAATTGGAGAAAACTTATTATCCAATTTTTATGGTTTATTGAATAGTTGGGACACCTTAGAACAGATATTAGGTGACCTGTATAACACTTGGAGAGAAATTTTAGGACTTGCCTGCCTTGCATTCCGTAAGTAAGAATTAAATCTGTAATAAATCCGAGACTAATTTATTGATATTTTTGGCAGTTGTGTCTTTGTTCACCGTTTCAATAATGCATCTATTAGCCAGTCTAGTGTCGTACATTGTAATGATTTTGGTGTCGATAACTACAGTGGCAGGCACAATCTTCCTTTGGTATACATATTTCGACATTAAGTACAACTTGGACAAGATCCCGAAGAACACTTTATTGTTAGAATCAGTTCGTAATGAAACAGCATTTTTATGGTATGCGATAATAGCAACTATCATCACTCTGATTATCGTGATTCTGGTTTTTGTGATGCGTGGACAAGTGGATTTTCTCGCCAACCTATTTCGTGAGACTTCAAAATGTCTTCTGGCAATTCCTGGACTGTTTCTGCAGCCACTGGCTACATTTTTGGTCTTGTTGGGATTTTTTGCTTTCTGGTTGCTTGTTGTGGTAAGTTGTTTGAGTTTTATAAATAGTTCTGTGTTAAAAGTTTTGTGTTAGTTGTGCCTGGCCACTGCATATTATCCTGGTACCAAGGGTGTGACACCTTTCGATGAAGATACTTTGACGACAGTGCCTTCTACCACTGAAGGAAGTCTTAGTTCATTCAAGAATTTAAGTATTCTACACCTGAAAAGTAAGTTATTTGAATAGAGCGAAAAGGAAGGTGAACGATGTTGTATGTATATTTATATACGGGGTTATATAGATATATATACTATTCTATGAAACGTATAGACCTATTACTAAAATAGGACAACACGTGTTCTACAATTCCTTGGAAAATATGGACTGAAACTTTTTATACAGTTCTGATGACGGAAATCATTCATTTGATATGTTTTTCCAAGCTTTTCATACGGCTTTTGTTTCAAGTTTTCCTCTAAAAAAGGACAAAACATCTCTTACGTCAATAAATAAAAATTTTGTGTCCTGGTTCAACAAAGACATAAAAATTATGCGTGATAAACTTCTCATCCTCCAAAAGCAGTACTTAAATGATCCCAATCAAGCTAGATATAGAATCGCAATTAAACATTCTAAACTTACGGCTAATTCTAATTTTATCAAAAATTCAAACAATAGTCCGAAAGCAACTTAGCAAATTAAAAATAATAACCGGTTAAAAAATACATGGACCAATTACGCTTCAACACTTACTGCAAACAAAATTGATTCTTTTTAGGGTTTTGTAGGTATGACCAAAAAACCCTTATACCGTCATTTTGTCGTCTGTCTGTCTGTCTGTCTGTCTGTCTGTTCGGTAAAAATTGTAGCCAAACGGCTAAACCTAGAAAGTTGAAATTTGGCATGCTTATACAACTCTTTGACCCGCACATAGGAAAAATACTAAAACATCTAAAAAACATACCCCCCTAAAAATATAAACATATGTGCTCATCGAAAACAAAAATATTTTTTTTAAATTCTGAGTAGGGTATCAAATGAAAGCCCTTAGTACGTGGATTAACGATCAAATTTTTATTTTTGAAAAATAAATTATTTTGATGCGATTTTTGCCAAAAATGTGCAAAAAAAATTTTGTCCCACACCCTGTAGCCCAGATGATTTAAACTAAAAATCTAAAAAAAATCTAAGTAATGTATATTGGTGTGAACCGAAATAGTACAACAGGAATTTTTGATCAGATTATGTTTTTGGAAAATAACGCATTTTTTGTGGTTTTTGGTTCACAAAGTACAAAAGTTATACCAATGTAAGACACTCACATGCATAGCGTTCGATGGCTACATGCGTTAGAGCGCTCTTAAACTGGCTGGAAAACGAAGGGTTTCGAGTTCGAGTACGGAGTGAATTTTATTTTTTCTGTTTTTTTTTTTTGCATTTTTATTATGTTGAAATTATTTTGTCAAAATTCTAGTTATATTTTGACAAATGTTGTATTTAATTTTTATGAGCGTAAATTTAATAACCAGTCTTATTATATGATTAACAGACGATAAATTATTTTAAAAATATCGTTCATTTTGCCGTGATTACTACAAAGTAAAATTTGTCCTACACACTCAGCATACCCCCTTCACTTATTATATACCTGCGAAACCCTGAAATGTGTGAATATTCACACTTCACATCAATTTTTTTGTAGATATTGCAAGCAATATAATTAGTTCTTTACCCATTACTGACATTTCTCCTTTATCTTTTTTTCAACCAAATCTTATTCTTTCAAATAATCCTTTCACATTCGAAACTATTTCTTTCAATATTGCAAGAGATATAATAAACTCCTTGAAAAATAGCAACTGTAAAGATGCATACGGTGTAAGTATGAATGTTGTGAAACAGGTTAAAAATATTATAATATATTACTATCTAATTCTTTCCCGACTCTCTAAAACTGGCATCAGTTATTCCGTTACATAAAAAAGGCGAACTGATTGATCCGAATAATTACAGTCCTATATCATTGCTCCCTGTCTTCTCTAAAGTGTTTGAAAAAATTCTTTTTAACCAGATAATGTCTTATTTCGAATCCAATAATCTCTTTAGTGAGTCACAGTTTGGTTTTAGGAAAAATAGATCCACCACACAAGCTATTTTGGAATTTATTCTCGAAATATCCAGATGTTTTCAAGCTAAAGAGTTTTGCTTATCTACTTTCTTGGATTTAAGCAAGGCTTTTGACTGTATCGCTTGATATATTACTTGCTAAACTTGCTATGTACGGTTTCAGTCACAGTAGCTGTTCACTTATATAATCGTATCTAACAAACAGAAAACAGTTTGTATGTATGAATAATTCCAAGTCAGATTCGCTCAATATTATGTATGGAGTACCGCAGGGTTCAATTTTAGGCCCATTACTATTTTTAATTTATTTCATTGATTTCTCTTCTGCTATTGAGACGAAATCTATTTTATATGCCGATGATACGACCCTTATAACAAGATCATTGTCCCTGGAACACATGCAACATGTTTCTAGTGATAATTTATCTAAAGCAAATCACTGGTTTCTATCAAATAAATTATCATTAAATGAGGAGATAACACAAAATTTACTCATAACAACAAAAAATCATAACTATAATAATCCGTATTGCATTAAATTTTTAGGAGTCCATATTGTTCCTCATTTGATATGGGACCATCACGTTGCTCATATATGTAGGAAATTGTGCAAAACCATCTATCTTCTAAGAAACCTACAAAAATCAGTTACAAGGGATGCTTTATTAATTACATATTTTGCGTTATTACACTCTGCTTCTGCTGAAATAGTTTTTAGACTACAGAGGCGTGCAATAAGAGTGATGGGGAGTGCATCTTATTGTAGGTTACTCTTTAAAGAATTTAGAATCATGACACTACCATCACTTTTTATCTATCACTGTTTAGTATATGCCCATCAAAACCTAAATTCTTTTGTCTCTTATGAAAACGTTCATAACTACAACACACGTAATAAATCAAATATTTACCCAAATTTTACACGAATTAATAAATCAAGATATAGTATTAACTATTATTCTATACGAGTATTCTGTACAAGTTTACGAACTTGCTACCAGTTTCTACCAAAGAATTAAGTTCAGTACAATTTAAAAAACAATTAAAAACTTATTGACGGAAAACCCAATGTATAGTTTGAAGGAATTTTTCGAACTTAATTTATAATTTGTGTGTATCAATTATCATTTGTCATGTTATTGTAATTTATCTGATTGACTGTCCATTAATGATTATGTATTGCATGTGGACTTAAATAAATATTATTATTATTAATTACGAGAGGAATCGTGTTCCCTCTATCTTGATACACCGTGTATACTCCCCATAAATTTTATTTAGTTTTCGTACGTATTCGGCAGTGTTTTAGTGCATTATTCAAGATTTTCAGCGGAATAAATGCATTTGCAATCTTAATAAGTCTATGCTTTCATCCATTTTTGCCATGCATACGCTAGAGCTCTGATCCTTAACTGGATATAAGAGCGAAGTATTACAACCAAAATGTCAGCCAAAATACATGTTTCATTTATCTCTCGGCCAGCTTGTATGATGCCAGCCTGCTTGTGTGTATTATTTTGGATGGATTGTTTTAGAGTTCACGGTGGTTGAGTACGTAGATCCGATGTGGGTGAAGTACATGTGGTGGGTGTACCTGATCGGTCTGGTCTGGACTTCAGAGTTTATCATGGCATGTCAGCAGATGGTGATCGCTGGCTCCGTGGCCCACTGGTACTACAGGCACCAGTACAAGGACAGCTCTCATGTCTCTTACGCCATCTCTAAACTCATCAAATATCACTTGGGATCCATGGCCGTTGGTTCGCTTCTCATCACTGTCTTTAAACTGCCCAGACTGATATTAACTTACGTCAGAGCAAAGTAAGACCAATAGATATTCTGTATATAAAAACTAAAATGTGAACGTATTCCTCGCCTCATTGGGGGCGTTAGTATCTCTATCATAGTTCAAGAACCGTGGCATACATGAATTGTAGAAATGAAAATTAATTTTTAACTTGACACGATTTTGTAGTCTCCTTATCCAATATTGTTTATTATTTTTAAGTGGTTTGTCTATCGCAGGTTGCAGGCAGCGAGTGATCGAAACGATGCGTGCACGCAATGCGCTAAATGCTCCTTGAACTGCTGTATCTGCTGCTTCTATTGCTTGGAGAGGTTTATAAGGTATTTAAACCACAACGCTTACACTGTTATAGCTATCGATGGGGTCAACTTTTGTTCCGCTGCCAAAACTGTAAGACACATTGATTGATAAATAGAAGTTTTGTTAAGAGTGTATTTTTAGGCATTTGAAGTGTTGACATCTCACACCTTACAAGTGGCCACAATCAACAGTGTCGGGGACTTTATTTTGTTTCTTGGAAAATGTTTTGTGACTGCTGTAACGGGATCCGCCGGCCTCTATATATTCAGACAGAATCCCAAGCTCACTTTCTATGCAGCACCTACGTTGATTGTCTGCGTTTTCGCCTTCTTCATAGCGCATTGTCTACTCTCTCTGTATGAGGTACGTTAAACACTAGCGAGGTATTGTTTCAGTAACTTTTATTGATGACGTAAATCGTCTGATATTGTAGATCACCTACATAATATAGGAACTAGTACGCCTGGGCTCAATTTTTTAAATGGAAATTGACATGGGTTTTGAGTTGTAGATGGTGCTGGACACGCTGTACTTATGCATGTGCCAGAACAATGAGACGGAAGTGGAAGCTCGGGAGGATGTGCAGCTCCAGAATATGATTCCTCCGACTGCGCACTCGGACAGAAATGGCGGTCAGAGCGCACCCACTGAACCCGAGCTTGCGCAGATGAACGCTCCAGTTGCTGCGGCCGAGTAGATATCCTGGTCACAAATAATACTCGCGGAAAACATTCAGGTATTTACGTTAAATAAGCTAAAACTGCACAAATATGTAATTTTTCACTGGACGTATTAATTAATGTTCGAATGCTTTTTATCTGTTAACTTTATACAGAGTATCCTTAATTTGAAATATGTCAGAGCGAAAACTGCGAATATTTTGTAATACGTGGTTTTTAAACAGGTGGTTTTTATTATCAGTGACATAAGCTGATCTCTGAAGGATACCTTGCGCTAACAATAGCTTTTTGGTTTTCGAATCTTTTCGATATTCGAAACTCTTCGGATTTCGAAGGTTCGTTTTTTGGAGATTTTTGTTATTCCAAATTTTTCGTTATTTCTAATTTGGGATACTCGACTTTTATTTGAAATTTTATTGTGTTAATGAATATAGTTTATAGGTCAGGGGTGGCTAAAATACTGCTCACGAGCCTCATGTGGTTCTTCGTGTATTCAGAGGGGTTTGATGGGTGTCGGGCCTGGCAACTGCCAGTGGCCTCGAGTGTGAAGGGACCTCCTAATGAATTTCTACCTCCCCCGTCCTCACTTTATATTTTTGAATTTTTACCATCTCGTCCTCATTTGAATTTCTGTTGGGGCCTCAAAAACTTTTATCTAATCCAAGGCCGTCTTTGTTAATTTTTGGTTAATTTCCACAAATTGGTTAAAATGGTTTTAGCGAGATTTGCAAGTGGGCTACACAATTAGAAACCAGCTGTCGAAGTTCGTTTTTATTAAGTTGGTTTTACACAGTTCAATTAGTTGATCAACAAATTGAATCGTGTAAAACCCACTTTAAGATGAGAGTATTTTGGCCACTCCTTTTTAGAGGCTCTGCCACAGAGGAGGTTTTATTTGAGTCGAACAAAAGGTGAGAAGTGTTCTTAATATAAATTTTATTTTAAGCAGTATTATGAATGTATATGTTTAAGGGCGATATTCCGTGGCCTTTCTTGTACCTTGTGACCTCAGCTAACTGAACTTGTTGCTGTTTAGAATCTTTTAATGTCGCAGATAATTTATTACTATTTTATAACAGTAAGTTTTATATCTTTATATTGACTCGCTACAGCTTCAAAACAGCCAACATTTTATAAGAATTTATTACCTATATACTCAGATATTTAATAATTGTATAAGATATATGTATGTATACTAATATGAAACAAATAAATATTATTCTAATTACTTTGTGTGTTTTTACCTGAATATTTAAAACTGGTCGAATATATATACAGAACCGTAGCAATGTATTTGGCGCCCTTGGCAAATAAATAAAATTTACCTCCTCAAATCCAAGTGTTGAGCAAAAAAAGGTCCTCATTTCCTAAATCCAAGAGTTGAGCTAAAAAAAGGTTTTCACCTACCACTGCTTTTAATGACTAAATATACACAATGGCGCCCCACATCAGGCCACGCGCTCTTGTCAAACCTCGCGCCCCTGGCAAATGCCCCGATGTCAACCCGTTCCTACTGCTCTGTATAAAAAGGCAATGTTCTGACTGACTGACTGACTCATCACCGCCCAGCCCGAATCCCTGGGCCTAGAAACTTGAAATTTGGAGAGTATCGTCCCTTCATAACGGAAGAACCCACTAAGAGGGATTTTTCGAAATTCAACTCCAAAGGGGTGAAATGTGATTTCACGGATTACATAATATCTCTTAGGGCCGATGGGATATCGACTTAGTTTTTGCTTACAAGGATTACCCATACAAATGCCGAAAAACTTATTTCAGGATTTTGTCCTAATCAACCCCTAAAGGGGTGAATCTACAATTGGGGTGAATTATACTTCCCGTCGTATTTCCTGTGTTTGTTGAGTTATAAGGTTTCTTTTTGTTAATAAGGTTTGTCTTTTTAAAATATCTCGAAATAGTTTTGACAGTTTTTTTTAAATTTCTAGTGATAATTTATCTAAAGCAAAAGACTGGTTTCTATCAAATAAATTATCATTAAATGAGGAGAAAACACAAAATTTACTCATAACAACAAAAAATCATAACTATAATAATCCGTATTGCATTAAATTTTTAGGAGTCCATATTGATATGGGACCATCACGTTGCTCATATATGTAATAAATTGTGCAAAACCATCTATCTTCTAAGAAACCTACAAAAATCAGTTACAAGGGATGCTTTATTAATTACATATTTTGCGTTATTTCAGTTGCACATAGCATACGCTCTTTTAGCATGGGGACACTCTGCCTCTACTGAAAGAGTTTTTAGACTACAGAGGCGTGCAATAAGAGTGATGGGGAGTGCATCTTATTGTAGGTTACTCTTTAAAGAATTTAGAATCATGACACTACCATCACTTTTTATCTATCACTGTTTGGTATATGCCCATCAAAACCTAAATTCTTTTGTCTCTTATGAAAACGTTCACAACTACAACACACGTAATAAATCAAATATTTACCCAAATTTTACACGAATAAATAAATCAAGATATAGTATTAACTATATTCTATAAAGTTTACGAATTTGCTACCAGTTTCTACCAAATAATTAAGTTCAGTACAATTTAAAAAAACAATTAAAAACTTATTGACTGAAAACCCAATGTATAGTTTTAAGGAATTTTTCGAACTAAATTTATAACTTGTGTGTATCAATTACCATTTGTCATGTTATTGTAATTTATCTGATTGACTATCCATTAATGATTATGTATTGTATGTGGATTTAAATAAATATTATTATTATTAATTACGAGAAGAATCGTGTTCCCTATATCTTGATACACCCTGTATACTCCCCATAAATTTTATTTAGTTTTCGTACGTATTCGGCAGTGTTCTAGTGCATTATTCAAGATTTTCAGCGGAATAAATGCATTTGCAATCTTAATAAGTCTATGCTTTCATCCATTTTTGCCATGCATACGCTAGAGCTCTGATCCTTAACTGGATATAAGAGCGAAGTATTACAACCAAAATGTCAGCCAAAATACATGTTTCATTTATCTCTCGGCCAGCTTGTATGATGCCAGCCTGAAGGGGTGAAATAGTTTTGACAGTTTTTTTAAATTTCACCCTTAAAGGGTGACATGTGTTTCAAGGATTCCTTAATGCCTCTTAGGACCAATAAGATATCGACTTGGATTTTGCTTATAAAAACTACCCTGGCCAATGCCGAAAAACCAATTTCAGGATTTTATACTAATCAACCCCTAAAGGGGTGATACTACAATTGGGGTGAATTATACATCCCGTTGTATTTCCTGTGATTGTTGAGATGTAACATTCTTTTTTGGCACATAGGTGTCTGTTGAAAATATTTCGAAATAGTTTTGACAACTTTTTAAACCCATAAAGGGTGAAAAGGAGTGAAATGTGATTTCAAGGATTCCTTAATATCTCTTAGGACTAATAAGATATCGACTTTTTTGCTTACAAAGACTACCCATGCAAATGCGGAAAACCCTGTTTCAGGATTTTATCCTAATCAACCCCTAAAGAAGTGATTCTACAATCGGGGTGAATTATACATCCCTTCGTATTTCCTGTTTTCGTTTAGTTGCAACATTCTTTTTTTGCACTTAAAAAGACACTTACTTTTTAAAATATCTTGAAATGGTTCTGACAGATTTTTATAATGGTGAAAAGCGGTGACATATGATTTCAAGGATTCCTTAATATCTCTTAGAACCAATAAGATATCGACTTGCGTTTTGCTTACAAAAATTACCCATACAAATACCGAAAAACTTATTTCAGGATTTTGTCCTAATCAATCCCTAAAGAGGTAAATCTACAATCGGGTGAATTATATATTAGGGTGACCATTTTCTTAAGAAGGCAATGCGGGATGGAGCAAAAAAAAGGTCCTCATCTCCCAAATCCAAAATGTTAAAATGCGGGACGAATGGTCACCCTATTATATATCCCGTCGTATTTTCTGTGATTGTTGAGCTGTAACATTCCTTTTTGGCACATAGGTGTCTTTTTAAAATATCTCGAGATAATTTTGACAACTTTTTAAAATTTTACCCCTAAGGCCCGGTCTTTCCACCTTCAGTTAAAGTTCCAGGTAACTATCTGACAGATAAAGTTAATTGTAACTTCATCTGCTGAATAAATGTCAGTCAGTGAATCCAATACGTCAGTCTCATTATCCGTTAGATAACTATCCGATAGATACATTTGTATAGAAAGAAGGGATGACATTTATTCAGCAGATGAAGTTACAAATAACCTTATCTGTCAGATAGTTACCTGGAACTTTATCTGAAGGTGGAAAATCCGGGCCTTAATCGCATAAATTTCGGTAACCATGATTACACAATAATATACAGGTAACAAACAGTCATTTTTTTGATTGGTAAAAAATATTTGTAAGTTTGTTCCGAGCAAAATAAAATAAATATACTGCGAAGAGTATAGAATATTTTATAAACCTGTGTAGGGATTTTTTTAGAACAAAAAGGTGAAGAAGGACATTGTGTTCCTACGAAATTTTTCGGATCAAAATCGTTACTTACAAAATTCAGTTTACTGAGAGCCGCATTACATCTTAAGGTAAATATCAAAATTATTGTGTTGTATTGCTTGTATATTTTTGTATAATTGTATGCGGCGCTTAAAACGCAAGCATTTACCGAAATTTAATGGATATGATCTTATTTTAGGCTATCCTTCCCAGTATTTCTCCTTTTCTCTCTCTCTCTCTCCCTCTTGGTGCGTCGCAGGAAATATCCAGAGCCAGTTTACGGCATTGGCGTACTGGTTTGGATAATTTGGGGCTGGATGTACTTCAGAGAAAAATCCAGATAAGCCTTTTTGAAAAAAATATTTGTGTTATTGTTTATATATCATATATAGCTACCCATCTTCTAGTTTAATGACAAAACACTATCTTAAAACTCGCGCTAATATAACAATGCTGCCTGTTTAGAATCATCGTACCCCAGCAAACATTTTTATACGGGCCAGTACTCGTAAAGCACATACTCCCCGGCATTGAAAGTAATGTGCCAGTGCTGGCATTTCGTACTGGGCCAGTACCCCGGTGTCCCCGTGGCCGTTAGCTGGCCCATTAATGTATCAGTTGCCGGCCCAGCAACGGAAAAGTGCATTGAAAGTAATGGGCCAGTGCTGGCATTTCGCACTGAGCCAGTGCTTGCATTTCGCACTGGGCCAGTACCCCGGTGTCCCCGTGGTTGTTAGCTGGCCCATTGATGTATCATTTGATGGCCCAGCAACGGTAAAGTGCAAAATAATCGCATTAGTTGCAAGATATATTTCTGACGGACCAGTGCTTATATTATACTCACTCTCTAGTGTTTCAAATGTAACATATGTGTACTTAACCAGTATTAAAATAAATTAATGGTTAGGTGCAAAATAAATACTCATTTGGCCATTTTCACCATCGTTGAATAAATTTATTTAACAAATAAAGTTGACAATATCGCATCAGTTTTAAACTATTAATGAAGAAATTAACATTGCTGTCAATAGAATGATGCGATATTGTTAACTTAAGTTGTTAAATAAATTTATTGAACGATGGTAAAACTGGCCGATTGTAAATTGTATTAACAGTTATAATTTATTGATTTATTTATAAATATTAAATAAATATAATTTCAGGAATAACAGGAATTAGTTTATTTAATTTATTAATTTAATGAAGAATTTTAAGAAAATGGTTTTCTGCCGTTTCTTGCCAAACCAATTGCATCCTAAAGATAAGGGGTGACTAATAATTTTCGCCAATATTCGTCTTGTATTATCTACCACATCTTTTCCCCCTGACTTGAGGAGTGCCAACTTAAAGAAATCATATACTTGTTAAAATAAATTCAATAATCAAATTTTATAAGCATTAATGCTATAAGCTGTTCACTTTTGTAAGAACAAACTAGACCTGGTTATTTTGGTAATTTTTATAATGTATTACTGACTTTTAGAAACTTGGTTATATTGTAAAAAAAGCTTTACAGTTTTGGATTAAGTTTGTATTATTTTAGGTTAGTATTATATTTACAAAATATTTAAGATGTCACTATTCAAAATGAAATATGACAAATTATATTTTTTAAATGACATATTTATAATCTTGTAACAGATTTATTAATAATTGAAAATTTTATTACATGAAAAAAACTATGATTGAACTAAACTAAAAATTAAACAATTTAACATGAAACAGTTTGTGTAAACTAGAGTACGTTCAGGATAACTTCATGCCAGGTATATATTACCGACCGGGTTGCGCAGAAACCAAATTTCGTCCATGACGTTAACAACAGTCGGTTTCATACATTTCAGTGGCGTCACTTACTTTGATCTGTTCTTGACTCCGCTTATATTTCGATTTTGATTGTTTAATTCCGTTTTTGTTTTATTTTTTAAATTTTGCTGTTTATTTTCGTTGTTAAATTTTGTTGTATGCTTTCTTTGTTAAATTTTGTTGTTTATTTTCTTTGTTAAATTTTGTTGTTTATTTTCTTTGTTAAATTTTGTTGTTTGTTTTTTTTTTTATATTTGTGTGTTATTATTATTGTTATTTGTGAAAATGACGCCAAAAAAAGATTGGGCTTCCAAGGTATGTCAATTCGGAGCCAAGCGAGAGAAATCATAAACAATGTCGCTAAATTTATGAAAAATGAGGCAGAAAAGTCTGTATACCGTTGGAGAGTTATAGGTTAAAATTAAAAACTGTTACATACGGGCTTTATATATAATTTGCATTTACGGGGTGAAATTGATACATTTATACACAAAAATATATTATTATTTATTTCTCGTACGTTTTCAGGTATGCCGTGCAGAGATGGGCGTCTACGCGTAAACTTGAATTTTTTACGTCTACGTGTAAATTTACCGTAGACAGCGTAGAGAAGTGTAGACTGTGTAGACACGTAGAATCTATCGTAGAATAATGAAAAATGAGGTTATGTAACGTTTAAAAAAATAAAATACCGCCAGTTTTAAGCAGAAGAGCAGTAAAGAACTCAAATTTAATATTTTTGACAGCTTTCTGATTAAAACAACTACTAACTTTTAATTTTACTTTTACTTTAGTAGTTCATACAGACAGAAACCAAGTAATTTATATTGTCCATAACATACGATTTGTGAGATAACATTTTTGGAAATAATATATGTAATTAGAACTACATAAAATTGAAATAAACATACACATTAAAGTAAAATATTTAAACTATTCCCAGCAAACATTTTTATCCGGACCAGTACTGGTAAAGCACATACTCGCCGGCATTGAAAGTAATGGGCCAGTGCTGGCATTTCGTACTGGGCCAGTACCCCGGTGTCCCGTGGCCCTTAGCTGGTCCATTGATGTATCAGTTGCTGGCCCAGCAACGGTAAAGTGCATTGAAAGTAATGGGCCAGTGCTGGCATTTCGCACTGGGCCAGTGCTGGCTTTTCGCATTGGTCCAGTGCTGGCATTTTGCACTGGGCCAGTACCCCGGTGTTCCCGTGGCCGTTAGCTGGCCCATTGATGTATCAGTTGCTGGCCCAGCAACGGTAAAGTGCAAAATAATCGCATTAGTTGCAAGATTTATTTCTGACAGACTAGTGCTTATATTATACCCACTCTCTAGTGTTTCAAATGTAATATATGTGTACTTACCCAGTATTAAAATAAATTAATGGTTAGGTGCAAAATAAATACTCATTTGGCCATTTTCACCATCGTTGAATAAATTTATTTAACAAGTAAAGTTGACAATATCGCATCGGTTTTAAACTATTAATGAAGAAATTAACATTGCTGTCAATAGAATGATGCGATATTGTTAACTTAAGTTGTTAAATAAATTTATTCAACGATGGTAAAACTAGCCGATTGTAAATTGAATTAACAGTTATAATTTATTGATTTATTTATAAATATTAAATAAATATAATTTCAGGAATAACAGGAATTAGTTTATTTAATTTATTAATTTAATGAAGAATTTTAAGAAAATGGTTTTCTGCCATTTCGGTCAAACCAATTTCATCCTAAAGATAAGGGGTGACTAATAATTTTCGCCAATATTCGTCTTGTATTATCTACCACATCTTTTCCCCCTGACTTGAAGAGAGCCAACCTAAAGAAATCATACTTGTTAAAATAAATTCAATAAACAAATTTTATAAGCATTAATGCTATAAGCTGTTCACTTTTGTAAGAACAAACTAGATCTGGTTATTTTGGTGATTTTTATAGTGTATTACTGACTTTTAGAAACTTGGTTATATTGTAAAAAAAGCTTTACAGTTTTGGATTAAGTTTGTATTATTTTAGGTTAGTATTATATTTACAAAATATTTAAGATGTCACTATTCAAAATGAAATATGACAAATTATATTTTTTAAATGACATATTTATAATCTTGTATCAGATTTATTAATAATTGAAAATTTTATTACATGAAAAAAACTATGATTGAACTAAACTAAAAATTAAACAATTTAATATGAAATAGTTTGTGTAAACTACGTCCTTAAATCTAACAAAACACACACAAATCACAATAAAAAACTGTATAATGCTCACAATCAATAACTATTCAAATACACATCTTTAAAAACTGTTCACCAACACGTCCAAACTTGTACTCACAGAATATCACTTGTACCGACCGTCGAAGGCCACGCCATTAGGGTGTTTTATGACTAAGAACGGTCAGACTTTTCAAATTATTACATTCAAAAAAAGTTATAAACATAAGCACTGGCCCGCTAGAAATAATCTTGGATTAATACAAATAAGGAATGCTTATAAAATGCTGGTAAAGTACTTCGTATAGGCGGAGTGCGAAATACAAATGTGAAGTACATTATTAATACTGGCGTTGCTCTTACTTTTGGTGCCAGCAATGTACCAGCGTAAAAGCAGTTTGCCGGCGTTCGGCCGTTAGTTCAATGTTTGCTGGGTTACCATTCTATTATTTCAAATATTACATTTAAACGTACTGCGCATGTACAGTTTACATTCTACATTCGACACGTAAACAAAGGCATATTCTACTTGACATGTTTACGCGTAAAATCTACATTAGTCTACATCATGTATTCTACGCGCCCATCACTGATGCCGTGTACTAAAACGAGAACAAAAATTAATTTGAAATACATGATTTTGTTTGTAACCCTTATAACCTCAGAAACCCTTATGTACGTCTATGTAATCAGCTGTTTTCTCGCGCAGGATTGATGACGTGTTTTATGATGCCCTGGCATGAAGTTATCCTGAACGTACTCTACGTCCTTAAATCTAACAAAACACACACAAATCACAATAAAAAACTGTATAATGTTCACAAAACAATAACTATTCAAATACACATCTTGACAAACTGTCCACCAACACGTATCAACTTGTACTGGCCCTCGAAGGCCACGCCGTTAGGGCGTTTTATGACTAAGAACAATCAGAATTCTCAAATTATTACATTCTAAAAAAGTTTAGTTTTAAGTAAAAAGTATGAGTGAAGAAGAGACGATACATCAATGGCCCATTGATGGCCCAACTAACGGCCACCGGAACACCGGGGTACTGGCCCAGTGCGAAATGCCAGCACTGGCCCATTACTTTCAATGCCGGGGAGTATGTGCTTCAACAGTACTGGCCCGTATAAAAATGTTTGCTTGGATTAATACAAATAAGGAGTGCTTATAAAATGCTGGTAAAGTACTTCGTATAGGCGGAGTGCGAAATACAAATGTGAAGTACATTATTAATACTGGCGTTGCACTTACTTTTGGTGCCAGCAATTTAAAAGCAGTTTGCCGGCATTCGGCCGTTAGTTGAATGTTTGCTGGGTGCGTACGACAGTTGATGGCCGACAAGAAGCGTGTAAGTCAGAAGTTTTTTCTTAATATTTATCTGTTCAAACAATATTTCGGCAAAAAAGCACTGTATTTAAGTCACTATATTTAAAAATACGTCTTAATTCACATAAGTCCGAAGCCGTCCGAAGAACGGGTTTTCAGCAGTGATTTTATTTGTTTACGTTTACGTGTAAATTTATGTAAACAATTGGTAAACTTGTCAAGAATGTAAACAATGTAAACTATGTAAACTGTCAATAATAAGGTTAGTTTTAGTTATTTAATACCAATAATAGAGAACTTAATGTAGGGTGACCAGACGTACTCTTTCACTTCGAGAGTAAGGACTTTTTTTTGTTTTGCTCATCACTTCTAATTTGGGAGTAAGGATCTTTTTTTTTGCTCATCACTTCTATTTTGGGAGTGAGGACCTTTTTTTTTAGTATACTCTTTTTCTGTAAAAAAATCTGGTCAGCCTAACTTAATGAAAAAATAGTTCAAAATAATAAGAAACCGAAGGAATAGCTATGAAAAAATAGTTTTTGTTTTAATAAAAGAAAAGGAAGGAATATTTTCGTAAAGGTGAAATTTAATGTATATTGTTATTAAAAAATATACACTGATTTTCTTAAAGAAAAAATGTTTTTTTTTCATATTCATATTTACTAACTTGCAACACCTACATATATAATGATACAAATTATTATTATTATTATTATTATTATACAATAATGGGAAAGGCAGCTTTTGCTGATTAGTCCCGTTTTACACAAATAGTAATACGATACATAGCAAACCATAGCAACATATTATTATTTAATATGTATATTGCCTTGTTCTAATTTTATATATTATACTAGCTGAGTACCCGTGCTTCGCTACGGTTTATTGACGGTTTGCCCTCATCGTGCAATTATAATAAGTCATAGTTCTTTATAGATCACATTGCTGACTCTCTCCTCAGGTGTAGATTCACCCCGTTAGAGGTTCATACTAATGACAAATAAAATTCGTAGTTTGTTTCTAAACATGTGCACGGGTAACTTTTATAAGCAAGAACCTAGTCGATATCTCCTCTGTCCTAATAGATACTAAGGAATCAGGGAAAAAAAAAAAAAAAATACTCCTTTTCACCTCATATGGGTCGAAAAATCCTTTCTTAGTGCGTTCTTATGTTATATCGAGAAATGTACTCTTGGAATTTCTTATTTCTAATAAAAAATTCTTTAGGAATGAAATTTAAAAAACTGTTAGAACACTATCAAAAAATTTATAAAAGTCACCTATATGCCAGAAAGGAATGTTAATCATTATAAGTAAAAGCCAAGTCGATATCTTATTGGTACTAAGAAATATTAAGGAATCCTTGATATCACATTTCAGCCCTTAGGGGTTGAATTTCGAAAAATACCGTCTTAGTGGGAACTTACGTCATACAGGGTAAATATACTTTACGAATGTCAAGTATCTTGTCCAGAGGACGTTCTATCGAGTAAAAAATATCCATTTACCCCTTTAGGGTGAAATTTTAAAAACTGTCAATACCATTTCAAGATATTTTGAAGACACCTATATGCCAAAAGGAATTTTATAACTCAACAAACACAGGGAATATGATGGGTTGTATAATTAACCCTGTTCGGAAATACACCACTTTAGGGGTGATTAGAACAAAATCCTGAAATAGGTTTTTCAACATTTATATGGGTAATCTTTGTAAGAAAAACCAAGACGATATCTTATTGGTCCGTAGAGATATTTAAGAATCCTTGAAATTACATTTCACTCCTTAGGGGTTGAATTTCGAAAAATCCCGTCTTAGTGTATGCTTACCTCATGGAGGGAATATACTTTGCGAATATCATGTATCTATGCCCAAGAGATGTTCTATCAAATAAAAAATACCCTTTTACCTCTTTAGGGGTGAAATTTTGAAAAACTGTCAAAACCATTTCGAGATATTTTAATAAGACATCTATATGCCAAATAGGAATTTAATAACGCAACAAACACAGGAAATACTTCGAGTTCTATAATTCTCCCTGATTGTAGATTCACC
Organism: Liopterus haemorrhoidalis; assembly: GCA_963971575.1. Lineage (NCBI taxonomy): Eukaryota > Metazoa > Arthropoda > Insecta > Coleoptera > Dytiscidae > Liopterus > Liopterus haemorrhoidalis. The sequence goes on along the minus strand of OZ020612.1, from coordinate 37,178,085 downwards.
TTTTTTTAAAAATATCCTTTTACCCCTTTAGGGGTGAAAATTTGAAAAACTGTCAAAACCATTTCGAGTTTTTAAAAAGACATCTATATGCCAAATAAAAATTTTATAATTTAACCAACACAGAAAATACGGCGGTTTCTATAATTGTCCCTGATTGTAGATTCACCCTTTTAGGGGATGATTAGGACAAAATCTTGAAATAGGTTTTTTAACATTTATAAGGATAATCTTTATAAGCAAAAACCAAGGCGATATATTATTGACCTAAAAGAAATTGAGGAATCCGTGTAAACACATTTCACCCCTTGTCACTTCTGAGAGGTCGAATTTCGAAAAATCATTTCTTAGGGGGTTCTTAAGTCATAAAAGGGATATACTCTCCGAATTTTTTGTTTCTTTGTCTAGACGAAATTCTATCGAATAAAAAATACCAATTTACCCCTTTAGGGGTGAAAATTAAAAAAACGGTCAAAACACTTTTATATATTTTAAAAAGGCACCTATATGCCAAAAAAGAATTTTATAACACAATAAACACAGAAGATGCGAAGGGTTCTATAATTCACCCTGATTGTAGATTCACCTCTTTAGGGGTTGATTAGAACAAAATCCTGAAATAGGTTTTTTAATATTTACATGAGTAATCATTGTGAGCAAAAACCAAGTCGATATCTTATTGGACCTAAAAGATATTAAGAAAACCGTGAAGCCACATTTTACCCCTTTTAACCCCCTTTTCACCCACTTAGAGGATGAGTTTCGAAAAATCCGTTCTTAGTGGGTGCTTACGTCATGGAGGGAATATACTCGCCGAATTTCATGATTGTAGGTTCAGTGGTTTGGGCTGGGCGTTGATTATGAGTAGGTAGCTTAGTTACGATTTTATATATATAGATTTACTTATTCTTTTAAAATTTTGTTATTTATAAAAATGTATTGTAATGGAGTTCTGTAATTCAAAATAAATGCGCATGTCTAAATAATTGTTTACCAGATTTTTTGTGTTTATTTTACATCAATTGTTTACGCGTCAACAATGAGGTAACTTACATCATGTAACTTACGCGCCCATCACTGACTACGATCAACTGCAGCGTTGTCTGGTGAGTGGCGGGTGTACTACGATTAAATGCAGCTCTATCTGGTGACCGGCGGGTGTACTACGATACAGTGAGTGTTTTCGCGACTACAAAGGTGTGTTCGTTTGTGTTGCCCAACCTACACTGAACTACACTACAGCTTCCCCCACCAATGCTATCTTATATAGTGACGTCAGCTGCTCTTGTCCTGGACAAGTCTGGTGCAACACAAACGAACAAACCTCAAATAACAGTGAGACAACTGGTGGCGGCTTGGTAAATTAAACAGAAGCGTATATTTGTATAATATTTGTAGTGTGTTGTGCTGCAGTTTATGTGAATTAAGACGTATTTTTAAATATAGTGACTTAAATACAGTGATTTTTTGCCAAAATATTGTTTGCACAGATAAATATTAAGAAAAAACTTCTGACATATACGCTTCTCGTCGGCCATCAACTGTCGTACGCAGCGCCGCCAACGTTAGTTTGAGTCGCGAATAAAGAGAGTGTGGTCATACGAGGGTCTCATTTTCTATTGGTCGAGCTGAAGTCCGTCATTTTTCTTCCAACTTTGTTTTACATATGGTTTACATGTGTTTAGCTTGTGTTTCAGGATATTTAAGTAATATTTTCCAATAATATACGTATATTTAGCCATTTTAAACGTTTAATAGTGAATATTGTTGATAGGTGATTATAAAAACTTGCGTCTTCCCAAAAATTAGAGAACCCAACGTCACTTATTATAAAACCTTATAATAATTTTTTCCTATCTTTTTATTATAATTCTAATGTGCTGTTTGAACTTGTTTTCTTTAATCTGAAATATTGAAATTAAAATAAATAAGTATATTTTTAATTTACGACTGTAGCCCCCGGTTTTATAAAAAATGTTTTCGTTTATATAGGTCCTCAAATAAAATTATAGAATAATAAAGACCGCCAACATATATAAGGGAGGTATTGTGATCATACCTATTTTGACATTTCGAGATTTCGATGGATCTCCACGAATTGAGGTCCCTACATAACGTTTTGAATATTTTTAGCATGATGTCTGTTGGTCTGTCTGTCTGTCTGTCTGTTTGTCGGTCTGTGTACACGTGCAGATCAAATTCGGCTAAAAGGATTTTTATGAAACTTCATATTTAAGTTTTTGACATCAATGACACGAATTGATAAACTTTTGGTAAAAATCGATTTACTAGAAATGGGAGTTTATTCGTGTCGAGTTTAAGATTTTTGCGAATATTTCACAACAGAGAAATATTTCGAAAAAATTTATCTACCGAATTCTTATCGAAGAATTTTATCTATTGCTATAAAAGCAATAATTAACAACTTTTAATTGAGACATTTTTTTTATTTATTTATTTTTTGTATGTATTTTATACAAGTACTTTGTGATGGTGGTCGGTCCTGTGGTGGCCACAGCTGATTTTTTAAGATTTTTTATCGTTTGTTTTCTTTTATGTTGCAAGTTGTATTTTTCCTGTTGGATTTTTTGTTTGTATTTTTCCTGTTTTCCGAGCTTTTTTTTAATTTAAAGGTAATCTACGATTTACAAGATACGGAATAATATACTATTCTAAAGAAATTTCAAGGTTTTCCATTGTATTTTTAATTCTTTTTGACTGTCAATATAATAACAACAAAAATCTGGTAAATATATTAGTAAAAATTAATATCTCTGCCTGAAAAAGTAGAAGGGCCTTTTAATCAACTGATGATTTAGGCAATTTTTGGGTGGAGTAAATGCTTTTTGTCAGTCTTTTCTTGGACGTAAAAAATCACTTTCCATAAAATGCAACGAGCAAACATGCATGCATGGGCTTGGATTTTTGCTCATTTTTAGTTTTTGGGTTCATAAAAACTTACGATCCACTTTCTCTCTGCCTCCAAACGTAGTTTCAATTGATATATTTTTCGATTTAGGTAATTTATGGAATGTTTAAGAGGAATTCTTTCTTATTCACGATTTACATTGCGGCACACAACAAAACTGATTGTTTTTTGTTTTTCATGATTCACAAAAATAAAACACAAACAACAAAAAAACACGTATTTCTCTATTGAACAAAACAATGTCACTTTTGTATCTTCCGCAAATTGCCACCAGATGTCAGGGCGCTTAGGAAGTTTCCCCTATACATTTAAAAACCAAATAAAAACAACTGCATTCAAATATTACTTTTCATCCCGACCACACCTATTCATTCCAGTCGTTCGACTTCAAATCATCGAATGAGTAGAATGAATGGAATAAGAATATTGTCACAACAAAACGCGTATTCTGATTAAACCGAAACCAGAATCGGCACATCCAAACGCACCCCATATCAGGTTCAGCATAGGGGTATTTAATTTTCGATTAACAATGTTCCAGTAGAGAGAGAAAGGTTTGTTAAGGCAGCTGAGAAAGAGAACTGATCGTAGGACGCACTTATTGAACGAATCATCAGCAGTCCCACATCCTTATCATAACTGGCCGAGACCAAAGATCACTCTGATAAAATCTATAAACACAATATAACATCAGTGAAGTTGTTCAGTTAACAGCGAGTAGACATGTATCGATTACTCTTACTCATTTTCCTAGCAGTTCTGGCAGTGTCATTAATAATGAAATTGACAAATGTAACCTAAGCGACGAACTGAAAGCGGAAATACAAAGTTATCAGCCTGTTGCTAATAGAATTATAAACGCTATCACGAATGGAGAGTTTCAAAATTCAACATATGATTATCTGGCGGAGTTTATTGACAAGTTTGGCTCTCGACTCTCTGGGACGAAGAATTTAGAGGATTCCATCGATTATATGCTGAAGAAGCTAAAGGATTTAGGTCTGGACAATGTTCATGGGGAAGATGCACCAATACCTAGATGGATAAGGTCAGTAATGATATAAAACATAAACATTATCAGCATTATATGTTCCAATATTGGACATTGAACAGCCATAATTGCCTTTAAGTACCTCACCCCTAGTTAAAATACAAAGTAAAAAGCTTTACTGTTTGGTTGAACTTATGCAGGGCCAGGGGCGGATCGACCTATCGAGCGATCGGGCATCGCCCGATGGGCCGACAGCTTTTTTGGGCCGATCTGACGGCCGCTATCCACTCAAATACCTATTATCAATTCTATGATATTACTTTAGAAATCACTCACATTTTTTTATTTGTTTTTCTAACATTTTTTCATTATTTTAGAGACTGTATTTTTATTTTCGATATTAATACTAAAAATATAAATTAAATAAGTTTATTTAAATATACTTTGGTCTTTATATATGCCCGGGAATCAAGCCAATTATATTATGTGTGTAAATTAATTCCAGAAAAGACTTTGTCGTGAAAAAAACAAAAAAAATACACTATACAACGTATTTGCCATCGCTTGCTATTATTTTTTACCATCTGTCTGACAATTGTACTATACCATGACAGAAAAACGACTAGTCCTTCGAAGCGATCCATTCATTGAGCCATTTCTCTATGCGTTGCTTAAACGGAGCAATTGTTGTTGGTTAAGTTCGGCAGTGATGGTTTGGCTCTGCTTTAATAGCTCATGATACACTACACCCTTCTGGTCCCACTATATACAGAGCATTACTTTCTTGCCGTGAATATTCCGCTTTGGTCTCGATGAGGATTGTTTTCCTGAGTTGCAAATGGATTTTCTTCGTTTGGGATTATCGAATATATATCCACTTTTCGTCTCCAGTCACAATACGATGCAAAAAACCTTTTCTTTTCTGCCTGGCAATCAAGATTTCAGACATAGTTTTGTGCCTCTCGATGTCTCTTTCTTTCGGCTTGTACGGCACCCATCTTTGTAAATTTTTCCCATGACTGCCAAACGCACAGAAATTGTTGATCGATCAACATTCTACAATTGCGCGTGCTCAAGTTGCGATTGATACGGATCTTCATCGATTAGCGCCTGCAATTCCTCATCCTCGAACTTCTTCGGCTGTCCTGGACGAGGTTTTACATCGACACCGAAATCATCACTTTTGAAACGTCGAAACCATTCTCTGTATGATTTATCGGTGGGAGCCTTTCACCATAAGCTTCTACGAGCATTAGATGAGCTTCAGCAGCTGATTTCAGCAAATGAAAACAGAAAATGAGAACTTCCTGGAAATGATGCTTATTTGGCTCGAATTTCGACATTTTCGAATCAGACAAACACGATGTTATTGTTATAAACCCAAACGTTTATCAACTGAATATTACTGCCAGATGTCAACACTAAAACATAAAGCCGGTTGCAGATATTAGAGGTTAGAAAATTCCATAGTACAGCAATTGACCGCCAGATGAACCTAATTAATTCAGACACCTAATAACATTCCCTATAAAGTAAAAAATATAATAGTCAACAAGTCCCGTGAGCCCGGGTTGAAACATCCAAATCGCCCGGGTCGATTCAATCTGCCTGTGCAGGGCTACATTTTTAAAGAAAGATTACTTAATTTCGTATGATTATTTTAACCATTATCGATGGCGCTTGAATGTAATTTAGTTATTTACTCTTCTATAAATCAATGTTAAAAATTAATTTAAAAGATTCCAATTGTACATCTAGAAACTACGCTTATAAATAGAGCCCTGCAAATCCGCGGTTATCCGTGGATATCCGCCATTTTTCTGCTGATATTTTATTATTTCAATCGTGCGGATGTGAATTGGTAGCGGATAAAATGTCATATCCGTAATATCCGCGTGAACATGAAATCTTCGGTTTGGACACCTCTATTTGTGAAAGCGGCGTTTAGGACCTCAAAAATTAATCGCTGGCATTTGGATTGTACTTACGGTAATAAAGACCTTACGGCCCTTTTTTTACGCTTTTTATTTAATTTTGCTCTTTAGGTCTTTATACTCTACTTTATGCTTACTTAAATAGTGAAGTATATTATACAGTCGTAGAAAAAACAATTTCTTTGGAATTATTGCCAGTTTATGAATTTTAAAATAATTATTTAATGTTTCGCTTTATTTGGAATTTTTGGAAATAGTGATAAAAATTAACCATGGTAATTGGCCACATTTAAAACTTATGAAGACCATTAAATTTAAAAAAATAAAGATTTTAAATTGCTTGAAATCGTCATAAAACTTTTATCTTTTAATAAGATGATTTAAAGAATTTACTTTTTAACATTTGCTGGTCTTATAGATCTTTTCTTTTTATTGATTGGCCATAAATGTGATAAATTAAACTCTACTCTAAAATAATTGTGACTAAAATAATTGTGAATTGTGAGATTAAAAAACTAAGTTTCTGACATATTCCTGTTTAAAGTTTTACATTTTATATAAATTTGGTTCAAGAGAGTGTGAGTCGAATAACTGTAATTAACATCCTTATTTTTTAATATATATAATCTCAGTACGGCATTAGATAGAAAATATTTTTCTGGACCCAGTAATATGTAATATGATAAAAACCAAAAAAAAATCAGTAGTGTTTTAGAGCAGAGATATGTAAAATAAGTTTACATCTTAGTTATTTCCAAGCTGACAGCAAATGTTGTTGTATGGATTGTGTGGATATTTTTGCGGATGCGGATTTTTTATATACAATATCTGTAGATGCGGATCCTGCATGCGCGGATGTGGATCGGATGCGGATACAGAAAAACGTATCTGCCCAGAGCTCTACTTATAAAGATATTAAATTTAGCTCAGAGCTTAAGTATGTCTGTCCTAACACTGGACGCCGCAAATATACATGCTTTGGGCCCCTATGTTTCTTCAGCCCTGAAGCGTAACTAAGCCCCACCAACTAGCTACACCACTTTTCATACCTAGCATAGATTTTCATCATTTCTGTTGGCTCCTTTTTCTTCCTAGGATTTTTTTCCTGTTTGGAGGAGAAATAGCTTTGTAGGTATTTGTTGGGCAAGCATCCCGGAGGGTTTTTCCCAGATCTTCTCTTTTTGATGAGGTACAAGTTCTCCATCTCATAACCTCTCTGCATGTTCATCCCATTCTTTTATTCCTCCTTTACGTCCAATGAACTGCGTTTTAGATGTTACAGACTTCTCAAATCAACTTCCTTTCCAAGCAGAACTTTCGTTTATGTTGTTATTATTTAGTTAGTTTTGTTGGCCTCAGCCCTGATACATACTAATGCAATTCATGGCGTGTTATCAAACTGTTGACCTGATTGTTTTATTGGCGCTTATCGCAGCTCCAGATCAGTTTATCTCTGAGATCACTAGTTATTGTTGCTGATAAGAATGCATATGTCATCGCCAGAGCTGCACGTGTACTTGGTGTGTTTCATGTTTTCAGAGGGAATGAGTCCTTGCATTTGGTGCAGCCACGTGTCCAGCCTCTGCGCATGCTCGGTTTGGGACTGAGCGTGGGTACTCCTCCAGAGGGCATCAGGGCCAGTGTTATTGTCGTCCGATCTTTTGATGAACTAAAAAAACTTGGGAAAAAGGTAAGTTTATTTCACATAAAACAAATATCCTGCTTATAATGTTTATCAATAATGCAAATTTTTAACGGAAATAATAAATAGGTACTGTACGTTTTTAATGAAAAATTGTTGATTTTTTAAACAAACTTAGGAAAAACTTGAAAAAATAAAATATCCTGTTGATTTGTTTGCCAATTTTAAACATGAAAAGGAAGTTTATATTTGTTAACTTAAAAAACTGTTTATAATTTTATTCCTGTAAATATTTGTAAAATTATAGTTGGCTACGTGGTAAGCTACTTACCTACAAAACACAAGGTTTCCGATATTTGGGGACTTTATTACAAGGATGTCTCAAAACTAAGTAGGTCCTTTAATCTTTAACAGTAGGTGTTGAGAAGTGACATTACCGGTGGCTGCGCTGTGATGTAAGGAAATAAGATTGACGATAGTAGTACTTAGCTGTTAATTTGCACATAGCGAACCGGCGACATTTTTTTTCGCGCTAAATTTACCATTTTATTTAAAACAATTTTAGGGTGGCGAGTCTAAAAAATATATTTAAAGCGTCCTCTCATATGTATTTTTTGAATGAACCCCCCCTCTTTTCAGGTTTGTGAACTTTGCCCAGGGAGAATCCTTACCTAGTTTTGAGACAGTTTTTGTATTGTTTAGAGAGAATTAAACTGTGGACTGTGGATTGATGTTTAGGCCCAGAATAAAATAGTAGTATTCAATCCGCCATGGGTGAGTTACGGTACAACAGTGGCGTACAGGTCCCGTGGTGCGTCAGAGGCGGCGAAAGTGGGGGCCGTAGCAGCTTTGGTCCGCTCAGTGACACCCTTCTCCATGGATACCGTCCACACCGGGATGCAGAGCTACGAGGATGGCGTCCACCAGGTCCCGGTAGCCTGTATCACACCCGCAGACGCTAACATGCTCGAGAGGATGAGTCGGCGAGGAGATCAAGTTGTGGTAAAATTGAGAATGGAAGCGCGTAACATGGGACAGGCCGTTTCGCGGAATACTGTGGCTGAACTCAAAGGCAGAGAGCTCCAGGATAAAGTCGTGGTGGTGTCAGGACATTTGGATAGTTGGGATGTCGGCCAGGGGGCCATGGATGATGGAGCTGGGGCTTTTATCTCCTGGAACGCCCTCAATATTCTCAATAAGATGGGACTGCGACCCAGGAGAACTATGCGGTAAGCTAATATTTCACCATTGGCGACAGTTCGTTACAAATTGATTAACAGATCTTATTTATGCCCCAGGAGAATTCTGGTAAACTTCAACGGTGTGTATCTTCAACGGTGTGTTTTAAGCAAACAATTTAATTTATAAGACCTGCCTAATCTACACCATGTAATCCTCCCTTCTGGTTATATAAATCACAATAATTATTTAAATAACCACCTGAAGTACCTCTAAAATTTGAGGATTAAGACGAATTTCAGCTGCAGTATTACAAATTTTCAATATATCGAGCTTTCGAAAATAAGTAAAATCAATCAGCAACAGGTTATAACGCTGTTTAGCAGTTGTTCCAATGCTTACTTCTTAAAATGTAGTAACGAAGATGCTCAGTTTCAGTAAATGTTTAATGTTTTGCATTTTTCTTTCAATAATACAACTCTGTAACTTTCGAATCGGATCTATATTGATATAACTTGTTGCTTACAATTAATAAAGATACATAGTCTTGAAGTTTGCCTGATTCCCCTCGGGACAATCTGTATTTTTCGTATTTGAGTGATGACGGAATATTTCAGGGCGATATTGTGGACGGGCGAGGAGATGGGTTATGCCGGAGCTTTCTATTACGTTCAAAAACATTTGAATGAAACCAAAAATTTAAATTTCGTGATGGAGTCTGATATCGGTACTTTTAAACCTTTAGGATTAGATGTGTCAGGGACAAAAGAAGCCCAGTGCCTCATACAGCAAGTTCTTAGGTAGATACTTCTTGCAGAGTATGTCTGAACGCCGTTAACGCGGGTATTTTTCAGTTTGCTGGCCCCTGTGAATGCCAGTGGGATGCGAAGTGCCGACGATGTCGGTTCTGACGTGTCGATATGGACAGAGATGGGGGTGCCAGGGGCCAGCCTCTGGAACGAGAACCAGAAGTACTTCTGGTACCACCATTCCGGGGCCGATACCATGGATGTGGAGGACCCCCGCGCATTGGACCTATGCACCGCTGTCTGGGCTGCAGTCTCTTATATTGTGGCTGACCTATCTGTAGATATACCCAGAAACGCTACATTATAAATTTATTTATTAAAAATAAACAAAATACTTGTCAAGTTGTCTATTATTGCACCCTTCATTTTACGTAGCATCCATGAGGGTTGTTGATGGCGATTTCTTTCTAGTGCTATCCTGTGGACTGGTGAGGAGCAAGGGTCGTTTGGCGCGGCTAACTATGTCCAGGATCATTTGGACGAGATTGACCTGATTGACCTGGTGCTGGAATCAGATTCTGGGACTTTTGATCCCGTTGGTTTGGAATTTACAGGCACGGACGAGGCCGCATGTATATTGACCGAAATATTGGGGTTAGTATACTAATGATGATCTTGTTTAATAGAAGAAGGCCCTCTGTGGGCTTGAAGCCTGAATGCTACTTGTTTGTTTTATATATATATATAGTCATGTGCGTAAAAATAACAGTGGTTTAATGCAAACGGTAAAATTGTATTTATTCTATTTAAAGTTATTTATTTATGTAGTTGCATTACATTTATAGTATATATATTTAAGCTGACAATATAGAATTTTTTAAATAAATATGTAAGTTGTCCCTTAAACAAACCAAAAACATCATTTTACTAGTGTTCCTAAAAATAGCAGTGTTCATAAGTTTTCTCGTTTTACTAAACTAGCTAACCAAACAGTTTGATTCTTGAATACATTTTTGTGTACATTGAATAGTAAGATGAATTTATATTTAAAATCACGGTAAATATTAATCTTTCATATTTTTTAGTAAAAATGGATAGGGCTAACCATTCTACACAGGAGAAACGTTAGTTCATTTTACAAATGTTAAATTCTGGTAAAACTTATAAAGTTATTCAGAATGTCGTAGAATGCTCCGCTAAAATGGTATCTAATGCCAAAAAGTGGGCTTTAGAACCTGAAAATCGGGGTCGGACATCTAAAACTTCGCCGACAACAGATAGAAAAATTGTAAGGTGAGCAAATTTAAACCCTTTTATTACTTCTACACAAATAAAAAACGAAATAGACCTGCCAATTTCTGCATCAACTGTAAGAAAACGCATTATAAAAGCAAAACTGAAAGCTAGAAAACCAAGAAAAACTCCGCTGTTAAACAAGAGACAACGGGAAAATAGAATTCAATTTGCCAAAGAACACCAACTTTGGCCACAGTCAAAATAGGTCAATATTCTTTGGTCTGATGAAACAAAAATTGATTTATTTAATCCTGGTATCTGCCAAAAGCAAGTACGCAGGCCTCCATGCACGAAGTACAATCCTAACTACACTACAAAGACAATAAAACACGGCGGCTATAGTGTTATAGCATGGGGATATTTTTCTTGGAACGGAGTAGGCCCTATTTTCTGGATTAAAGATATAATGGACGCGAATATTTATGTCCGTATCTTACAGTATGTCATGCTTCCCTTTGCAGAGGAGGAATTGCCTTTAAAATTGATATTTATGCCATATAACGACCCAGAGCAAACCTCGCGCAAAGCAAAAAATTGGTTTAATGAAAATAGGTTACTGTTATGGGTTGGCCAGCTCAATCTCCGAATTTAATCCCGATAGTGAACTTGTGGGCTGATGTAGAAATTAAAATATCTTCTTCAAAACCTGCTAATAAAGAAGAATTATGGAAAGAAATTGAAACAGCTTGGAAATCTATTTCTTGGAGAAATGCCGGTAGCTAATTGATTCTATTCCGCGAAGATGTGTAGAAGTAATTCGAAAAAAACGGCATGGAACCAAATATTACAGAAATAATAAAGAAAATTTAATATTAAAATGAGTTTTATTTATTTTATGAAGTGTACTGCTATATTTATGAACAGCGCAATGAGCATTTTTTTACAAATACTGTATATATTTTCTTAATGAATCGACAAAAATACTTTCTTTTTATCAAAATAATGAAGTTTTTCTTATAATAATGTAAAATTTTGACTTTGTTATTACTTAAACCAACTTTTTTTGTATTTATTGTAATACTTTTCTGATACTGCTATTTTACGCACATGCCTGTATATATTACAATAAAATTTACCGTATAAATTACGGCAGAGAAAGTAAAACCGTACCGTAAAAAAGTACTGTACCGAACAAATGAGTGATGGTGTAAGGGTTTCTTGTATTTACCATTAATATATAAATTTAAATCAGTAGTTATATCTACGAAGACCTATAAAGGAATTATTACGGTTGTGTTACAGTTTGTTATCAGCCGTGAACAGCACGCGACTGGCTCGCCCGATGGACGGTGGGCCGGACCTGGCTCTCTGGGCACAGAGAGGAGTGCCGTCAGCGTCGCTCTGGGAGCACTACGAGAGGGACCTCTACTACTGGTTCCACCACTCCCCGGCGGACACCATGGACACGGAGACCCCGGCTGCCCTGGACAGGAGCGCGGCTCTATGGACCGCGCTGTCTTACATTGTCGCTGATCTGACCAGCGATTTGCCCAAACAGTTAACCAATCGTCAGGCGCAATAGTAAAATTCACAAGTTCCGGCGCCATGTATCCACCAAATAGTATAGCCTTAATTTATATATTTACTAAAAAAAATAAATAAATGTACTTAACAATGAAAATGAAAGTCTTTGGATATTTTTGTGACGATATGTCTTATAAAAACCCCAATAAAACATTGAACACTATCAAAATCAGTCTAGAAATCAGTGAAGAAAAATGTTATGAAATATTATAAAGCTTCAATCAAACGTTAACAGTTACTAGAATTCAAATTCTAGTTTCGCTTAAACCAAAGAAACATGCTCACTTTGGACAGCAACTTTCTTCAAATTATTTTTTTCTAAATATTTCTGTTACGAAATATTCGCAAAAGGATTAAAAATGACAAGAGTGAATTTCCATTTTCGGTTGATCAATTCTTTCCAAAAGTTAATAATAATAAATAACAAAAAACTCCACGTTACACTTTTTTTGCTAATATTTTACTTATTTCAGTAATACGTATCACTATGTACTGAACTCAAACACAAATCAAAATGAGAAAATACTAATGCTGTTAGAAACCGATCTTGACGGAACCGGTTCCAAAAAGAAAACGGTTTCGGGTACCGGGTATCCGGAAACGGGTAATCGAAACCGGGTATCCGGAACCGGGCATTCGGAACTGGCTAACCGGGTAACGCGAAAATTACAAACCCGGTTTTACCCGAAAACCGGAACCTGGTACCCGAAAAACCTGTTTCGGTTCCCAGCACTAGAAAATACATAACCAGCATATACAGGTTCGCTAGCTCACATGTTCCCGTAAATTCGTTGTTATCGTTTATCGTCATCATTTAGAGATAATCCACGATCTTCATGACATATTTTGTAAAGGTTTTATTTATTAAATTTGTCTTGATAGTAAACAAGAATGCGAGAAGTGTTTTTTTTTTTTTAGTAAAACATCCTGATCTTTATATATTATCTATACTTTGTAATTATTGAATTATTGCATGAAAAAACATAAAAGATAAATAATTACCTAATTTTTGGGTGGGTAAATAAACATCGGATAAATACCTATTTTTTAATTACCTACCCATTTGGTTTTTACCCAACTCATAAAAACCATGTCAAAACTAAACTGAACAGTTCGTTAGGGTAGAGGGGAGGTTAGCTGGACGCTCCAATTTTGACATCAGCCGATTAGCTACTTAAAAATTAGGTGCAGTGTATCTGACAGATCCATTGCAACTGGAGGATTAAAATAAAACATTTTTATTTATCAAATACCATTTAATTTTAAATAATATAAATACAAAAATGTAGTTTTTTATACAAAAATATTTTCTGGTTACAATTTGCTGAAATCATAACAGACTCTTTGACTAGAATATTTAAGAACTTACACAAACATGAGTTATAACTGTACAAAAAAGATCAATATTAAGTATTGTTTTTAAGTAGTTTAGTAAGTAAATACATAAGTCTCCATCCAGTAAAAGATCTGGAAACGAATAATCATCCATTCGGCAGGAGTTTCCAATCGAAACGAACACATGCATTCGATGTTTGCGAGGGATGCGGCAGCACACATCAAGTAGGCAGACGCAAGCTGAGTCGCGAGAGAAAATATCAACCGGCCTAGACGGTCCATGGTCTAGGTGGGCGCTGGAGTCGACAACAGGACTGTCGTCGCCTCATCACGACTTGACAGGGATCGAGTTGATCGGCTTGGATAGACTGCCGCCGTGCGCCACACTTGGAAGCAAGTTTATCTCCTCAATTACCTTGAACAAAAACAAATACTAATGTTAATTAAATGTCTTGTACTCTCGGACGATTGCCATTTTAAAAAATAATTAGATCGTTTCTATGATAATTGCTAAAAAAACTGTTTCTAAAAGTTTTTAACTATTTTAAACATACAGGTATCGAGGTCAGTTAATCACATAAGGCAAAAAAAAAAAAAACAATCGCGAGATACAGGGTGCACGAAAGAAAGCTGAACGATGTGGGTAAAATGTTATTATATGGAGCAGAGGTTTCGGAATAGATTACAAGATATTAAGCAAAATCATGTTTTGGCAAAGGTTGTTAGAAGTAAATAAGTAAACTTACAGATATTAATTTATCGAGTCCATAGAGGAAGCCTTCCTCGTGATTACCCTGGACCCAGGGCTCCCTATGTGTGAGCCTTTGTCCTTCGGGAAGCGTGCAAGTCTTGGCGAAGTCAATGAGCCATATGCCCACCTTGGTGTCATCGTAGATCATGAAAATACTACTGCCGACCACCTCGTGACTTTTGAAATACTCGCTCTGCTCGAACTTGGCCCTGATCTCGCACAGCCTGTGCAGCAGACGCTGGCGGACATCCTCGCGGCCAGTGAGGAACCTGGTGAGCGTGGTCAGCACCTGGGAGCGGCACTTGACAGTCTTCAGGTCCTTGACAGGCGGGGCGCCGCGCATTTTCATCGCCTCGATACGGAACCCTTCCGAACATGTCGAACTTTGCTGTTCCCGGAATTGCATGTAACGTAATTTGGTGACGGCGGCCATCCGGTGTTCTTCTTCTGTCGGTGCGCTGGGATCTATAGACACCATCTTCTGGTACAGGTCGTTACGGGCTGTTGATTTCGAAACTTCAGACTCGAGGAAGGTGCGCGTTCCCATTTTTATGTCCATCACATATGGGTCCTGAAAAAAATTAATAAACATTATTAGAAGCAGTACCTATTGATTGATGTATCTGTTGCCCCTTGATGCAACATGATGAAATGGAAATGTGTAGGAATTTCAAATTAAAACACTATTAGAATACTAAAAAACACATAAGATTTCTATAGAGAACATTTTTTTAAAAGTAGTACCTTTATTACTTTTACATAATGAAGCGGTTAGATTTTTTTTCTGGAGGAAAAAAAATTAACTTAAAATGAAGTCTTACAGAATGTAACCTCCCCGAGCCTTTAGGAGAGATCTGTAGAGATCTGTGAATTGTAGTGTATTCAATATATGAAATAATTATTTTACATGTGAATTTGAGTACTATCCCTAGGCAAATCTATAGATATACATGGTAAGACTTGACAATTAACAGAAGATAGTGTCTAAAGAAGAAGATAAATTAAATTATAATCCGGCCATTTTCTGTCGGCTCGAAGATTGAATGCTGCGACGGGTTTTACATTGTGATTAGAAAGTCAAGGCAGATTTCTTATTACAGACAGTGTTTAATATGTTATTATTAAAATTTGCAATTGTAAAGATGAGAATGCAGGTGATCGGTTTGGTAGAAGAGCACTTACTTGGAAGCCGTGAAGCAGGTCCTGCAGCTCTATGAACGTCTCGCCCTGGTAGGTGACTTCGCGGTAGTAGCGGGGCACGATGTCGCGCAGTGTGCGGTCTGCGCTCAGCTGCTCATAGACGCGGCGCTCCGTGCTGTCCGCGTCCCGGGCGCGCTTCTTCCACACGGTGCCGGGACCGGCCGGAGCTAGCGAGTCCGGGTGCCCGGACAACTGGAACCAGTGGCTGCTACGCGATTTTAACAATACATCGCTGGCCGGAGCTGTTAGGTCTAAGGCATTCTGCAAATAAAATACACTTTTAAAAACCAATTTCATACGTATCTAGTAAGGTAGGACAAACAAAAATTTGGAGACACTTTTGAAACAAAAACTGTTTTATATTAATTTTCGTCTGTTAATATAAAATTAAAACCTAATTATTTAAGAATATGTTAAAAACATTTTTTCGTAATATTTTTGTAATGTTAAATATAGATGATACCAAATAATATTTTTAATACAGGGTGCCATTTGAAAAAACCGAAGATACAAAGTTGAAAAACCAAAGAAAATACTGCGGGGGGGGGGGTAAATATGAAATTACGCCACTGTTAATTGACTGTACCTAAGAAAAATGGAATAAGTTTTGACTTTGAAAAAATAATTGTAGTGGCTGGTGGAATAGCGCGGCGTCCTCTCCTCGCTATACCTCTACCTGTCAGCGATCAAGGACTAAAAGTTCTGACGCACGTTACATGAATATAACTTTTTATATTTATAATACTCAATAAATATATTTACTTAACAAAAAAAAAAGTGCCGATAAAGAAACACACGTAAGACTTTCGCGTAAACATTTTTTATTAAATGATTTTACAGCTAATAGATGCTAATTACGCTAATCAGGTAACACCCACATTAAACACTCACTAATGTTTTTCTATCTGATACATATTTTACTTTTTGTTTGAGGCAGGGGCAGGTGACAGGTAGTGCAGCAAGCTCAAGGTTTGATTTGCGAAATGTTTCGGATATGATCCACTGTTCCATGTGTCAACAAA
The DNA here is from genome assembly GCA_963971575.1 of Liopterus haemorrhoidalis. NCBI lineage: Eukaryota > Metazoa > Arthropoda > Insecta > Coleoptera > Dytiscidae > Liopterus > Liopterus haemorrhoidalis. The sequence goes on along the minus strand of OZ020612.1, from coordinate 37,161,536 downwards.
CGGCGTGTTTAGACGCTGCGCCCGCTGTCACACACCTCATCTTATCTACTACGTCAATCACATTTTAATATTCTATTCAAGGCATTTTTCGAAATATGTAATTAAGTTTAAAATAGAAACGCGCCGGTAGCTCGAGCAGAGATGTTTACACTCGCAGAATATACATATAGCTATTCCACAATAGACGAGTTACGTCATCAATAAAAGTTACTAAAACAATGTCGTCACTTTCTATTACGTTAACATGCGAAACTATTGTGCAAATACCTACAGCACACTGCCATCTTCTTAATATTATTACATTATCAAGTATTAAGTTTAACACACTGTGTTCATAGTTTGGTAAAAAAATATCACAAGTCAATCTGACATATATAATCAAATATGGCTGAATGCTGAATCGCCATGTCAATACTGTCAAGAAAAGCGAAATAAAATTCTTAATTTTTGATTAATAATAGTTAAAACTAGTCAAAACTCTCGATAAATAAAATTATAATAGTTGTTTTTCATTAATATATATGTATATATATATATTAATTCAATGATTTCAAATGTTTAATATTTAGAAATACCTAATTTTTTTTACCGACTTTGTGACGTAAACTGTGTGATCTTGTGGATTACCTATACATATATGTTGTTGACTATATAAAGTAATAATAAATCGCGAAGAAATAATAAGTGAGTTATTAAGTGGTTTTGACGGCAATAGCTACCTATGCCCACGTGCGCTAGCGCCGTGCCGTGCCGTGCGTTTGCGAAACACTCCCATATCTTATCCACATGTCAAAACATTAGCTCTGCGTCATAATTCATCATTTGTCAATAGCGGCATAATTGCAGCAAGACTTATTCAATTAGCTTACGCGTATAACATGGCTTTAAGAAAATATCACCAGTGTGGACATGGGCTCAAAGTGTCTTATGTACGTCATAACAATAATAGGTTTCGAAGAGTCCTGGCTGGCTCGTACGGCAGAGAATGTAGATTCTACACCTCTGACACTATATTAAAGTCATGTGGACAGCCGAACGATTCGATCGGTTTCAATATTTCTGTATAAGAGCAGCACCGAGTGCTGAATATTTGCTTCTATGACACAAATTTAACGCTTCTTTGAGTCACATTTTTGCTTGTTAATCTACGTACTTTCATTTAATACCCTACATTAAATTTTAAAAATATATTTTTTTATCGATAAAAAAAATTCCATCTTGTTACGTACTAAAAAGTTTAAAATTGTTTATTAGAATTATTATGCAAAAATGTTGGGTTTTATCATTTAGAAATGTATGGTGTCTCAAGAATTGTTGGCAATTTTTTTTTTTAATATAGTTAATAAATGTTTATATAGTTGATTTAAAAAAAAATCGCTATTGAAGGGATCTAAAAAATATGTACAATCTAAATTATAAACATATAACTTTGTGCTCTAGCATGAGAATCAGTCGTTTAAAAAATATTTTCTTCTATAAGCAGATATCCCCCTTGGTCTCTTACATCTTTGTTATTTATTTATTTTTTTTGTATCTCTGTATAAAGAAAGGAATGGCAGTGTCCCGTTTCGCTGTTGCACCCTGTATAATCATTAATTACTTGTTTCTCGAATACAATTGAGATGAGCAACCGCCAACACGTCGTTGTACAACGGGTGGCCAGCACATTTATCAAAGTACAAAAAAAAAAACTACTTACAATGGCAAGGAACTTGAGTAGTGACATATCTTCGTTGTGTTCTCTTCTTAGTATGTTGCGTTCTGAGGATTGTGTGTTGGGTTGTGCAAGCGTAGCGGTGCGTTGAGTGCGACGCCATAGTTTGAAGGGGCCGTGCGTCGAGACGTCCACCGTCGGCGTCACCGTACCGCCCACACAATGCCGCGAACGCCATAGCTCACCAATATCTAAATTCTTCTCTGTACTCTGTAAAGAAACATAAAGTATAAGTAGGTGTCGTTATGAGGCATTCAAATCACCACTAAATTTTGAAGAAGATTTTTTGTAATAAAAGCTTTAAAAAATACGGACAATGGAAAAATTCTTTGATTGTTTATATGAAACATAGTATCGTTATCTAGAGCAGGACACTGATTCAGATTTCCGTTTTGTGATAAAATAGAAGACGGGATTGCAGTTTTTTGTTTCATTTATCATTATAATTTACTTACTATTTATTGTTTAAACGAAATAGTTCCGAAACATTCTGCATAAAAACTTAAAACTACTTGAAATTTTTAGTTATTTACATTTTTTTTTTTTTTTAACTTTAAGTCAAGATTTAAAAAAAATCAAATTATGTTGAATGATGTATTAAAATGTATGCATGTGCGAAAATATATTTTTGAAATGTCTGTCAGGTACAATGTGCGTCTACAGTCCATTGTTGGACGGCCTCTGATCACAACGCCTGATCCACATCTTAATAATGTCAATGCACTTACAACTAAAATATGTACATACACATGTAAGAATAATAATATTAACTGAATTACTTGAATGTACTCATTCACAGTTTGAAAAAATAATAAATAACAAACGGTTTATGCTTATACATTTGTATAAAATATTATACACTTGCCAGGTCTTTTTTAAATCTTTACTTTTAAACCTTAACGCTTAACGAATCCATGGTACTGAATAAAAAAACATTGTAAATAGTCACACATTTCAGGATTCCCCCCGTGTTGGACCTATGCATAGGCCAAGGAGGCCTGGGCTTAAGGCCCAGCGAATTTGGGGCACCGCTGAAACCTGTTTTTTTTTTCTTCTCAATATTCTTCGATTTGACGTTCAAGCCCCGAAGAAACATGATTTCCTTTTTTTTTGTTCATTACTTCGATTTAGGGGACCATAAAATTGTTAATTCGGCACTGATTTCGCATTCAAGGGACCCGAATACTGGATATTAGGGGCAATTTTTTGCTGTAATCGGCTCCAAACAATATTTTTATTGTCAAGTGTTTCGAGACACAAATTAAAAAAAAAACTATAAATTTTGAAAAATGAATCGTATAAAAAATTTCAATTGTACTATTCTGGTTCGCATCAATTTGCAGTATACAGAATTTTTTTGAAGAAAAAAAATCCAAAATTATAAAATCTTGAAAAAAAACTTCGCATTAAAAATTGCAATACTATTTCAGTTCACTACATTGTGCATTATTCTGAATTTTTAAAGATTAGACTAAAATCTAACAATTTTCTATTATAAAAGTTTGCGCGAAAATGTTTCTTTTTCTGTATTTGTCATATACAATGCGCGTCCGCATTTTATTGTTGAATGACCCTCGACTCATCATGTCTTAATAATTCATATGAATGCCCTAATAAATAATAATAATAATGAAAACAATCCAAGTTCTGATATAAAATTTGATGCGCGTTGATGAATTTGAAAGGTTTGTTATTTTGAATGAACATACCGCTATTGTCCTGCATTTGGCGCACGTTATTCCAGTATTGCACCCTTGTCTCGCCACCACATTATAGTATACGGGTATCATAGTGATATGGTTAACACACATGTTAGATAATTTATAAAATCACAATCACTGTAATTGTTGTTGTAACTGTGTGACACTCGCTCTCTATCACAAACTATATAAAACTGAATAGCGCGGAGCGTTCACTTGGCTATAAGAGGCGCGTTATCGCGAGCGTCACACGTTAGTTGAGGCCCCCACCGCCAGGAGCGCTCCACTCGCCCTCGCCAGGGTTCATTGTTTCAGGAATCCGAACGATTCACGGGGAACGGTTTTCTGAATTAAACCGTTCACTAGCAATGTGATTCATTGATGGGGAAAGCCTAAAAAGACAGCGAATCTACTCATTGACTGAATAATAGGTAATTGCAGGTTGTTCGGATGGGAATAATTGACTAAATTGATTTTATATAATGTTAAAACCGCATGTTGTGTCTCAAGAATCATAGTTATTTCCGATTAGTGTGTGACCCTAGACAGCCATGTGTTCTGGCTTACATTCCGGGCTACTATTACCCTTAGCTAAAGTCCACGGTGCAGTGGCGGCGTTAGCTTTTGATATGTGGGGGAGCCACATGGTACCAGAAAATATTTAGAGGAGCCACAAATTTTGTTTCAAAAAAAGCAAAAAAATATCGTTAATTTTGTAATAATTTTTCAATATTTACACATCAAGTAACAAACATTGTCATCATATTATTCATAAAAACAAAATAAATATATATATAAATTTAATATTATTTTCGAAATATATAAATATATAATAGCGCAGCAGATTTGTACATAATTTAGAAATTTAAACAAGCTCTTAATGAAAAAATATATTTTTTTGGTGCCATATTCGCGAAAATTGTGAAAAAAAAACCTGTGGTCCGCAGAAAATTCCTGTCGGTCCGCGAAATATTTCGACCGAATCATGTAGATGCACACTACTGTTCATGAGTATATAGTACATTTTTTTAGTCGACACAGAAGCTAACTTTTGTCCGAACTATGATTTGTTTAATATTTACTAGCACCAATTGCGAACTGACACGCTCGGATACGCAGTCTGGTGGTTAAATATTGTACTACGAGACTGTAGTATTGTTTGAAATTATAACATATGTTCTGGTGTTGATTTTTTGTTAGAATGTAGATAGATACATTTTCATAAAATAAAAATGTACTGTGCTTAAATTAACCTATTCCCTGTTAGCATATTGACAGCTGAATACTAGACAATTCAGCCATTTTGCCATGAATTACAGCGCCGCCAACGGTAATGTCACTTCTCAATATAATGCCTCTCGCAGCTATTTTTCATACTTCTGAAGCAGCTAGCTCGTTGGAATAGTCGCTTACAAAGGAAGATATAGAAATATTTCCACTTTTGAATGAAGAATTTTTGGTTGCTGCTGATGCCAACCAGAAATTCATATTCAACATAAGAAGTTAAGATTTATTTCCCTGAAAATAAGGATCATCGTAAAGGTAGCATCTGGATTAATAATCCATCCTTGGAAGATATAAAGTCATGTGCACTTGATCCTCGTGAAAAAGAAAAGTTGATCGAGTTGTCTTCTGATGTCATTCTGGTGTCCAGACACAAAATGCAATCATTGTCTCAATTTTGGAAATCGCTAGAAAAAGAATATCCATCTTTTAATTATAAAGCTATCAATTTATTGGTCATTTTTTCGACTTCCTACTTGTGCGAAAAGACTTTTTCAGCCATGTCACTATCAAAAACCAAACAGAGAAATCGAATGGATGTTAACACAGCGCTTCATCTCTCAGAAACAACTTTGCAGACACGTATATTAAATTTTCTAGCAAAGAAGCAGCCACAGATATCGCACTATAATTGTAATTGTATAACACAGCGGTTTCCAAAGTGGGGGTCGCGCAAGATTCACCAAGGAGTCGCAGGTTTATTGCAAATATATAAAAAAAAATCGATCGTTTATTGTCGAATATAATGATAATTTTTAACTAATGAACAGGAAAAATTAATAGAACTTTCTTGTGATAGCTCGCTAAAAGATCAATTCAATCCTAATAATCCGGGGAAATTCTGGTTGGAAGTAAGCAAGGAATATCCCGCCTTATCATCAAAAGCTATAAAAAATCTTTTACCCTTTGTGACCTTATATATATGCGAAACAGGATTTTCCACATTAGCTGTTATTAAAACAAAATATCGAGCACGATTAATAGTGGAAGACAAAACAAGAGTAGGTCTTTCTTCATATGAACCGCGTATTAACGAATTATGTATCATTTTCATTATGGTGTTGGAAGCGTGGAACAAGAAATTCAACCAATAGGATCGCTCTATTTTGAAAAAACCCGTACCATGGTTTCGTAGGCGCGGTGTTACAAGGACGGTGTCGCAAGTTCAGAAATTTCAACTCTAGCGCCGGCCGCACCGTCGAAACCATAGAAACAGATATATATTTTCGGAATGGTGAGATCTTTAGCGAGACACTTATATTAATTTCCTAAAAAAAAATTAAAGAAACGTAAATTGATGTAGCGAAATAGCGACTTTTACAATGCTGTCGGCAGTCATAAAGTTTATTACTATGGATTCGGTTTCAAATATCTGGACTGCAGAAATGTCATGCAGTGGGTATACTAATAATATACCCCCAAGCAAGCGCCAACAGAATCTTCATTCTAAACTGTGATGTCAAGTAAAAAAGATTGTGTATTAAATTATTTTCTTGTAATTGAAGTAACTGTCTGTGTTTTTTGTGTCTCATTTTTTGCAACAAGTTAAAATAATCTCCCTGTTGCCTTCTGTTTTTATGTATATATGGGACGTACCCCACCATCACTTTTCTTCATATCGCAATAAGTCTAAATATGCATAAAAAAGAGCTAGACGTCTTCTTCGATTTGACGACATATTTAATGAAAATGAATAACCGTTTACTCCAAATACTTGTATAAACTTTTAAGTTAGATTTGGGTTAGATACAAATGTTGTCAAAACCAAAAATTCGCACTTATCACCCCTCCAACCCCACCATGAAATTCGAACTTGTAAATATAACACCACGCCTCTCACCCCTGTCGCGCCTTTGACACTACCATGAAAATGATGCATTATGTGCGAAGAAACAATCCCATACTTCACATTAAAATTGATTCATTTTTATTGTATTTTGTATTATATTTAATATTAATATAATTTATTTTTATACAATTTTCGTGATTTATGTTGTGAGAATAAATATTTAGGAATTATAGATATTATTTACAAATTTCTTAAATAGGGGGGCGCCAGTGATGGGATTTTTTATAAAGGGGGCGTTAGTGAACAAAGTTTGGAAACCGCTGGTATAACATATATCTATATAATAATAAAATACTATCAATATTGGTTTTTATTTGTGTCTTAGCTTTCAGCCGGTCCGCGAAATATTTATCCTATTTTCACCGGTCCGCGTGGGCTAAAAGGTTGAAGAACACTGCATTAGAGTATATGTTTCGAAAATAGATAATTTTTTTTATATTTAAAACATATTTTTCCTTATTTCATGTAAGGTTTGAAATAAAATCTCCTAGTACATAGATACTAGACTACATAAATAAATAAATTTTCAAAAAAATATTAATGTTGCCGCGATTATAAACAAAAATGTGTCCAAAAATGCTAACTTAACGACCTACGAAATACAAAATGGGAAAATTTACAATTCACATTTTTTTCGTATTTAAAAAAAAATGTCGTCCCTGGCAAGATCAGCGTGAAACCATATCAAATCTCGGGCGTGTGCGTCAGACTATTGTTACTACCGAATTTGTGACAAACATTCATAACGAGCCGAAGGTTGATTTACGTACGAAATTCAATACGATACTTGACGCATTATTGGTTCTCACGATAACAACCTCTATAAATTATAAAGTGACTCACTCGTATACACTGCATCGAATCGGCCCATTGTTACAATTTACGCTCTGAGAATATGCAAAAAATCGTAAAAAAACCGATATTAGTCATATTGCTTAATAGCTCTGATATACTTTTTACTAGACTTACAAATCACGAAATGTTGGAACTTGTGCAGTATCAACACATTTTAACATTTCGTACTTTTACAAATTTATTAGAATTTTCATCATTAGAATTTTTTTGACGGTGATCGTGTTAAGATCTATAGTATTTTTCCCGACCGCCAACATATATAAGGGAGATATTGTGATCATACCGATTTTGACATTTCGAGATTTCGATGGATCTCCACGAATTGAGGTCCCTACATAACGTTTTGACTATTTTTAGCATGATGTCTGTCGGTCTGTCTGGCTGTCTGTCCGTCCGTTTGTCTGTGTACACGTGCAGAGCAAATTCGGCTATACTCTATCTCAGAAAGACTGATAGTAATAAATCTTTTTGTCAGGCAGTTACCAGTGATAAACACGTTTAAATTGGTTTTGTGTATTTCTATATTACTATTTATCATTTTATTAAACGCACGCCTGTGGCCATATTTATCATATCATTAAACGCACCCCTGTGACCATATTTTTCCTCAAAATTTTAGGTTAACATTTTAATGATTTTGTGTTTAACCCTAATTCGTATTCCCATATAATATGTGCGGCACACTCGGTTGTTTTTAACAATATTTCGTTTCGAACTATTCATATTTTGTGGGCCGCTTCTGTGTGAAAAAACAATAACTTTTTACAAATAATAAATTTTATTACTATCAGTCTTTCTGAGTATAAAAGGATTTTTATGAAACTTCATATTTAAGCTTTTCACAACAATGGCACGAGTTGATCAACTGGTAAAATCGATTAACTAGAAATGCCGTTTACTCGAGTCAATTTTAAGAGTTTTGCGAATATTTAACAACAGAAAAATATTTCGAAAAACATTTTTTGATAAAACGAAAAAATTTTGAAAAATGTTTTCTATCTATTTTTTCATACTTATATGTAACGTTTCCATGGTTATGATAAATAATATCTCTGTTAGAAAATATTACGCCAAGTTATTTCTACTCTTCTGCTAGAATGTATTTTATACAAGTACTTTGTGATGGCGGTCGGTCCTGTGGTGGCCGCAGCTGATTTTTTATACTAGTATTCGTCCATTATCCACACTTCAAGAGCTTTCATTTGATTCCCCATATAAAATTGTATAAAATAATTAGTATAATATGTTTCATTTTGTAATACGTTACTAGATCTGATGACTTTTGTGGTGTAAACGGACTTTGACAATTCTATATGAACTAATAACTATGATAATACAATGTATTGTAAATATACAAAATAAAAAATTAAGTTTCCCTCTTAGTTACGTATTACAAAATGAAATTTATTATACTAATTTTTCCTGAGTTACAGAATTTGTCTGATAGAGAGGAGGGTAATGAATTGTAATCATATTAATTTTGACTTCTCGAGATTTTTACAGGTAAGCACGAATTATGCTTTTTGTAATACAATTGTCTACTTTTGTCTATCATATATGTATAAGCTTCGGGCGTGTACAGAACATACCGTATTACTTTTGAAGATCGGCATAAAATAATTATCTCGTATAACTATAATCACATTGTTAAACTACAAAAGAACTAGGGTTCATGTTTACATACATACGTTTAAGTACTAACTATAAATAAGTATACTTGTTTTTGTTAATCCTTTAGGTAAGATGCGTAATGTGAAAAACTAATCCCTACGGCTATGGGTTGACACGCCTAGTTATATCACTTCTATTGTAATTTTATGAGTTCCCTAACTTTTATTATTTTATTGCGATCTTCAAAACTAATTTGGTACAGACTATATATCTCAATTTGATCAACTTACAGATCCGTTCACCGGAATGGATGCTTCCACTCCTTGTATCGCTGTAAACCTGAATGATATCAGGTTGATATTTATGATTTTAAAAAGATACTTCATGTTGATAATATACAGCCAGGCGACGGTAAAACTAATTTTTTAGTTTGGTAATATAAGATATCAGCATCAATAGCATCAGCAGCAGAAACAACAAAACTGTTTACTAATAAAGAAGTTGGTCGTCATAACACGATTTGTTATAATAAATTAGGAAAATGCACAGAATAATATTAGATTCAAATTTGGGTCGGCGAGGGTTAAATAATGCTTTGTTATAGTGGGTGACCGGACACTGGACAGAAGTGTGGAGAACACTGCAAGGAGATTGTGTAAGAGCGGCGCTGACGATGACCTGACCCGAGTGCAATGTGCTGCTGGCCTAGGGCGGGCTGGCACGGAGGTGCACGGCCGGTGCACGCTCGGTGCACAGCCGCCTCTATCGCACAAGGTGTTGCGCGGGACAGACGGTCGTGCCGTGCCGTGCGGTGACGCGACGCGAGGTGTCACTGTCCCGTCCCCTACTGTCCCAGGTCAGTTGTCTGCGAACATTGCACTTGTATGTATATTTAAAGGAATTCCCTTGTATTTTTTATACTCATATTGAAACCACATTCTTTGCAATTTTAAATACGTTACATACATACAACGACACTATAACACGTTACCCAACAAACTCAATGTGCTACAATGAATTATTTCATGAATTATAGTAATAATAATAATGGCATGAAAGGAGTGTAAATCTTCTGCAAATTCCCCGATGTGCAGAATTCAAAAGGATGTATTACTGGATATGATCTAATTTATACGAGTGCAAACGCACTGACCAAAATGATTAAAAGTATATCATTGTCCGGAAAGCAGCGTTGCATTTTTGATGGCCATTTCATCCCGCTTATTTTATTTATTTTTTGTAATTGATAGTTTAGATATGGCTAATAGTCGAAACAAGTGTCAGCCGTCAGAATCGTTGTGGGGCTGGTCGTGAGAAAATGTACATCTTGTAAAGAAAAAAAATTTCAAAAGTCATTTCAAGTCACTTGAAAATTTGCACAGTTATTATTTAAGTGATAATAATAATTATAAAAAAAGTCATCTGGGTGCGTAGTGGGGGATTATACGTCAGTCGCTTGTATAAACCTGTCAAAAAAAAGATGTAATGTTGCGATGCGCCCATGCTCACTAAAATAAATAAATAAATAAATAAATAAATAAAATCAATAAAAATACGCATACTCAATAATAGAAATATTACACACACAAACAAAAATAAATAAGATAAAAAGTCTGTTTGAATAATTGAACAGATTCAGGATGATGGTAAGAGGCTGTAAAGGGGCCAATTACCATCGAATATCACAGGTTAATAATAAAACACATTAAAATAAGGTGCAATACTTCACAAATAAAACAGTTCGATTCTCTCAGGAAGAGTATCAGCCTGTCCATGATTACTCTGTCGTCACCTAAATTGATTTCAAGCCACTTGAAATTTTTTTAATGCATAGTTTACATATTATATTAAATAAAAATGATCGTCAGCTGCCGAAATAGCGAGGCAAAGATCGTCAGTTACATCATTGATTACAATATAAAATGCTAAGGCTAAATGGCCACTCAGTAATTATAATCCCTCAGCTGACCGTGTTACCCCCATTATGCAAACAACTGATTGTTGTTTATATTATTCTAATTATATAGTAAGTTCGATCTAAAAGTTTCATTGAATTTGAATTGACTTTACATATATATATTTTTTTTTTGACAGGTTTGTACAAGCGACTAACATATAATCCCCCACTACGCACACAGCGGACTTTTTTATTATTATTATCACTTAAACAATAACTGTGCAAATTTTCAAGTGGCTTGGTGTGCAGTGTGTATTCAATTCCATTGATCCCCACGCTTTCTGAATTGTGGCATCAGTGTGAAAATACCAAAGTGGTGTCGGGATTTAACAGAGGCGCGGCAGCTCGTGGAGGTAGACGGTTTCAATGATATAACATGTAATGTAAGAACGGAGCGAAACGGAAGAAGCAAAGGAGGTCTTGGTATTTGGGGCGCGTGTCGCACACAGGACATACCATTCCGGACATGACACACTTCGCTCGCAATCGCCGAGCGGACATCCAGATACGCTCTGCTCAAAAAGAACTCGTCACTGTTTCACATTTCATACCACGCACCACACAACTGACCGAGAAGGCTGCGAATTGCGAATACAAGCTGCCAGGCCTATTTTTACCACCTTCATAACCACCGTCATAACACACAGTTCATATAAATATTTATTCCAATTGTTCGTTAATTTTAGCGATAATTTTAGCTACGAGAACTACTCGAAGGATATTTTGAGCGATTGTCTGAAAGCAGGGCTACTTTTTCCATTCCACACTTTAGACACAGTGCCTGTGGGACTGGGGATTAGTGGCGATACAAATGCAGATCCAATTTTAAAATTCCACAAATTTCATTTTGACCCACAGATGTTTCAAAATCCCATACATAATTATTTATTTTATTACGGTATTGGGTATCAGACGTTTCCATTTAGTTCAATATTTCTGAGAGTTATATTGTAGTCATGAAATATCTGTTAAGCTCTTCAAAGAAAAAATTATTCACCGCCGGGTATCTGGAGTGGTACCTGGAGTGGTATCCAGGAACCAATCGTCAAATTCCATTTCCTCTTGAACTCCGACGAGAAAATACAGTTCGTATTTTCTGTATTTAAATTAGTGCTGTCAGAAATAGATCTCGGCGGAACCGGAATCAGTTAAAATAAAAAAACGGATTCGAGTTTACCCGGTTTCGGAACCGGGTAATCGGAACCGGGTATTCAGGTAACGCGAAAATTACAAACCCGGTTTTACCCGAAAACCGGAACCGGGTACCCGAAAAACCGGTTTCGGTTCCCAGCACTAAAATTAACTCGCCTATGGCTATGGCTAGGAATTTAGGAAGTTCGCACTATTTTCTGTCTGACTTTATTTTACGGTTTCGGTGCCCAGCACTAATTTCAATATATTTATGTTTACAGTTTACTTACATTAACATCGGGAATTTGTATTCATTCGAATTTCTTTGGTGTTTTTCCGATCCTAGAACCGGGTATCTAATCTAGGAACTCGGAATCGCGTATCTAGAATCGGGTATTCGAAATAGAGTATCCGAAACCGGGTATCCGAAACCAGGTATCCGGAACCAGGCATTCGGAACCGGGTATTTGAGACAGGTTAATCGGAACCGGGTAATCGGAACCGGGTAATAGGAACCAGGTAATCGGAACTGGGTATCCGGAAACAAGTAATCGGAACCGGGTAACCGAAAAACCGGTTTCGGTTCCCAGCACTAATTTAAATATATTGTTGTTGTTAATATACTGTTATTTAAAAATGACTTTAAATTAATTCTTCACATCAAAAACTTCACACATCGTCGGAGGCCCCTGGTCTAGGGTTTGTAAATTTGTCGACTTTTTCATTTACCGGTAATTCGGTAAATGAAAACTGAAGTACCGATTTACCGGTAAGAAATATAAGAAATTTCGATTTCTATTTCACATTTATTTCAAAGTAACGAAAAATATAGAATATAAAAAATATAAAAATTTAAATATTACTGTAAACAAAATATGAATAAAATAATACAGAAATATAGGACCATTTTTATTAAATATTTTTTTTTTAAAATAACTTCTTAAGAAGCTTAACTTATCCAAAGTCTTATCTTCTAATTGAGATCTAATTTTGGTGCAAAATAATCCAGCTCTCGAAAATACTCTCTCAGGTTCAACACTCGTTGGACGAATGATCATCAAATAATCAAAAACTATTTGAATGTACTTCCCTCGTATTTTTTCTTGTCGAAAGTACTCTAATTCTTTTTTATTAGCTCTTTTAGACCTTTAGTGTACCTTTCTTCTAAAACTGACACTCCCTGAGTCATATCCGTTTTTTTGTTTAATAAGGACATAAAGTTTTTCCTTCATAGATAATTCAGCATTTGATGTAGGATTAATCTCGTTATCTGAACCCGAATCCGAAACATTTAAGTGACTGACTACTATCGCCGGAATCTGTTTTATTGTACTAGATGCTTTCTACAATATCAACAATAATTTTAATAATTGTGGCTTTACTGCTTATATTAAAAAATCCATAATTTTCTTCAATCGAAAAAACTAAATTAGCCGGAAGAGCCGAAAAAAACAATTATTTTTATCAGTAAATTAAAAAAATTTTACGTTTTTTTGAACGTTAATTTGACAATTTGCCGGTAACCAGTAAACCGGTAACCCGGTAATACAATCCCTACCCTGGTCTTTTCACGCCCAGTCAACATTACCAATACATATTAGGTATTGTAACGAGACGCCACTGGACGGTCACGTGAGTGCGAAGTGCGCGAGGGTTGTGCGCGACCACCCTTCTTGTTACTAAGAGGGTTGTACAGACGCTAGTCAAAAAGTTAAGTAATGTTACGCCATTACTGTGTTTAGTGCTCGTGTTTTCAGACAAAGAAACCAATGTTATTTAGTTTATTTTATATCACAATAGTCATAACTTTCTAAATTCAGTAGATTCAATAGCTTAAATATATTTGTTAACGTTTCGAACTCATTTAATCATGTAATTTTGTAATTTACAATAAAATATAGTGTTTACCTTTAAATAAATGCTTACAAAATGGCGCCCAACTAAGAAGCCGTTAACTTATTATTAAAAGTGTTTTGTTCGTTGATTTAGTGAAGTTAGTGACAGAGTGAACTAAACAAAAGTGAAAATTGAACAGATTTTGCGTAAACTGTGTATAGTTTACAAACTTTTCGCGGAGTGGAAGAAAGTTTAGTGCGTTTTCTACTAACTTTCCGCTGTATTGACATTTCGCGCCATTTTTTCACTTTTGCGCAATAAACTATTTCTTTAAAAACATTTTCATCTCTTTTGAGTGCGCTATCTGTGTAAAATGCCGCCCAAAGTAGAAAAACCGAGTACGTCAACAGACTCATCAACAAATATTGTTCTAACGGATGTGCAATTTCGCGAACTTCTCGCCAGTATTGGGAGCGCCGCGAGTGACCGCAGTTCGCGCGGGAGTGTTAGCCCGCCGCCTGTCGCGCCACGTTCCGGTAATTTCACGAAATGTACTGCGCGTTTCAATGGTTCGGTCGATTCCGACGTGGAAGCGTTCATCGACACCATTGCGATATTTAAAGACTGTAACAATGTGAGTGATTGCAACGCCCTGCGTGGCTTGCCCGTTCTCCTTGAGGGGATCGCTTCAACGTGGTGGAGAGGAGTAAAAAACACAGTGTTAGACTGGAACGGTGCCCTCGAAGCGCTACGAAATGCCTACTCCCGCCAGCTACCACCATCGCAGATTTTTCGAGAACTGTTTTCTCGCGAGCAATACACGGACGAAACCACGGAAATATTCGTGTGCAACGTGCGCTCATTAGTGGCTCAACTGCCATATCCGGTTCCGGAACGCATGCAGCTGGACATGTTGTACGGACTGCTGCGTAATGATATTCGAAAACGCATCACGCGCGCAGACTTTGACAGCTTCCAAGCGCTGTTAACAAAAACGCGAGATATCGAAGCATCCCAGCGAGAGTATGCAGCGAAGACAACGTTTCCGAAATCCACCAAGACGACTTCTCCAGAAAGAGCAGAAAAGAAGACTCGTCCCAAATGCAATTACTGCAAGTCCTTCGGTCACATGGAAGCCGACTGCAGGAAGAAGGCTCGCAGAGACCACACACCAGCCGTGAAGACGCCACCACCACCTGTAGGAGCGGGTAAGAAACAACTTCAATGTTACGGTTGCCAACAACCGGGGTATGTGCGTAGTAATTGCCCAACTTGTAACCCTACTAAAGCCAACTCCTCACTTCCTGTACATGAATCCCTAGAGTTCTTCACTGTGCAATGTCCTACTGATACTAACGCGAATAGGCCAATGGTGCATGTGCAACTATTCGGGCTAAATGGCATAGCCTGCCTAGATACTGGTGCCAAACGTAGTTTTGCGGGTGCGCGACTTCACAAAATCCTGCTTGATAGAGGACACGCGTATTCGACGGACGAAGTAGACCTTAGGCTGGCTGATGGAGAAGTGCAGCGAGTAATTATAAGAAATTTTGATGTGCAAATCACGGTGCACAATAGAATCATTTCTACGACACTCATTGCAGTACCGAACCACATTAATAGTAGAATGCTGCTCGGTGTTGATTTTATTAAGACGGCTGGCATCGTATTGGACGTTTCCGTCCAAGTTTGGTACTTCGCCGATGAACCGGACACGACGCACCAATTCGCCGAGGAACCGAACTTACCAATTCTTCCGCCAAACGACGTTACAGAAGTTTCAGGCCAAGAAGAAGACGAAGACTCCGATGAGGAGCAACGACAACGTTTCGAAGCGTTGCTTGTAGAGTTTAGGGATGTTTTCTCCCCAAGTGTAGAGCCAACACCGTTTGCGGAACACCAAATCAAAGTTACGGATGATACGCCAATCGCTGTGCCACCTTACAGGTTATCCCCGGCAAGAAAAGATATTCTTAAGCAAGAATTGGAAAAGATGCTCGCTACGGACGTTATAGAAGAGTGCGAATCTCCGTACGCCGCGCCAGTAGTTCTCGTTCCTAAAAAGGATGGAACTATGCGACTTTGCGTGGATTACCGACGCCTTAATTCTGTAACTGTACCGGATCGATATCCCCTTCCGCGTATCGACGAGCTGCTACACGCAACCAAGAAGTGCCAATATATGAGCACTATTGACTTAAAATCAGGATACTGGCAAGTCCCAGTAAAATCAGAGGATAGAGACAAGACTGCCTTCACGTGTCCCTTGGGGAACTTCCGCTTTAAGAGAATGCCGTTTGGATTACGAAACGCTCCAAGCACATTTCAACGATTGATGGATAGATTTCGATCAGGACTGAAAGGTATTTTTGTCCTGGCCTACCTCGACGATTTAATCGTCTTATCATCAAGTTTCGAGGAACACCTTCATGATCTACGATTGGTCTTTACGCGCTTAAATCAGTTTAAGCTGCGCGCCAATCGCCAAAAATGCAATTTTATGTTGCCAGAAGTGAAGTACCTTGGTCATCTCATTTCAAAAGACGGCATAAGGCCTGATCCGCAGAAAATCTCTGCCATCGCTGAGATGAAAAACCCGCGCAATACCAAGGAAGTGATTACATTCCTTCAAACAGGATCGTGGTTTAGAAGGTTCGTGCCTGACTACTCCAGTATTGCTCGTCCACTCAGTGATCTCACTAAAAAGGGCGTGCAATGGCACTGGGGACCAGAGCAGGACAAAGCTTTTGTTACACTCAAGAGGCTGTTAACAACTGCACCGATTCTTCAACAGGCTGACCCAGACTCACCTTATATATTGAGGACTGATGCCAGCGGTTATGCTCTTGGGGCAGTTTTAATGCAGGGGGAGAGCCCGGAACAACTTCCCGTGGAATACGCCAGTCGCCTTTTGACGCCATCGGAGAGAAATTATAGCACCACCGAGCGTGAAGCCCTCGCGGTGTTGTGGGCAATGGACCGATTCCGTGGTTATTTAGACGGAGCCAAGGTAACCGTCATTTCAGACCATCAGCCGTTGAAGTGGCTAATGTCCTTGAGGTCGCCAAGTGGCCGACTTGCACGATGGGCCCTTCAGCTACAATCATACGACCTGAATATTGACTACACCACAGGACGCAGCAACACAGTCGCCGACACCTTGTCTCGACCGCCTGGTGAAGATGTAAGTACAGTGACGGTGGACTTGCCCACCGCAGCTGCAAGTGAATTGCGTCATCAGCAATTAGCAGATCCAGATCTCAAAACAATCATTAGAGCATTTGAGTCAAACGATGACCCCGTAGATGTTTCGCGCTGGACAGAACGCGGCTACGTCATGTTTAGTGGAGTCCTATACCGCTACCCACCAGATGGCGAGGAGGAAGAGGAAGCCGCCCTTGTCGCGCCGAAAAACTTATTACCAAAAATCCTGTACGACTACCATGATTCGCCGACAGCTGGTCACTATGGGATTGAGAAAACCTTGAGTAGGATAAGCTCTCGGTACTACTGGACTGGCATGCGTAGAACCGTTACCGAACATGTTAAAAAATGCATCGAATGCCAACGATTCAAACCCTCCAACCAAAAGCCTGCTGGACTGCTACAAACACCAATTCAGCATCGCCGCTTTGAGGTACTTTCCATTGACCTCTTCGGTCCCCTACCCGAAAGTGCTACTGGGGAAAGATGGATCTACGTCATCGAGGATGTAGCAAGCCGTTGGGTTGAGCTTTGTCCGCTACAAGAGGCCACTGCCGAAAACTGTGCCAAATGTTTAATTGACGAGATCATACTGCGCTATGGAGTTCCTAGGCGAGTAATAAGCGACAATGGCACACAATTCGTCACGGAAGTGATGCAACAGGTCGCCCATTTCTTCGGTTTTAAGCAAAACCTGACACCAGTGTACCACCCAGAAGCGAACCCCGTTGAAAGGAAGAACAGGGACTTAAAAGGACAGTTGGCCATTCTAGTTCAATCGGACCACAGTCAGTGGGTAGAAAAACTCCCAATGATACGGTTCGCAATGAACACATCTAAATGCGACTCAACCGGATTTAC
Organism: Liopterus haemorrhoidalis; assembly: GCA_963971575.1. Taxonomy (NCBI): domain Eukaryota; kingdom Metazoa; phylum Arthropoda; class Insecta; order Coleoptera; family Dytiscidae; genus Liopterus; species Liopterus haemorrhoidalis. The sequence goes on along the minus strand of OZ020612.1, from coordinate 37,143,534 downwards.
CGCCGCATACCTTACCTTCGGCAGGGAACTTCGAACGCCTGATGATGTTCATCGTGATTTGCGTGCTGTCGTGGACGAAGATAATTTCGTACCGCAAATTACGCCGTACCTAAAGAAACTGGCCAATACTCTAACGGAAGCTAGAGAGAAACGAGAGAATCAGCAAGACCACTCGAAGAGATATGCTGATGCTCATCGCCGTGAATCACCCAATTATAAGGTTGGAGACCAGGTATTAGTCGCCGTGCACGCACTAAGTAGAGCCTCAAAAGGGTACACCTCCAAATTTGCACCCAGACGTGATGGTCCTTATTTGGTCTTTGCACAGTTGTCCCCTACTACCTACCAAATTTCCTCACTCTCCAATCCAAATACGCCCCTTGGCGCATACCATACTACGGCACTTACCCCGTACGTGCCGAGCAATCAAGAGACCGCCCCGGTCCGACCAATACGAGGCCGAGGAAGACCCCGCAAGAACGAGTCCCAGGAAGACCCGACAACAGAACGAGAGTCCCAACGACGAGGACGTCCACGACGTGGAACCCCGCCAGACAACACAGCCGTTCCACCAGCGACACGTGCCCGAGGCCGCCCAAAGCGATATCGACCCGAGATTGATGCTACAACAACAATGGTCACCACCGTCGTCCCGTCTTCTTTAACAAGAGCCGATCCCTCCGACATCGCCTCTTGAGGGGGAGGATGTAACGAGACGCCACTGGACGGTCACGTGAGTGCGAAGTGCGCGAGGGTTGTGCGCGACCACCCTTCTTGTTACTAAGAGGGTTGTACAGACGCTAGTCAAAAAGTTAAGTAATGTTACGCCATTACTGTGTTTAGTGCTCGTGTTTTCAGACAAAGAAACCAATGTTATTTAGTTTATTTTATATCACAATAGTCATAACTTTCTAAATTCAGTAGATTCAATAGCTTAAATATATTTGTTAACGTTTCGAACTCATTTAATCATGTAATTTTGTAATTTACAATAAAATATAGTGTTTACCTTTAAATAAATGCTTACAGTATATATTAATTATTATTAATGTCAATAGTAATATTACAATTGATTTATAATATTAGTATCAGCTGCACATTGTACTTATTCTGGAAAACCAATTTTACTCCTTTTTATTTTCTAAAATTCATATGTTTATATAAAAACAAATACCTACTGTTTAAAATTATATATAAAACAATGATAAATAACTATACAGAAAAAGTCTTTGGTTGTGCAAAAAGATTTACCTATTTTTGCACATTTGTGCAAAAAAACATTATATGTATTAAGAGTGAAATAGTTATGATGCATTTTTAAAGCCAGGGCCAGAACATTTCGGAAAGTTACTGAATGAGCGTAATGTAACGGAACCGAGTCACGCCTCCAGTAAACAAACAGAACCTTATACGAGTAGTAAATTATCAAAACATGGAATAAGAAATAAGGGGGGGATCTAATGACCTTTATCAAGATCTCGTAAACATGTCAGGGGAAAATCGGAGCACCTGGAGACAGCGGTCAGGAGCCGCCACGGAATGTTTTTTAAATTGTGAAAAACTTTCCACCAAAACCAAAACAAGTACCTAATTCGTAAAAATATACAATTGAAATAGTCATCATAATTGTTGTATGACGTTATTGAACATTTCTACAACACACACTAATATGTTTGTTATTATCTTTAAATAATTATCATAATTATGTTTACTCGTGTGTCAGGTTGTACATGCGTGCCAATCCTCAGCTCCAAGTCCTTCACAAGGATATGCATACCGCTAAATATCTATCATTATTTGGCAAGAAAGATTGAGATCGGGGAAGGATAACAGGAAGGGGTAAAGGAAGGAAGGAAGAGGCCTGGTAGGAGGCAGAAGGCGAGAAATGCAAGGAAGGAAGGGAGCTGAGGTCACCTGGAAATGGGGAGGAAGCAAGGGTGATAGGAGGAGGGGTGAAGAAACGGTTGGAAGGGAAGAGAATGGAATCAAATAAATTAAAGATGGGCGAGAGAACTGGAAGCAAGAAGGAAGGAGATCGGAGAGGGAAACCAGAATGAGAATAGGAAGAAAGCGAGGGACACTGGAGCAAGAAGAAAGAAATGAGAAAATGTAATATATTGTAAATTAAAATGTTCTGTATTGTCCGTTATTTAATTTGGATTGTTATGGTTATTTTATTTATTTTATTTCTATTTGTAATGGCTAATACCCTGAACGCCGCAAGGCCTAGGGAGAAATAAAGAACAACTATCTATCATTATTTAGGGTTCCGTAGCTATGTGTGTAGTAAGTGAGGACCTGATATATTCACCATTCAATAATATTTCCACCATAATAAAATTCACTTTAACTCGCTTGTTAAAAATTACAAGATTGAATTATTGAATGTTTTAACCCGTGAGGTAGGTGAGGTAGGGTACAAAGGGCCCACCTTGTATTTCAAGAGGAATTTTAAGCGTATCGTGGTTTTTTGTCGTTGCTGGTGTTATTGTCGGTAGTGTAGAACATATCGTATTTACCACGGTACACGGTGGGCCGGTATTTGCATTAGACAATCATAAATACAGCGAATAATCCGACAAGTTGATCTCGTAACTTTATTTGTTATTTGCCCGCACGTTTAATTACTAACTAGTATTTGTTCGCAAACATCAGCCTACTTTTGCGTATCAGTTACGAGACACGCGAGTCAAATACTAAACAAGCCAGGGGCTATGGAATTCGAATTATTTCATCGTTACTGGAAACGATCGTTAATTCGTGTGACGCGTATCGACTCAATAATGCTCAATTAATTTGAGTCATTGAGTGATGAGTGCATGCCCGCGACTCGTGTGCTCAATGTGCGTTCTCCCCATCTCATCCCATTGTCTCTTATTCTAAAATTAAAGCCGCAGCATGGACCGATTGATGAAGTTCACGTGACAATCACGCTCTATTGTTAAGTTATCGAGCTGCTGCCCACTGCCCACTGCCCGCTGCCACTGCCCATCTATCAGACGATCAGATATTTACAGAAATAATTTAATTGAGTCAAGTGCAAGATGTCACGCCGAACTATTTTGCTTTAATTGTATACATACCATTGAACATCTGGTAATAGAATAACACGCACCACGCTGCAGATCAGGTAATGCTAAGATCTTTATACGAGTATCCATTGATTATTATTTCCATTTTTAGGGTTTTGTAGGTATGACCAAAAAACCCTTATACCGTCATTTTGTCGTCTATCTGTCTGTTCAGGAAAAATTGTAGCCAAACGGCTAAATCTAGAGAGTTGAAATTTGGCATGCTTATACAACTATTTGACCCGCACATAGGAAATATAAACAAAACATCTAAAAAACATATCCCCCTAAAAATATAAAAAAATATCTGCTCATCAAAAAAAAAAAAATACTTTTCTAAAATTCTGAGTAGGGTATAATATGAAAGCCCTTAGTACGTGGATTATCGATCAAAATTTAATTTTTGCAAAATAAATTATTTTGAAGCGATTTTTGCCAAAATTGTGCAAAAAAAAAAATGTCCCACATCCTGTAGCACAGATGGTTTAAACTAAAAATCTGAAAAATTTCTAAGTAATGTACATTTCTGTGAACCGGAATAGCACAACAGGAATTTTTGATCAGATTATGTTTTTGGAAAATAACGCTTTTTTGTGTTTTTTGCTTGACCATGTAATATATTTAATAACTTATGTAACAACCAGCATGGTTTCATGGTGTAATGGTTAGCGCCCTCGCGTTCTAATTTGCAAACTAGGGTTCCGGTCTCGAGGCAATTTTATTTTTTCTGTTTTCTTTTGCATTTTTATTTTGTTTAAATTCTTTTTTCAAAATTCTAGTTATATTTGGGCAAATGTTGCATTTAATTTTTAAAAGCGTAAATTTAATAACCAGTGGAAATTGTTGAAATTGAATACACTAAATCAGAGGGGCGGAGTTATGACTTAAAACAACCAATGGAAGCCAGAAGCGCAATTTTCAAAATCTTAATGAACCTTGCTATATAAAAAATACTGCACATATTTAGAAACCTAAATAATGGTATTAGGCATTCGAATTAAAATTAACAAAAAAATATATATATATTTTAACATAAAATTTGTTTTGGTATCCCAAATAATCATCATTCACTTACTAAATACCTGCGAAACCCTGAAATGTGTGAAAATTCACACTTCACATCAATTTTTATTTTTTTATTTCACGTGGAAACATAGGAAGATTTTTACGATTTCGTAGGTATGACCAATAAACATTTATACCGACACAAATCTCTACGGAAGAAATTGCGACCTTATGGTTGGCACTAAATAGCTGAAATTTGACATGCATATTTTTCGGTATAAATTTTTGTCCCACTTAATGTAAAAATATTGACTTCACGAAAACGCACGTAGCTGTTAAGATCAGAGCAATGGACTATGATGTGAGCCAAAATAGTACAATTTTTATTATTTATCGAAAAATTAAATTTTCTAGATTTTTTAAATAATATTTTATCACCTGGTCGGCAACCGGCGGGTCGTGAGACGAATGCGGCCCATCGAACGTTTTATACGGCTCAATAAGAAAACATAACGTTTACTTTTCTTAGCTAGCGTAGCCAACAAACACATTACTGCCGCGCTGTTTTAGGCTTCTTACAGCGCATGGCGTATTTACACCGACTTAAATACGTGTAAATCAGCGTAAACAAGAACTTAAGATGGTAAAAAGATTAAAAAAATTGTTACTAAACGCGACAGGCGATATACAAATTTTTAAAAAATGTTACTGAATGTGGCCCGCGACGTAAAAGGTGGTTGGCCCCTAACCTAACCTAACCATAAATTAACGGTAGTAGTCATTTTCACAAATAATTTTAAAAATGTGCTCCCAAATGTTTCACTTACTAGATACCTACAAAATCCTGAAACATGTAAAATTTCATAGTTCGATATTTTGAATTTATAAAAAATATAAGAAAGTGATGTAACGGTGAGAAATCAATGTCCTTATATATAAAAATATTCCTTGCATTGAAATGAAGTCATGTCGAGTTGGTAATACATATAATTATCCTTTAATGTAAATGTATGTAATTAATACGGAGATTACGGAGTTATTTAAGTGTGCGTAGCCTGTGACAGTGCGCTCTGCTCTTTGCAATCGCGTCCAACAACCATCCGTCCGTCCTGAATAGCCGCGTGTGTGTGTGTGTATACGTGCGCGAGAGATATTTACGGCCTCCGCCTGTTTAAAACGATCGCATGTATAAAACTGTCAAATCGGTAATTTGTTCACGCACACACTTCATCTTTTATGTTTCTGTATCAATATTTAGGTAATATATTATAATTAGCAGGGATTTACGTGGACCATCTGTTACATAAATGTTTAGAAGACCATGAGTTATATTGATGAGGTCTGTCTATAACAATCGAACATATGGAATTCCTTCGCAACATCCTTCACAGAAAGGACTCAAATGTTAGTTTCAATTAAAGCTGGGAACAGAAACAGGTTTTCGGGTAAAACCGGCTCTGGACCCGGTTCAGGATACCCGGTTTCGGATAACCGGTTCCGAATACTCAGTTATAGGATCGGGTAAACCCGAAACCGATTCTTTCAAAGCTTAGATTGTCTATGATGAACAGGAATTTTTGAAACATGTACTAACAAGTCTACATGTCTACGTGGGTCATAAGAATGGACCTGGGGGGGGGGGGGTATCAGAAACCGGAATTATTCCTAGAGAGGGGCCCACGAATAGAATCATTCAATTTCACGAAGAATGCGTGTAATTTGAATGTTTGAGGGGTGTCTTCCTGTCAGAGAGTCGAACTGGAACCGAACCGAAAACCGAAATTAACCGGAATTTTTAGCAGAACCGGAATCGTAACCGGAACGTAAAATTGCTAAATTTAAAAACCGAAACCGAAACCGGAACGAAATTAAAATAACGGTTAATTTCGGTTAGAACGAAAAAAAAAAAAAAAACGGTTTATTTCGGTTCAATTTCTTTTTTTTATTAAATTAATTCATTAATCGCTTTCTTTAATTCTCCCTGATGAAATGAATGCTTCTTTCGTAAGTGTAAGAGTAACCCCTACTCCTTCATTTGACACTGCCTACCAGTATTGCCACTTGTTTGTCATAAATTTATGGTGCAGCATTGCCTGAATCATTTTTATTATTAGATTACCTCAAAAATTATATTTCTTCGGTGGTAATGGTTATTACGGTAATAAAAAAGCTATATTTATCAGAAAATGTGAAATTCTTTTCAGAATTTACAAAAAATTAATACGTGAGACCAGACCTGATAATTATGTGACAACTGGTAACAAACGATTTTCAATGATTCGATTAATTTGTGTTTGTCACGCCAAATTAATAACTTCAATCCTTCTAGAGAACCAAAGAACACTAATGTGTTAAAATACTGGTCGGAGAAAAGTATTATTTTCCCTGAATTAGCAGATCTTGCAAAAATAATAACGGCAGTACCAGCTACAGAAGTTAGTGTAGAAAGAAATTTTTCGGTACTAAAACTTATATTAACTGACAAAAGAATGAATTTATCAGAATCTAATTTGGAGAATATATTAATGTGTCGATTAAATATGAATTTTTAATTTTATTTTCATTTTAAATTTCAAATGTAATTTTTTCAACTGAATGAACTGTGATTAATAATTTTAATACAATATTGTTTAAAAAATGTTTGTGTTATTGTTTTCTTCCTTATAATATTACGATTCTACGAACTGTTATTTTTTATTTTTATAAGAGAAAAGTTCACATTGTTTATTAAAATTTAACTTGTTATTTGAACCGGAACCGAACCGGAACTGAACCGAAATTTTTCGACGAACCGAAACCGAAACCGGAACGAAAAACGTATACTTGGAACGTAACCGAAAACCGGAACGAAATAAATTTCGGTTCGACTCTGCTTCCTGCATATGTGATACTAGGCGCTGAAGATGATGTTTTAATGTGTGATGAACAGAGATCTTTTATTGAACAAGTGTGCGAGTTTAATGCGGCGACCTTTCTTGAACAGGTGACTGTCTGCCACCGTTGTTCGACATGAGATGTTGCGTTCGTTGTCTTCTTGTTTCATTGACACAAATGTTAGATGTTTTGGTTTGCAAATGGGGCATTTTCTCGTGCTGCGTGCCCACGTGTGCACGGCCTTAGATATCACACTGCAGGTCCATCCGCACCGCACCGCACATCGCCCGACAACGGAAACGTAATCCACTTGTAATAGATTCGGCGAGTCCAGTTCGTGCGTCTTTGCGACCAGGAAGTTTGACATTTTTTGAAAGTTGTCGTTTTATGAATTTTTGGCAGAGCACGCACACGTAGTGCCAGCCAACGTTCACCAATACAAATGAGTTCCATAACAAAATAAGGTCTGGTCTGACGTCATCCTAATCTCGAGGTTATATTGTTTGCACACCAGGGTCATCATTTATATTTCATTATTTTCTTTATTTTTTTAGAGCTGTTCTATTTCGGAAATTACGCACAAAAAAACAGAATAATGCATGGAAATGAGTTGTTGGATTCACGTCACACCACACTTTTATTTACAACTCAAAAGGTTAACGTTCGAAATGCATCTCCTTCAGCTCTGCACTCCGTCTACGTCTACTTCAAAACTACGGTATATTTTTAACTAATCGGTAAAACATTCTTGCAACACAACGCTTTCACGAAGTCTATGTCCAGCAGTGGACGTCAATGCCTGATGACTGATGCCTATGACTGATGATGATGATGAATTGATATTATAACTTCTTTGCAATTAAATTTTTAAATGCATTACCCGATAATGTTAAATCTCTCAGAATTAATAAATTTCGGACTAAGATTTTTTGGAATCTAATCCGTTTAATTCATTTGAAGAATTTTTAAATTTTAATATAAATAGTGTGAACTGGAACTGTTGACTCCAAGTATTTTGTATTTTTTATATTTTGTATTTTTTATTTTTTGTACTTTGTTTCTTTTTATTCTTATTTTATAATATTTTACATTGCTTGCAATTTCAGTAGTTATAAGTTACTATTTATATATTGTACCTGACTGACTAAAAGCATGCTCTGTACGTGTAATTTTTATCAATAAACATTATTATTATTATTATTATTATTATTATTATTATTATTATTATTATTATTTTGGGGTTTGTCAGGTCTTGACAAGCGTCCACTAATCTCAAACTTCAGCAACCTTTTGAGCCGCGTCATACTATATATTATTATTATTATTATTATTATTATTATTATTATTATTATTAAGGTAGAGAGTCAAAAAAATAATTAAAGAGTAGTAAAGGCTAGAAAAAATTCAATATACGAAGTAAATCATAAAAAATAAATGTGTATAGTCCGTACCAAATTAGTTTTGAAGATCGCAATAAAATAATAAAAGTTAGGGAACTCATAAATCTTACTGAAAGGATTAACAAAGACAAGTACAGTAGAACCTCGATTATCCGGACCTCGATTATCCGGATTCTTTTAAACGAGGAAATTATTTTACGAATTCGTTGTGTTACGCCGCTGTTTATCAGTTTTCACGTCATGACGTGTCTGGACGGGCGATTTAAATATTTTCTTTTAAGGCTGCGTATAACCCCTAGAGGTTACCAATTTCTTATACAAAATTAACAAACTGAAATAAAATTAGTATCAAGCTATACATCAAATTTTGCACCGAATTTTTATCTATCTAATAGGATATTTTTAATTGTAGAAATATTTATTGTAAAAATATTATCGCTCAATAACTTAATAATTGACATCAGCAACATGGTTCTGTAATTTTTTAAATCTATTTATGGGTTTCAAATAACTTTTATATTTATATAGTTTTGTGTAGAAATGTTCAAATAATACGTCAACATTTTTTCGACTTAATTACTTATAGTTTAGAACCCTCGGCGAAAAATATTATACTTGATGATAATGGAATGGCGCTTGGCACACGTATTCTTCACAAAAATTAAATCATTTTTACCCGTTACAACTATATTGAGAACCACGGCAGAATCAAGATGGCGGCAAATATAGACTACCAAGTACAATAACTATAAGTAGTTTTCACAATAGAACAAAATATCTAAAATCCTTTTTGTAGAATGAAGCTTTAGCTACAATTTGCCGCATCGTACACAAATATGCGTCGATTGGTTTACAAGATGGCGCCTATAAAGCAATTTGCTTATTTACAATTACATAACATATTTTTCTAAAATTTAAAATATCCTATTAGATAGATAAAAATTCGCTGCAAATTTTGATATATAGATTTTTATTAATTTTATTTCCGATTATTAGTTTTGTATAAGAAACTATAGGGAACTATAGGGTTGTGCGCCGCCTTAATATTACCGATATGTCATCGAAAAGAAAACGTGTTGTACTATCTTTAAAAGACAAATTATATATCATCAATGCATTGAAATGAGGTGACTCAGGACGTTATTGGTCTGATATATATGGCGTCGGCACTTCCACAATATCGGATATAAAAAAAACAGTGAAAAAATTACACAGTTTACTGAACGTATATATATATCAATAAAAAAGATTCTGATTCTTAAATTTTGCTTAATGCACGTAATTTTTCTTTCCAATTTCTCCTTTCTTTTTTTTTCTTTTATTATTTGTAAAAAGTTATTGTTTTCTCACACAGAAGCGGCCCACAAAATATGAATAGTTCGAAACGAAATATTGTTAAAAACAACCGAATGTGCCGCACATATTCTTAGGGAATACGAACTAGGGTTAAACACAATAGATCATAAAATTTTTACCATAACATTTTGAGGAAAAGTATGGTGACAGGCGTGCGTTTAATGATATGATAAATATGGTCACAGGCGTGTGTTTAATAAAATGATAAATAGTAATATAGAAATACACAAATCCAATTTAAACGTGTTTAAAATGTGCACGCCACTGGTAACTGCCTGACAAAAAGATTTATTACTATCAGTCTTTCTGAGATAGACTATAAATACATATTAGAAACTTTTAGGTTGGATCACGTTTTGGTAAGGAATATACACTCATCAGTTTTGAATGTAAATTTAATTGTCTTGTGTGATTATGCTTAATTAAATCTGACGCACATTTATACAACGTTTAATTATGTTTTTTGTCCGCGATTAAGTAACTTCTAGCATGCACTGAGACAGTGTTCTTCCGCACAAACCAACAATTAAATAAATAAATAAAAAGAACGTGACAAATGTTCCACGAATAAGTGGAGCTTCTGTCTTTAATTTCCCAGGTGGTTGTTGGAAGTGCGAGCGGAAGTTTGTCTTTGCTCTGTCAATATTATGTGGTTTAATTGTTGATAGCAGCGAGCAGTGAGAGGTTGTCCCTGAGAGGATGCTGTACGTACTCTGAATTCCGGTGCCATAATATTTACACACCGTAAATTTCAGTGATTGCGGACTGACTAACCAAATTCCCCAACATCTACAATGATGTAATTAGGGCAGAGCTGGGAATATTTTAAATCAAGTATTTGTGAAAATATTTCTAATGAGTATTCGGTACAGCTCTGAAATTGGACTAATATTCCAAATATTTAACAACGGGCACACTAAAAAATAATAATAATACGACAAAAAATCAGATCAGAAGAGGGCCCTAAACTAGTTTTCCAAAAAGAATACATACATAATATTGAAAAAAAATCAGCTGTGTCCACCACAGGACCGACCGCCATCATAAAGTACTTGTATAAAATACATTCTTTCAGCAGAGTAGAAATAACTTGGCCTAATATTTTCTAACAGAGATATTATTTATCATGACCATGGAAATGTTACATATAAGTATGAAAAAATTTTAAAAAATTTAACAATAATTTTTTGTTTTATCAGAAAACGTCTCAAATAAAAGTTATTAGTTATTGCATTTATAGCAACTTTTGTTCAATAATTTTTTTCGAAATATTTTTCTGTTGCTAAATATTCGCAAAAATCTTAAAATCGACACGAGTAAACTCCCATTTCTAGTCAACCGATTTTTACCAAAAGTTGATAAACTCGTGTCTTTGATGTCAAAAGCTTAAATATGCAGTTTCATAAAAATCCTTTTAGCCTAATTTGCTCTGCACGTGTACACAGACAGAAGGACGGACAGACGGACAGACAGACAGACGGACGGACGGACAGACAGACAGACCGACAGACATCATGCTAAAAATAGTTAAAACGTTATGTAGGGACCTCAATTCGTGGAGATCCATCGAAATCTCGAAATGTCAAAATCGGTATGATCACAATACCTGCCTTAAATATGTTGACGGTCGGTAAAAATGTATGACCTTTATTATTGAAAAATTACGAAATCCTATTTCTGAATGAAACTATGTATTTATCGAAAATGTATTTTGTTCACTAATATGCTTTACTTTTTTTTTTCTTCACTGTACTTATAATTAAATAAAAGAAATATATAATACTCAGCAATATTTAATATGAAACGTTAATTACGCAAGATTCAATGATCACAAGTTATTAAGATTAATAATAATATACATATACATAAATGAAAGAGCAGTGATGAATGTTGTGTTTTTACCAGTCGGAGAGCTGAACTGCTAATGAGAGCGGCCCAAGTTTCTAACAATGCTCGCCGAGGGTCCCAAAATAACATCTTGTTCAGGGTCGGAAAATAGTGTGGCGCAAATTATTCTAATAGTTTCCATATTATTTGTTGATTTTTAGAAACTTATGAATCAACCATATTTTTTTAAAAGTTTATCGTTCTATTAATCTTAAGAAGCAGCCAGGAAGTATAGTCCGTACCAAATTAGTTTTGAAGATCGCAATAAAATAATAAAAGTTAGGGAACTCATAAAATTACAATAGAAGTGATATAACTAGGCTTGTCAACCCATAGCCGTAGGGATTAGTTTTTCACATTACGCATCTTACTTAAAGGATTAACAAAAACAAGTATACTTATTTATAGTTAGTACTTAAACGTATGTATGCGTCACTGTCCGTTGACTATTTAAAACGTGGTTGTAAACATGAACCCTAGTTCTTTTGTAATTTAACAATGTGATTATAGTTATACGGGATAATTGTTTTATGTCATTGTTCAAAAATAATATGGTATGTTCTATATTTGAATATTGTGGCAGGCATACGCGCGTACCTGCTGGATATCAGCCCCGAATGTAACGAGAGTAGGGATGGCAAAGAAATATCGATCTTTTTAAAACATCGATATTTTGCAGTAAAAACATCGATATTTTTACATCGAGGTTTTGTTTCCGATGTTTTTTTAACATCGAGGTCCACACTCTAAATATATCGATGTTTTCAAATAAGATTTAAAATTTTTAAATTAGTTTAATGCACGTAATGGTTTAGTTTTTGACTTTACTTGACTCCCAACCGTTTGCTACAACAACAACGTCACACCGGATATCGGCGATAGCGCACATTCATAGCGAGATTGAGGCAAGATTCAAAGATCGTGAAAATGCCCATTTATAAATACTACCAATGTTGCTTGATCCGAAGTTTAAAAACATACATTTTTCTGATCCAATTGCTTCATCCCGAAACCTTACTCAAATTTAAAAAAAACTGGTAGCTGCAATACCAACCAACGTGCCTTCCCCAGGATCCTCATCTGCAGATTCGGACAATGACCAGGGTGGGTGTAGTTTCGATATATCGGCCCACCATAAATCACTCGCTTTAAAGTCGTACAAAAAAATGACGGATCAAAGTTTGGACCTAGATACTGAAATTTCAATGTATCTCTCTACCCCAGTGGCAGCAAATATCGAAAACCACCCCTTTTGAATTATGGTCGGACCTCAATTTAATTTACCCTAAATCATACATATTGGCCCAGCAATACTTGGTCTCAGCCACCTCCGTTCCAGTATATATCAGTTCGGTTCCGGTTTTCGTTCCGTCAAAAATAACGGATTTTTTCGGTTTTCGGTTCAGTTCCGAGTGATAAATTTTTAAATGCTTTTATTTGTATTAGATATTTATTTTCTACTATAATTCTGGGGGTTCTGGGCGTTCAACCCCCCCCCCCCCCTAATAATAGAAGCGATTTTTTTTTATTTATCAATTAAATAAATTACGATTTTTTTCTTCTCATCTTTCTTTCCAACAAAAATAACGGTTTTTTTCGGTTTTCGGTTCAGTTCCGGTTCGAAGCCCTGATTGTATAAGACTGACTTAAAACTGTAAAACTGAATTGAGTCCATAAACAGTATTATTGTTATTATTCATATAGTTTTAAATTATATAAGTAATGAAAGATAATTAATAGCATGATAAAAAAAAAAAAAAAAAATCGAATTTTGGTCGATATTTTCATCATCATCGGAAACTTGGTGGCGATGTTTCAAAACATCGATGCATCGATGTTTCAATTTATTTTGCCATCCCTAAACGAGAGCGAAATGTTCGCAGGAACGTGTCTTATGACGTGAGGCCATCTCATTCTATCCCCAGGCTAATTTAATGTTAGTATACAAGTCGCTGTTAATGTTTGATAATTGTATTCATGCGTCAACGTTTACAACATTTTTCATTGTAATGCTTATCGGAATGTCAGATTTTTCTGTCATTACAAAATTCTAGCACTTTAATGACTTATTTGTTTGTCTCATAAACATTTTTTAATAAAGACGTCAACTTTTACAAAAATAAAAAATACTTAAGAGGATTTTATAAGATTGCATCCAACAAAAGATCTAGCGAGTAGGAGTAGATCATGCTCGATTTACGCGGTAGATGCGCTCCGGAAGTTACCCCGTATAACCAGTGCTGATATTCAAAATATTTAACAAGGGGTAAGCTTTTAAGGGATTTTTAGTACTTAATTATTGTTATGGCCTTTTGCTCAAAATAAAAACTAAATGAACTAAATTATTTTATCTACAACCATCAAATAATAAATGCATTATGTAACCAACTGTAAATACATGAACGGGTGAGCCGCAAGTTTTTATTTAGTAAGTTAGTTAGTTAAAATATTTGGTGCTAAGCAACGATGGCTATTTGCATCTCACACAGCCCATATTTATAATTAGAATAATATATATATATATATATATATATATATATATATATATATATATATATATAAATCCGTGCACCATTGTGGCATCATTTCACAATGGTCCTTTATGGCAACCACTGAAAATACTGGAAATATTGACATTTAACTAAAAGTATATTACCTAAATTCAAATATCCTTCTTAGAACTGCAAACAAATCCTTTTTAAATGCATCCAAAAAAATATTCATTCTTTAGATAATTTGTACCAATACCACTTCCGTGCAATTGTAGAACAGTATGAAGTCCATCCGTATATTCGCATATATTCCTAGACAATATTACCTCCAATCGTATGTTAGCGTCTATATTGTTACCATTATAACATCCAGCAACGTTGCCAAAATTATTTTAGAATTCTTTAAGCACAGATACAATACATACACGAAGTGTGTTTACCAGCATGCACGTTTGTGACGTACTGTTAGGTAATTTTTGGAGTTATTTTTCTACATACGAAGACATACATATTCAAAACTTAATTTTTCTTAATAATAAAATTTTTGTACAAGAAAGTATTTGAAAATTATAAATTCATAAAGAATTTAATATTTGCTGAGAGAATTGATATTTTTTAAATGATTATTTCTTCTAAGCAACCGATGAACAAAAGCTTTTTTTTTGTTTAGAATAAATATAGTACATATTTATTCTAATTACAAAGTGGTTATATGCCCAAACTTTAATTAGGGGAGACCGGGGCTGGTAGGCACACTTTTTAAATTCTGGTTTTTCTAATTTTTAGGGTTTAGTAGATATGACCAAAAAACCCTTATACCGTCATTTTGTCGTCTGTCTGTCTGTCTGTTCGGTAAAAATTGTAGCCAAACGGCTAAACCTAGAGAGTTGAAATTTGGCATGCTTATACAACTCTTTGGCCCGCACATAGGAAAAATACTTAAACATCTGACTAGGGTATCAAATGAAAGCCCTTAGTACGTGGATTAACGATCAAATTTTTTTTTTTGCAAAATAAATAATTTTAACGCAATTTTTGTCAAAATTGTGCAAAAAAAATTTTGTCCCACACCCTGTAACCTATATGGTTAAACTAAAACTCTGAAAAAATTCTTAGTAATGTACATTGGTGTGAACCGGAATAGTACAACAAGAATTTTTGATCAGATTATGTTTTCGGAAAATAACGCATTTTTTGTGTTTTTTGCTTGACCATGCAAAATATTTAACAACGTATGTAAGTCAGTCACTCAGCATGCCTTGATGGTGTAACGGTTAGAACTCTGGTGTTCTAATTTGCAAACTAGGTTTCGATCTTGAGTCAATTTTATTTTTTCTGTTTTTTTTTTTGCATTTTTATTTTGTTTAAATTATTTTTTCAAAATTCTAGTTATATTTGGGCAAATGTTGCATTTAATTTTTAAAAGCGTAAATTTAATAACCAGTGGAAATTGTTGAAATTGAATACACGAAATCGGAGGGGCGGAGTTATGATTTAAAACGGAAGCCATAGGCGCAATTTTTAAAATCTTAATGAACCTTGCTATATAAAATAAAAATACTGCACATATTTAGAAACCTAAATAATGGTATTAGGCATTCGAATTAAAATTAACAAAAAAAATATATATTTTAACATAAAATTTGTTTTGGCATCCCAAATAATCATCATTCACTTACCAAACACCTGCCAAACCCTGAAATGTGTGAAAATTCACACTTCACATCAATTTTTTTAGTGATAGTTAAAAAATATCTGACAACTGGGAAAAATAGAGTAACTATTTGGCTATCTATATACCAGAAAAATAAGAAGTTAGTCTGTTGATTCTGTGGACAATATTTTTCACTATAAAATACAAGAGACAAATGTGCCGACCTGTATCAGGTGTGGGGTTGGTAGGCAATAGACCTGTAGTGATTTTTTAAATTTTTGTAAGTACTAGAAACTGGTAATGTACGCATGTGGTTCTGTCTTTATTCAGAACCTAGTTCTTCTTTTTAAAGTATGATTTGAAATCTTACAAATATTATATTTTAAATTTAGCCACCTTTATGTCAATTAGGATTGTTTCAAACAAAAAGACTTTCATTTCAAATCAATGAATTATTATTTATTTTCGCAAATGTTAAAATATTCTCCTTAAATGTGTGATTTCCTTACAAATTTTTCCGCGCTAAATTGTTAAATTCGACTTTACATTCATGTATGAGTAAACAAACATTACATTTGATGTACCTTAAAAGGCAATATATTTTATCCTGTAATTTGCAAACTGGAGATAATATATATTAGTATAGATAAAAAATTTGAAAAAGCCCTATTTGATATATCATATTTCGGATTTTCCGCTTTAGTGGTTCTAGAATTTAAGCGATACATAGTTTACAAGTTTCCATAGTAAGTGAAAATGTAATTGCAATCGAATGATAAGATTACATAATGATGACGATTTAGCTTTAGTCGTAGATGTTTTTAATTTCAAGTGCTTTGCAAGTTTTTGCAAATTGTATGATTACGATTATTGACTACAATGTGATTGTAATTGACTGAACTAGTACATTATTACATGTTGTAATCAATAATCGATTATGATTTACCCAACACTAAATATAAAGTTAGGCAATAATCCTGAAAATAAAAATAAAACAAAAAGAGAAAATAAAGATAAATTAGCTTTTCTAAACAGGGCAAAATGGGCATTTGCCCAGGGCGCCGAATATCAAGGGGCGGCAAACTCAGAAATTTATATAGAATTTCAAGAGTATTATTTTTATAATATTTTTTATTTTCACTTATATTACACAGCGTGAGTTGAATATTGATTACCTAAACAAGATCCTCAAGTGCGCTCACATTCATTAGCGCGCAGATTGGCTTACATTGCACATATTAGAAATTTTGTGGCTTTGAGAATTTTATTAACATTACCAGTAAATGTTACGAGCTCAGAAAGAAATTCCTAATTAAAATTATCTTCGAACATCGATGTCAGAACTATGTCTTCGTGCAGGGGCACTCAACCGGTGGGTCCCGGCCCCCTACGGGGTCGCGAAGTATTCGTGAGAGGGTCGTGTAAACAAGTTATATTTTTAAATTTTTAGCGTGGCAAAATTCTGTTTGTTTATATTTAACGTTTGTAACAAATGTCAAATCCGTGTCTCTGAATCTGACAATGTTGAATTTGAACTAAGAATCGCTATTGAATAGAAGTGAGTTACTTTTATTGTTGTATTGATATAAAAGTGGGATTTGTGTTACATAAAGCATGCATCTTAAAATTGCTAAAGAAGAGTTCTGTATAATCAGGAAATTGTTGTAATATCGCATATCGCACGAGTTATGTACAAGATTTTTTCTAACGCTGGTAATCAAGGTTTGTGTACTATATTATTGTAAAAATCTGGTAAGAATTTTGTGTGTTGATGGCGAATAAAAATGTTTTTTCATGTAAATTTTACAGGGGGGGGGGGTCGCAAGCTACTTGTCCGTTAGGAAAAGGGGTCGCGACTAAAAAATTGGAACAAACTGACTTATGGTTGGTTTATATACGGAACAAGAATAAGGAATAGGAAATAAGAATAGTACACAAGATGTTAAAACATGGCTGCGCCGTATATCGGTTTATGTAGGAATGAAATTTAACTTAAACACAAGAATAGTTGGTAACATTTAACATTTTATTCCTATTCCAAGAATAAGAGACGATAAGCATGCGCACAATGGTCAAAATGTCGGCCGTAATAAAAAAATTTCAACAGATGTTTTCCAGCTGTGATCAGAAGGTTGGAAACAACAATATAATGTGTGAAACACTAGCAAATAAATTTATAAAATCTTCTAAATCTATTTTACTGAAAACGAATTTTTTTAAAAGGTTATATTAAACACAACAACCTGTCAAACGACAACCGTTGAACACAGGCCAACGCAAGTACGCAGGCGCAGCGACGAAATGTTATGTCCGATATAAACGGTTTCATATTTTTTATTCTTGTGTACTATTCTTATTTCCCATTCCATATTCTTGTTCCGTATATAAACCAACCATTAGTGATTTGGCATTTCCATCGAACACAAACTTGGCCAAAATTTAGATTTCAAGTTAAAGGCATGTCTTGCCTCGGGCGGCATAAAAATGAGTGGACTTATTTATAATGTATAGTTATTTTATATATATAATTCAATTTTTAAATACTTAATATTTCCAAGGTATATTTCTTGTAATTTAAAATAAATCATAATAATTTAAAAATTGTTCTTTTATAAAATGCTGTTTTTTATCATAAGTATAATTTCAAATAACAAGGTCGAAAGAGAACGAGAGAGCTATAAGTTGAACAAGGAAAAAACACTGGTTCATGCGCTGGATGCAGTATTAGACTTGATAACATAAACAGCGGTGTTGCAACATGTTCGGATGCCACAAGGGTCCTACAACGACTGCAGTGTATATATTTCCTTTATATACGCCAACGACCGTAGCGCCGCCAACGAAAAAAAGCTGAACTAACATATACGATTTTTCGCTCATTATGAGCCATTTTAGCGTCTATGCTAAATTTTAAATTTGAGCAGTAGATGACCCAAGGTAACGAAAAATCATAATTAAATAGGCTGACAATATGACGTCCATATATAAGGACGTCATATTGGCACCGGACGTTATAATGGTATGAACTGGTCAATTATGCGATGCCACATTGGTACATGGATATATATATATATATATATATATATATATATATATATATATATATATATATATATATATATATATATTCTGTAAGTTAGAATAGATAAAACAATAAATAATAATACTTTAAACATTGTTGAATGGTATACGGGTCTATTCTCTAAGCATGATGTTAAAATCTTAGCGTCAGAAACTGACGTTAATTTTTTTAACACCATTTTTAACCTAAATGCTATTCGCTAAACATATATGTGTTAAAATTATAGCGCGGCGGCGTTAAAATAGCCAGTTAACGTTCTACAATAACCGCCTACCGAAACGGTGGCTTTAAATGTTAACGCTAGTGTTTAGTTTGCAAAAATGGCTGATCCTATTTAAGTAAATGTGATGTTATTTAAAGAAAAATGAATAAAACACAAGACGGTAGGAATATTAATCAACTTTCTATTACTTTTTAAAGTGAATTCTTTACAGTAGAGATAAGAATGACGCTTCATAATTTTTGTTATACAAGTAACCCAGACGCAAAATCAAGTAATTGTATAGAAAGGAAGTAAATGGAGTATTGGAGAGCAGTTTTGGTTTTTGTTGAGACACAGAACTTAAAATTATAATCCTCTGAAAGCTACAAAACTTCACTTACGCCTCCGCCGTGTTTCAAAATATCGCAGTACATTTTAATGGTGTATTATTGAAGAAGCAATTGATGAGATTGATAATGACGATCACAACAGTGTTATTCCAGGGTAGAAATAGCGTAATAAATCAAATTCAATAATTAATATCACCGAACACCTTTTTAAAAATAGAATGAACATATAATTCATATATTATTAAAAAATTAGATAAACTGTTATAATACAATGTAGTATATAAATTGACCAAACAAAAGTTGAATAAAGTTATATTTTTATTTAATACACTGTGGAAACCAGTTATAATGAGTATCACAGGACCAAACATTTCTGTTCCATTTTTAAAATAAATTTCGCCACTGAATATTTAATTCAACACCGAAATATTAGGTTAAGATTCTCTTGGCATTTGACTAAATAAATACTCCTGTTAAAATTCAATGTATCAGCGCATGCGCGTGCAGTTAATATTAGCCTCTCTACAGGGTGAGTTAGCGCCTCGCGTTAACAAATATTGTATTAACGCTTACCTTAACAAATGCTCTTACAGAATAGCATTTTTGGATAATGACGTTAGACATGGAGTTAAAATAAAAATATTAACCTGACGCTAATTTTAACGCATTTCTTACAGAATACACCCGACAATCAGCTATTGATTCGGTAGCCATCTGGATGACGTAGGTTCTGAAGTTTAATATGTTCTGAAAGTTAATGATTAAACAATATAGTTGTAGATTTAAATATTGCTTTTGACTGGCTTATAATGGCTATATTTCACTCGGATAAGTGAAATATAGCCATTATTCGAGGATGATCTTCATCCTTATCGTGCAGTATAGCCTCCATTATATGCTTGTTAAATAAAATATTATTTTTGTACTGCCTATTCTACTATCCATTTTATTAACCAGTTTGGAAGTCTTTCAATATTTTAAAAATCGGTACGCACATACTGTAGCGTGCCTTCTAAATACCAGCTCTGCATACTGCAGTATATCGCGTACACGGATACATTCGATATCGAACGACAACGTAGAACGAGATGTCTGTTTCTAGCATGTTGAACGCACCAAAAATTGTAGGCTAGTTAAATGCATTTCCCAGGAACTCAGGCCAGCGACGTCATCTCTGCATGTAATGTCACAGGCCTGATTTCGTGGGTAAAGCACTTTTGAACATACCTTTTCACTAAAGTGGTGATAATTTTAGGTGTCTTTAACAACGGATACGGAAAACTTTAAATATTTTAACAACGGGTACGGTCGTACCTGTGCGTACCCGTTGAATATCACCCCTGCGTATAACTAATTTGACTTGCAATTTCCAGATTGACATTAACTCATAATTAATGTTCATCAAGTACAAAATCGGGGGGGGGGGGGGTCAGGGCTTTACTAACATTAAAAAAAAAAACAAAAGTTTTAATGAGACGCATTCTTCTTGTATTTAGCGTGTTCTACATTATACTTTATTCATCAATTTTCTAAACTTTTTTCTTTGAACTAGAAGTTGTCAAAGTTTTAATACAATTTATTTTTCAATTTTTTGGTAGAGAATGAAATTCTTACACGTGTTTCAGTTCATTTAAAGTACCAACATAAAAATATTATTCATATCTTGTCAAGTGTTTATAACCTAGCTATTAGATTTGTAAAATTACTGATTTACGTACAAAACACAATTTATATATTCGCTTATTCAAACCAATGATCAACAAAACACTATTAAACACGTGGTAATACAAAATATTTACAAGCGTAATTTTAATGTTGGTACTATTGTTAAAAGTGTCTACTGCGCATGCACCGAGTTCCAAGTTGGATGTGTTTTCAAGAAAAGTTTGATCAAATCTAGTTTTGAATAAAGTTGACCTTGACTATATAAAGTGTTCTACACTGTACAATTTCACTGATTTATTTCTAGTACAAGTTCTAGTCAAACAAATAAGTATGAAAATTTTATGAGAATTGTATAATGTAGAACACGCTTTTGATACTGAGCCTTTTAAGAAAAATTTTGGCTTCTGAACCCCGGTGCGAAAAAGTCTTTTCGCACAATAGGAAGTCGAAAAAATGACTAATAATTTGATACCTTTATAACTCAAAGATGGATGTTCTTTTTCTTGCGATTTCCAAATAATTATTATTATTTTCTGTTAATGCTCTTAACTGTTGACTTATTATGTTGAATATGACTTTCTGGTGACATCAGCAGCAATCAAAAATTCTTTCAAAAGCGGAAACATTTCTATATCTTCCTCTTGTAAGCGACTATTCCAAAGAGTTAGCTTCTTTTTGAACGTATCCATTTTATTTCGTAAATTAAAAATATCTGTATATGACCCCTGCAGAGAAATATTAACTTCATTGGGCAGACAGAATATGTCCGCCATGTAAGCAAGTTTTGCCAGCACTCAAATGCACGGCAAAATCTGGAAACACGATCTAAAGAAGTATGAGAAGTAGCCGCGAGAGGCGTTGTATTAGGGCTCGTAAACATTAAATATATGGTTCGGACAGCTTCAGCGTCGACTGAAAAAATGTACTATAAACTCTTGAACAAAGTGTGCATCTACATGATTCAGTCGAAATTTTTCGAGGACCGGCAGGAATTTTCTGCGGGTCAGCACCGGTTGAAGAACACTGATGTAAAATATTTCCTGCCCCCCAATTTTACTCTTAATTTCCTCCACCCCCCAGATTTTAAGAGCTAGCGCCGCCACTGATATTTACTTTAGTATTATACGTTTGTAGTTAAATAACATCTAACGTATAATCTCCCAATAATATTTATTTTGCATCATAAAACCAATATACGGTATCAGAAAAAAATAAATAATCTAATCTATACTAATATAGTTCCTATAGTAATCTATAATTACTAATTCCTTGTGTGTATGTATGTATGTTACCTCAAAGCTAAAGAACGGCTGCACCGATTTAAACAAAATACATCAGCTTGTTTATGGTAACATAAGTGCGTTTTTATGACTGCCAGAGTCTCCTCAATTCTCCAGTTGAATGGCCTCTGTGTTTAATAAATCTTTAATGTCTTCTGCACCGACTCGTTTGGAAACAATTGTGCGGTGCCTTTGTACGACTTCATCGGCAGTTTCTGAAAGAGCAGAGACAAGAGAACAAATAGAAAAAGATGTCCCGGCGGCAGTTCCCCAGCAGTCAGTAACTATCTAGTGACTAGTGTTGCTATGTTGCTAGCCGATATTTCTCCAGAGGAATTGTGAGCCAAAACTCGCTGTTATCAGTAGATTATTTTGTATAAATAAACATTTAGTGGAATGGTAAATTTCTGTTCTGCGTAAGACTGTTTCGCAATGATCTGGTTTATTTTTATTTTTACATACGTATAATTTTTGTGAATTTCACTAAATATTTTTTAAATACATTTTAACAACAGTTTATTGTCAAGGTTTCAACACAAACCGCTGCGTTCAATATTTAAAAAACAAACAACAAAAATAAAACATACAACTTCTTGAAGACGAGCTTCTTGCTTCAGTCAATAATTCAAATTTAATGGAATGAATAAAAATATTCTTTGAAACTTTATTTAATTAATTACAAATGTATCTTCGTAAACATTATCCAAAAAAATATTGTTAATGAAGAATATAAAAGCTACAAGTTTTTTTACATCCTAACTACGCCCTTGACTAGTATTACCATAAATACTGTAATTTACAATTTTAATTTTCTTTTAGTACACAATACAAGTAAAAATCTTTTAAAAAACAGGGGTGGAATATTAAGATTTTGGATTGGTAAGTAAATGTTTCGAGTGATACGATGTAAGTTTCGCCTTTTGCAGACAGTCCATTTGTCAGGTAGAGCGGGTGAGCGAGTCTTAGGCTAGGGTTACACTGTATCCGTGCGTGCGGTAACGAGCGTTTACACTGAACGTTCTTGTCCTGATCCGCGGATGGCTGGTTTCAGTACATACGTGCGACTTGCGTGCGGTTTCATTCAAATTTAACTATTTTATTTTAAATATCTGTTACTGAACAGCAAAAACAACATTATTTATAGTAATAAAACCAATTATTTTTGTTCTATGCATTTTTAGATGAATATTTGGGGAGTTACGGGGTTATCTTGAAACATCTCCATTATTGTTAACAGCAAAAACGTGTATGACACAAATTGTGTAGAATAAAAAAACAAAAATTACTGTCCGAAGTACTTTTTCATCTGGATGAATAATTATTTTTACGTGAATCTCGAAAAAAAAAAAAAAAATGGCTGACAGAAATTAATTTTTTGTTGATTTTTTCGGACAGAAACAAACCTATTTGTTTCTGTAGGACTTCAAAGAAATTAAGAAAACAAAATAAATAATTTAACAGATAAATAACGAAATAAAAAATCTCCATTGTTATGCAGCAGCATATTAACAATTCTATTCTTCTTCTAATTTTGGAAAAAAAATCTTTGGATCAAATCTCATATTTTTGGCCTGCTGGACGCATCAAAAAACAAACATGTTTGTGCGTCGACGCAAGTTACCGCACGCAAGTATGCATGTACTGTAACCATGCTCATTTAACTTCGTATGTTTGTTTTGTTGTCAGTTCTCGTGCGTTCAAAAAATCGCACGTTTCCGCATCCAATCTAACTGCACACTAAGTGTGCAGTTACATTGGATGCGGAAACGTGCGACTTTTTGAACGCACGAGAACTGACAACAAAACAAACGCACGAAGTTACATGAGCATGATTACAGTAAAGGCGTACTTGCGTGCGCAAAAAGGTTTGTTTCTGTCCGACCAAATCACTAAAAATCCATTTCTGTCTG
The DNA here is from genome assembly GCA_963971575.1 of Liopterus haemorrhoidalis. Lineage (NCBI taxonomy): Eukaryota > Metazoa > Arthropoda > Insecta > Coleoptera > Dytiscidae > Liopterus > Liopterus haemorrhoidalis. The sequence continues at coordinate 37,119,306 of OZ020612.1, read as the reverse complement.
TCTCTTTTTTCCGAGATTCACGTAAAAATTCGCAGGAGGGCGTGAAAAAGGTGTTAAGTCCTATCTTCTTACGTATGACTTATCTCCGTTTTCGCCCCCATCAGCGAATTATTATTCATCCAGATGAAAAAGTACTTCGGACAAGAATATTTGTTTTTTTATCCTAAACAATGTTTGTCATACACGTTTTTGCTGTTAACAATAAAGGAAATAATTCAAGATCTTAGTTTTAGTGTGTTCCCCTGTAACTCACCAAATATTCATCTAAAAATGCATAGAACAAAAATAATTTGTTTTTGCTGTTCAGTAACTGAGATATTTAAAATAAAATAGTTTAATTTGAATGAGATCGCACGTATGTATAAAAACCACCCATCCCCGGATCAGGACAAGAACGTTCAGGGTAAACGTTCGTTACCGCACGCACGAATACAGTGTAACCGTAGCCTTAGTGTAGGGTGACCATTCGTCCCGCATTTCGCGGACGTCCCGCATTTTGATTTGGTGTCCCCAGGGCTGAATTTTGCTCTGTACTTATATTTGGGAGGTGAAGACCTTTTTTTTGCTCTTTACTTATATTTGGGAGGTGAGGACCTTTTTTTTGCTCTTTACTTATATTTGGGAGGTGAGAACCTTTTTTTTTGCTCTTCACTTATATTTCGGAAGTGACGACCTTTTTTTTTGCTCCGTCCCGCATTGCCGTCTCCAAGAAAATGGTCACCCTATCTTAGTGTGCGGTTACATTGGATGCGGAAACGTGCGATTTTTTGAACGCACGAAAACTGACAATAAAACAAACACACGAAGTTAAATGAGCATGGTTATTACAGTACATACATACTTGCGTGCGGTAACTTGCGTCGACGCACAAACATGTTTGTTTTTTGATGCGTCCAGCAGGCCAAAAATATGAGTTTTGATCCAAAGACTTTTTTTTTACAAAATTAGAAGAATAATAGAATTGTTAATATGCTGCTGCATAATAATGGAGATTTTTTATTTCGTTATTTATCTGTTTATTTATTTATTTTGTTTTCTTCATTTCTTTGAAGTTCTACAGAAACAAATAGGTTTGTTTCTGTCCGAAAAAATCAACAAAAAATTAATTTCTGTCAGTCTGTTTTTTTTTTTTTCATCCAGATGAAAAAGTACTTCTGACAATAATGTTTTATTCTAAACAATTTGTGTCATACACGTTTTTGCTGTTAACAATAATGGATATGTTTCATGATAACCCCGTAACTCTCCAAATATTCATCTAAAAATGCATATAACAAAAATAATTTGTTTTATTACTATAAATAATATTGTTTTATATGTTTTTGCTGTTCAGGAACAGATATTTAAAATAAAATAAATTAATTTGAATGAAACCGCACGCAAGTCGCACGTATGTACTGAAACCACCCATCCGCGGATCAGGACGAGAACGTTCAGGGTAAACGCTCGTTACCGCACGCACGGATACAGTGTAACCCTAGCCTTAGCGGTGCTTTATGAAGAAGCATCTTTTTCATAAAGCACATTGCGATGATGAGGTATGTCCAAGGCGCCCCTGTTTTATTTAGTGGCATGACGTAAGTGCATTAATTTCCTATTAGTTTATGAGAGGTACATCTGTCTTAGATTGTTCAACTTGAAAAAATATCCATTACCATACTTATATCACAAACATTTTTATTAAAAATGTCACGTTTTTCAAGACGCAGACTAAAAACTTTTCTTCCTTGATTGTTCCAAACCACAGTGAAACGAGGAAAAACCACTATGCCTCAAACTAACATTACAATTTATTAGAAACACCACCAAGTTCACTAATGGATGTTCACTTTTTCTATCCATATCCAGACTTTATCGAATTTTAAATACTCCCAAACCTGTTTTTACAAGGATTATTTTTATAAGATTTGGAAATAACACGATTTAGAAAATCGCCAAATGGTCCAAATTCCGATTCTCCATATAGGGAATTTCTGCTTATCGCATTAATTAAATTTATTTATTTTTTATTAAGAAACAATCTTTTAATTTTCCATATGAACAGCATATATTTTTACACGGACTCTTTTTGTAAAGATAATTTTTAATTCACAACAAAATCACAAAAAAAAACTTACTAAAAACATGAAAGCAACTAGAAAAAACCGTATAACAAAACATAAATGCATTAATCATATAAATTTATAACATATTATTAATGTGTCATCTCAAGTGTAAAAATTAAAATATTTAGAGGTAAATCCTACTTATTAGTTACACCTGTGTAGTGCTTATTGCGTGTACAGAGTAAGAGACCTACAGTTTAAAGCGGGTTTCGAATCATGTGGGGTTCTCCCTCAACTTTTTTATTTTTTAAACTATTTTTAAAAATGCTTGTCGCCACCGGTAGTTGAACGAGGTACCATTTCACGATGAACATAAAAAATGGCAATACAGTTAAATTCAAAATAAATAGGTATAATTTAAATAATATTTTTATTAGGTTGCTATTATAATAATAGAAGCAAACGGTATAGACATTTTATGAAAATTAAATAAATAAAATATTTAAAATTATTTTGGTAGCGTTTACCATTAGGTAACAAATTCGCATCAATGTAAATTTCGAATAGGTTACATTGAAGCAGTCTGTTACAAAAAAAAATGTTATAAGGTCAAACGTTGAATGAGGTCATCTTTAAACAGGTCAGTTATTAGGCAAAAAAAAAAAACGAGCGCACATTTCCAGAGCGCCCGGAGAAACATGTGTGGTCGCCCTCTACGTTAATAAAACATTAACATTTATCACTGGCAATTAACATGTTTATGATAAATTAATAACTAATTAATTAATATAAACACTAATTATTATATATGAATATACATAATAGAGAGTAATTATTATTTAAGAGACGGGCAATAAACAGACCGAGGGGAGCAGAGGGCAGGCGGTGGAATACACATGAATAAATAAACAATGATTTCATGATAGTGTCGCGAAATGACGTACGCTCCTACTACATCAGATACTGAATCATTTTCATGGAAAATCGTTAACTAGAAGAAAATGTGTAAGTCGAAAAAATTGGAGCGTCACTCATTATCTTCTACTTCTTAAAATTAATTATAATGGGTTCTCAACGCTTAGTTGGCGTAGATGAGCAAATATGGTATCGTTCTCAGTTTCTAAACTTCCAGCATTATATACTAATATATGTGTATATATATATATATATATATATATATATATATATATATATATATAATATATATAACACTTCACTCAATAAGTCTCCGGTCTGACATATATATGGCAACACTGTTGACAGACTCATATGATTTCTGGATAGTACCAACCTTCAAAACGATACATGTGAAAATTTCATGACATTCTAACAGTTAGTTTAGAGGTTACAGTGGTTTTAGTGACTCCAGTTTTGTAATTTTCAAAAGAATGGATAAAAAAAGAATTTCGTGTGTTGATTAAATATTGTTTTTTGATGGGAAAAAATACTGTTGAAGCCAAACAATGGCTTCATAAGCGTTATAGAGACTCTGCACCAGTCAAATCAACTATTACTGATTGGTATGCTGAATTTAAACGCGGTCGTACAAACACCGATGATGCTGAAAGCTCTGGTCGCCCAAAATCGGCAATTGTTCCGGAAAACATGAAAAAAGTTCACAAAATAGTTTTGAAAGACTGTAAAGTGAAGTTGATAAAAGATAAAGATATCAAAAGATAGTGTGTTTATAATTTTACACGAAAATTTGAGCATGCGTAAATTGCTTTCGAAGTGGGTGCTGCGTTCGCTTACACCGGACCAAAAACAACAACGCGTCGACGATTCAGAGCGCTGTTTGGAGCTGTTCAAGCGAGATAAAAAGGATTTCTTGCGTCAGAATGACAATGGATGAAACATGGATCCCGTCCTACACACCTGAATCAAAGAGATCGTCGGCTGACGAATTAGATTTGGACGACTTTCACCGAGTGCTGTCCACTCAGCTAAGTCGTCCAAAGCGACTAAAAACTCAAAAGTCAGCTGGCAAGGTTATGGCATCCGTATTTTGAGACGCGCATGGTATTTTGTTTATCGACTATCTTGAGAAAGGTAAAACTATCAATAGCGAATACTACATGGCATTATTGGATCGATTGAGTATAGTTATCAAGAAAAAACGGCTTCACATGCAAAAGAAAACAGTGCTCTTTCACCAAGACAACGCCTCATGTCACAAGTCGATGAAAACGATGGTTAAATTGAATGAATTACGCTTCGACTTGCTTCCTCACCCACCGTACTCTCCAGATCTGCCCCCCAGCGACTACTGGCTTTTTGCAGACCTCCAAAAGATGCTCCAGGGAAAGAAATTTGACTCAAATGAAGAAGTGATTGCCGAAACCGAGGCCTATTTTGAGGGCAAAGACAAATCGTTCTACAAAGAAGGCATCGTTAGAGGAGCGTTGGAATGAATGTATCACTCTTGAAGGAGAGTGTGTTGATGAGTAAAGTCGAATTTCTAAAAAAAAATTGTGTTTCTTAGTTCGTCCGGAGACTTACTGAGCGACGTGGTATATATATATATACATATATATAAGTATATAAATAAAATAAATATGAATAAATAAAAAAAAGGTATAAACATGTGCAGTATTTGAGGATGGGAAGGAAATTTTCCTCAAAATGAGACAGCTTATTTTCATCGTGATGTTAAAGTTTTTCCTAGACGATAATTTTTGGACGATTGGACGAACAAGTGTTGAGCACCCTCCGTGTGCACCAGATTAAATATTTACTTATTAGTAGAGGGTTACCATATTTTTATTCCGTGAAACCGGGACGGGAGGGGAGGAAACTTAATTATTGGAAGCTATATCAGTGTTTCTCAACCTTTTCTGGCATGCCCCCCCCCCAAATAACGTAAATATTGTCTGCGGCCCCCCTATATATATATATATATATATATATATAGAGGGGGCAGGGAGGGAGTGAGGTATGACAAGGTGCATCAAGATAGAGAAAACACGATTTTTTTCTAAAAGACGATGTGTGAGCAAGATGGGAAAAAAATTGGTGACCAGAGTTTACCCAAATAATTGGATGGTAGAATTTTAATTTTCCGAAATAAACCGGAAGTACAGGATATCAAGGACAACTTCGATTTTTTATACAGGAACGTAAGGCGTGTTGGGTATATTTGGATAAAGCTTTTGAAAAGAAACAACTTTTATATAAACATGTTTTTAATATCTGTTACGGTTACCTATAATGGCTTGCAAGTATTTTTATTTACAAGTCTTTAAAGTTGCTTTCCATTTTGAACACTTTCGCATCCTTACTCTTTAGTTAACAGTAGCTCGGAGCATAACAAAAAATTATGCACGTTCAAGTCATACCTACTTGAAAGTACTTGAAGTACCTCCAACACGAACCATTTTAAAGTTTAAATTAGTTGTCAAAATAAGTATAATTTATTTTATTTATGTTTAAAAGGTATATTTTAATGAATATAAATGTCATATATTTATCAATATATCTTGCAAAATTGAGCGTTTTTCTATTAGAATTTCATGCTATAATCTTATATGACTTCGCGGCCCCCCGACAAAGCTTTCACGGCCCCCCGGTTGAGAAACGCTGTTATATATTACATTTTAAAGTCGAGGTAGTTAATGTGACGATTTGACTGGTCCTATCATCCCTGTATGTACTTACATATATGCAACTATCAAATATTTGAGGTTGTATTGAGTTATTAATAATATAGATATTTTTAAAGGCAATGAGTGTGCTGTTTTTTGTTGTGTTGACTAAAATTTCACAAGATCCAAACATAAATACGCGCGTACGTCAATGAGTGGTTCGATTCAGAATTTTGCGTCTGGTGGAACTGAGAGTGATAACGCTCCGTCAATGTTATTATTTCCGAAATCATCAACTATCTGCTCTAAATATAGGCCGGGAAATGCTATGTATTCACATGAATGCGCGTCACAAAATGCAACAATTGCACACTCATCCATATTTCAATTTCTACACAATCATTTTCAAAAGCGATTAGTGTTCTTACTGATAAGAAAAAAATATTACCAAAGTCGGTCGTAAAACTTTTTTACAAAACCCGGAATAAAAACAAATTATGCGAGAAAGATTGCAGATTTTAAGATTCTTCCACCATCTTCTCACCTGTGTATTGTGGGCGGAACACCTACAGCTTGTAAGGGTGACTTTTTAAGTACGACTTGAAAATATGAAAATATTTTATATACATGCACAGGTTACTTTTCACGCCTTCTTTAATACTATTTAATTTATATAATCTTATTTTTATTCATACCGCATATTATGTGTACTAATAAAGAAATTTAGGGACCCCCTCAAATGGGGGTTAGTTACCTAATTTTCTTGCGGTAAAACGTGGTACTCGAAAGCAGCGGGGGCACTAGCTTTTATAATATAGGAGACCTCTGACCCGCTTTTATGTTTCACAATTCGAATTTTCACAAAAAGAACCCGGCACTTAGTTTTATCTAAAATTATATAATATCTCCAAGCATATTTGGGGGGGCAGAAATATTTTAAGGTCAGTTGAGCCGCCACTGCTCGGACGTAAGCTGAAACGCGTGAATTTATGTCAGAAAAAGGTTGGAATTAAAATCGGTCGTAAGAGAAAAGGGTCTTAAATCAAGTGGACATAACTTATACCTACGAAATCCTAAAATTATTTTGCTTTCGTGCAAACCAATGGAAACGCATTAAAGATTTCCAAGAACGACAGTTTGCCTACCGTTACTATAGTATGTATATGATTCTATAACAATAATAATACCTCTTATTTTTCAAGCATTACAAAAAACAGCGTATAATTTACTTTCTATGATACAATTTTTTGACAATGTTGCGAAATATTATTTTATCAAAAAAATATATATAAAATAAATGTGTCGTGCGTCATAGGATATAGATTTCACTTCAAAAAGTGAAAAACTTTCACAGCAGTACGTGCAGTTTAATGCGTCCATAGCGCGACGCTGGGGCTCCCCGCGGTTGCTGGCCAACAGCTGACAGGACCAGCTGACAATGAGCAGTGTTGATGGCGCTGAAACATTAACGCGATACGCGTGCATAGTATCGCACGCGTATCTCGTCAAGTGGCGACCGTCAAAGATGCCATTGTTTTGTGCGCAATATTTTGATACATTAATAAATAGTTTTGTTTATCTTTTTGTTTGTGTCATTCATTATGTATAAACCATAAATTACAACACACTTTAGTGTTACTTATTCGATTCATAAAGCAAGCAATTCTCACTTATCAAAAATTGATGTCAAGTGAGAATTTTCACACATTCAGGGTTTCACAGGTATTTAGTAAGGTGTTGATGATTATCTGGGATGCCAAAACAAATTTTATGTTAAAATATTTTTTTTGTTAATTTTAATTCGAATGCCTAATACCATTATTTAGGTTTCTAAATATGTGCAGTATTTTGTTTTTTTATATATGGCAAGTTTCATTAAGATTTTTAAAATTGCGCCTATGGCTTTCATTGGTGGTTTTAAGTCATAACCCCGCCCTTCTGATTTCGTGTATTCAATTTCAACAATTTCCACTGGTTATTAAATTTACGATTTTAAAAATTAAATGTAACATTTGCCCAAACATAACTAGAATTTTGAAAAAATAATTTAAACAAAATAAAAATGCAAAAAAAAAACGGAAATAAAAATTACCTTGAGAGCGGAGCGTACCTTAGTTTGCAAATTAGAACGCGAGCATGCTAGCCATTACACTATCAAAGCATGCTGGTTCACTGTCTTAGATAAGCTATTAAATATTTTACGTGGTCAAGCAAAAAACACAAAAAATGCGTTATTTTCCGAAAACATAATCTGATCAAAAATTCCTGTTGTACTATTCCGGTTCACACAAATGTACATTACTTAAAATTTTTTCAGTTTTAGTTTAAACCATCTGGGCTACAGGGTGTGGGACAAAATTTTTTTTGCACAATTTTGGCAAAAATCGCGTCTAAATAATTTATTTTGCAATAATAAAATTTTGATCGATAATCCACGTACTAAGGGCTTTCATTTGATACCCTACTCAGAATTAAAAGAAAAAAATTTTTTTTTGATGAGCAGATATTTGTTTATATTTTTAGGGGATATCTTTTTTAGATGTTTTAGTATTTTTCTTATGTGCGGGTCAAAGAGTTGTGTAAGCAAGCCAAATTTCAACTCTCTAAGTTTAGCCGTTTGGCTACAATTTTTACTGAATAGACAGATAGACGACAAAATGACGGTATAAGGGTTTTTTGGTCATACCTACAAACCCTAAAAATGACAAAAGAACAGAAAATATCAGTGCAAATTTGCCGTACGGGTGGGCTGAAATTTACACAGAGGTCAAAAGCACTTAATTACTTTTTCTAAATTTACTTTTTTTAATTTTTATTTCAGATTTAGAGGGACACGTCCAAGATACATATCAAAAGATCGATTTTATTATAAAAAAATCTTTATTTTTCTTTTAAATAAAAATAATTATAAATATTTCAATTTCAAGTCGTACCTACTTTGAAGCTGAATTTTTGAAGTACGACATGAAATTGAAATATTTTTTATCATTATGCTCAGACCTACATATAGCTCAAAAGTAAGGCTGGGAAAGTGTTTAAATTAAAATCGAAGGTACTTTGAACTCTTATAAATAAAAATACTTTACTTTCAAGTCCTTATAGAGAATACAATTTTTCGCAAACAATATTAAAAAAAAAATTAAATAAAAGTGGATTTCTTTCAAAAGCTCTATCCAAATATACCCAGCTTGGCATAAACCCATTTAAAAAATCAAAGTTGTCCTTGTTATCCAGTATTTTCGATTTTATTCGGAAAATTATACTTGTTTCGAAAAAATACGACTCTTTGGATAACCTTTGGTTATCAAAATATTTTTCCCAACTTCCTCACTAATCGAACTTTCGAGAAAAATCGTTTTCCCTCTATCTTGATGCACCTGTATGTAAGGGTCGAGTTTTGTTTATAACACCACCAGTGCAGCTAACATGTTTTGTTCATAATAAGGCTATCAAGTTAAATAAATGTAATAAAAACATATAACTGTGCAAAGACTATTGCTAAATAGGTAATGATACCATAGGTATAGGTATTGAGACAATGTCTGTATTGTGACACATTTATATTTAAAAAATCTATAAATTTATTTATTGTCCGCCAAAATAAAATAGTCAAGCTACACTTAATACAGCGATAAGATACTAAAAGTACGCAGGACAATTAAATGTCGCATGTTAATTCTCATAACACTTCACTCAATACGTCTCCGGTCTGACATGTATATGGCAACACTGTTGACAGACCCATATGATTTCTGGATAGTACCAACCTTCAAACGATACGTGTGGAAATTTCATGACATTCTGACAATTAGTTTAGAGGTTACAGTGGTTTGTGACTCCAGTTTTGTAATTTTCAAAAGAATGGATAAAAAAGAATTTCGTGTGTTGATTAAACATTGTTTTTTGATGGGAAAAAATACCGTTGAAGGCAAACAGTGGCTTAATAAGCGTTATAGAGACTGCACCACACCCATCAACTATTACTGATTGGTTCGCTGAAGTTAAATTAATTAATTAATTTTAATTTTAGGAGCGTTGGAATGAATGTATCACTCTTGAAGGAGAGTATGTTGATGAATAAAGTAGAATTTCTAAAAAAAAATATATATTTTTTTCTTAGTTAGATCGGACACTTATTGAGTTACGTGGTACTGTATTTTTTATATAAATTTTAAATAAACGACAGAAGTAAGAATAAAACGTAATAGGTTGTGAGTAAATAAATTTATAAATATTTTCCAGGCATCGTCCTGAAATTTACTAGCATTATTATCATTATTTTCTTTTATCTATACCTTTGTTAACCAGTTCAAACATTTATGTGTGAAATAACTAGTAGTTTTTAAAAATATTTCATATTTACATATTTTAATTAAAACGTGTTTTTAATATGATAATTTTTTTCAACACCTAATTTTTATTTTTATAATACGTATGTAATTCTAAATAAAATATATGCATATATTTTAAATTATGGCTATGTGTATCTCACTAAAATCTGATTTATCCATTAAACACCTAAGCCCATCCTCACTCTAATAATTATGTACAAATGTTTTTTGCCCGGTATTCGGGTGTGTTTTATAAGAAATACGTTAAAATTAGCGTCAGGTTAATATTTTTATTTTAACACCATGTCTAACGCCTTTATCAAAAAATGCTATTCTGGAAGAGCATTTGTTAAGGTAAGCGTTAATACAACATTTATTAACACGAAGTTCTAACTCACCTTGTAGTGAGGCTATATTTATTGCACGCGCATGCGCTGCTACGTTGAATTTTAACATTTTTGACAAGAGTGTCAAATGCCGAGAGAATCTTAACCTAATATTTCGATGTAGATTTAAATATTTAGTGGCGCAATTTATTTTAAAAATGGAACAGAAATGTTTGGTCCTGTGATACTCATTAAAACTGGTTTCCACAGTGTATTAAATAAAACTATAACTATATTCAACTTTTATTTAGTCAATTTGTATACTACATTATATTATAACAGTTTATCTCATTTTTGAATAAAATGTGAATATATTTCATTTTTTAAAGGTGTTTGGTAATATCAATTATTATATAATTAATTGATTTATTACGCTATTTCTACCCTGGATTATATGGAATAACACTTTTGTGATCTTCGCCATTCACATCAATTATTTCTTCAAATAATACATCATTAAAATGTACTGCGATATTGTGAAGCACGGCAGAGGCATAAGTGGTTTTTTTAGCTGGCATAGGATTATACTTTAAGTACCTACTGTGTCTCAACAATAACCAAACTTACTTTTTTTCTATACAATTACTTGAATTTGAGTCTGGGTTATTTGTATCACTAAAATTACGAAGGGCCATTCTTAGCTCTACTGTAAATAATTCACTTTAAAAAGTATTATAAAGTTTAAATTTTGTTTTATAACAATTAATATTCCTACCGTCTTGTATTTTATTCAATTTATTTTAATAACATGACATTTACTTAAATAAGATCAGCCATTTTTGCGAATTAAACACTAGCGTTAACTTTTAAAGCCACCGTTTCGGTAGGCGCTTATTGTAGAACGTTAACGGGCTATTTTAACGCCGCGTTAATATATTAACACAAATGTGCTTGGCGAATAGCATTTACGGTTTTTTTTTTTTTTAATTAATTTTTGGTCTTATCTATGGTGGCCATTAACCAGTATATCTTTATTTTTATTATGGATACATTAGTAATTTTATAACAAATACAAACATCCATGCCATCCACCGGCATTCGAACCCGAGCCCCCATGGTTATCAGTCAAATGAGCTGACCACTACGCCATAACGACCGGCTATTTACGTTTAAAATGGTGTTAAAAAAATTAACGTCAGTTTTCGACGTTAAGATTTTAACAGGTTGCTTAGAGAATAGACCCGATCTATTCCCTAAGCATTTAACTCTCTAAATCTCTAAATCTTAAGGTCGAAAACTGACGTTAATTTTTTAAATGTAAAAGAGCATACTCACGGCGCTCAGTTTCCTGTTTATCAGTTTCATCGTGTCACCGTCTCACTGAGACACATCAAGACGATCTTCTTTCTAACATTATTCGATTGTAATTGAAAGAATTGTAACTAGTTTCGTTTGTGAAAGTGCAATATGAACTGGTTTTTGATTGTAGCGGCTCAAATGATTTAAAGATAAGGTGCCCACATTACTGTTGTTTTCAATTCGGATTTTCAACGAGAAGGCGGGCCGGGCCGTATCTCGGGGAAAATGCCAGGTCTCCCATTCACTGAACATTGTGTTGCTATACAAATGCACAAAACACCACACTACTATTTTAATTACATTCCTCTGCGAGCGCGCACTGACTCTATCTCTGTATTTCTGATAAAGTTTAATGTATTATTTTACGACTGCAATTACATTGTTATTGGCAAAGTGAATCAGGCATGCATACAATTTTTGACTCAAGTTTTATTTGGAACTGTGTGGAAAATAGTGAAATTTGGTTTAAAAAGTATGAATAAAATTATTAATATATACAATATTTAAAATATTGACAGTTCTAAGCCTGTATAAAACGTGAATGGAAAAACATTGTACCTAATATGAACCGGAAAAAAAATCTTCTTATAATAACAATCGTTGATATGGCTATTACCTGGTCAGCCGGGCGTTCGTTAACAGTCAAAAGTTTTTTTCTTTATCTCTCCAAGTCAAATCTATATTCCAATCGTAGATGAAATTTTTGAAGTTAACATCTATTAGGGCTATTCAAAACAATATATGTGAACTTTTACAGCGGTGTAATTGTCTTAGACCCTATGATATACCAGGCATATCTGGCCAGTTTCGTAATATTACAGGGGAGTAAAAAATATGCAGAATAATCGTATTATGCAATTAGCCAACATACATTATCATTCATGTGTCTGCCTGTCTATTTAGCAAACGATTGAACTTTGTTTTTGAGTTATTTTGAAAATAAACATGTTTTAAATGGAATACTATATATTTTTGGATATTCTGAAATAGAAACTTCTGAACACAAAAATCTCTATTATCCAAAAATCGCAGTTAAAGGAGCTATTTTAGTTTAATAAAATGTATTATAATACGTTGTGTCGCCGACCGGAGTGGCGTAGTAACCAGGATGACCAGATTTCAGTTGAGGTAAACCCTAAGATTGAAAAAAAAAAAATGGAAATACAGTATATGTTATTCAATTTGGTTCACCTCGAAAAAAATACAAGTGATGAGCAAAAAAAAAAAAAAGGTTTCACCTCCAAAATATATGTGATGAGCAAAAAAAGGTCTTCACCTCCAAAATGTAAGTGATGAGCAAAAAAAAGTCCTCACCTCCAAATTGCAAACCAGGAGCCCTGAGACTCTGTCTGGTCCGAAACCCCGAGACTCCGGGTAAAAACCTGAGACCTGGTTACCCTGGTAGTAACACATGTGCTCTGCGTTGCTAAGATCTCGGGTTCGAATCCCGTTCAGGCATGGAATTTTTCAAAAATAAGAATTGTCCTGGCTAATTGCCGCAGCAGCCAAGGCCATTAACATAAAAATAAAATAAATACATTGCTTCAAATGTATTATTTTGTTTCATAGCAATATTTATTTTATTATAAAATTTCATGAGAACAGCAGGGATGGGGAGTCAGGAGTCGAGGAGTCGAAGCTTTTTAGAGGAGTCGGAAAAAGTTATCGATCCCCGAGTCTGATTAAATTTTTATCAAGGATGAGAACATATCGAAAACGAAAGCAAAATAACCATATTACCAGAATTTTTTAAATCACGGAAACAGGAACAACATTTTGTTGTCTGTTCAAGAACGAAAATTAAATTAAAAATATTCAATACCGAATTTACCCGGTTTCGTTCATGCTTTATAGTTTAAAATTTGATTAATCCTACTCGTATTAACAGATTAATGGTGGGTTTAGTCAACATTTAGTTTTAGTCTTAGTTTTAAACTTGTTTTAGTTTTAACCGTAAAAGATAAACTATCATATCGCTACGAGCAAGTTCATACAACACATTGATTTAGTTTTAGTTCTTAATGTTCTTAAAACCGACCTTGAAAGATAATTAACATTCAACTTTTCATAGCACTAAGATTAAAACTGCACAAAGGCGCGTGCGCTCACACTGACATAAAATGTGCAAGTTACATATTATGAACTATTAACAATTTTATTATTTTACTTTTTTTATTCCGGAACATCTTTATTCACAATGTTTATTTCTTTAATCGTCATCTATAACCAAAAATTTCAAATATTAGCTATAACAAGCGTTGATCGTCAACACTGAACGAGGACGGTATGCGCGTGCGTTAAACTCGGCGTTTCATTGGTTATTTGTTAAAACTAAATCATTGTATAAACTCGTACTCATTTATTACGCTTAAGACAAAAACTAAAACTAACATTAAAATTAAATATGATGAGGAAGTAATGGGATTCGGACTGGTCAGAAATTAAAATTAAAACAATATTTTAACTTCGCTAACGTTTCGATTTATTACGAAATCTTCATCAGAGCTAGGTTAAAAAGTCACAAAATAAAATAAATTAGTCAGATAAATAAAATGCAACGTCCACATACTGTGAGAGGTCCTTGAACTTTTTAACCTAGCTCTGATGAAGATTTCATAATAAATCGAAACGTTAGCGAAGTTATAATATTGTTTTAATTTTAATTTCTGACCAGTTGACTAAACCCACCATAATACGATGAGGCAGTAAAGATATTTTGTTTTTACTCATAACTCTTTTTTAATACTTTGTCTTCATAAAAATAATTGTTTAAGCGGAACTAAACTGGACTTTTATTTTCTCAAGTTGTAACGAGATTCATGATGGCAGCCAAAAACTAAATGTCAAAAGGAAAAAGTGACATATTATGAAAAATAAAGAATATAAAATACTTTTAAAATTATTTCTTTTAAACTAAAAACATATATTTGAAAATTTGTTTTAAAAATGACACAATAAGTCAAGATGAAATGAAAATGACATTATATAAAAACAGTCTGTTTCTTTAGTTTAAGTGGAACTAGACATTGAAATATACCAACTCTTAACGATTGAATGAGGTATTTTATCATTTTGTTTAACAAAAGCCCACCTCGATCGTTAAAAGGTGAGCTCGTGATAACTAAAGAAAATAAAAATTCCATTTAGTTCTGCTTAAATATTTGGAATAGGCTTTACGATTTACGAGTGAAAGGAGTCGGTCATCAAAAATATCGACTCCGGAGTCGAGAGTCGATATCCCTGAAGAACAGAGTTTTTGAACGTCCTTTTTAACGACCTTTTGTATAAAAGAGCCTAGCCTAAATAAGTGCAAATTTTCGGACAATTCAAAAAGAATGTGTAAATCAAAATATAGTGAACTACATCACAGGACACACTGATAATTAGAAGCATGAACAAAAGTAGAAAAAATGGGTGAAAGTAAGAGAAGATCATTTTACTTCGTCGAAAGAGTTTAGGGATATCAGACGCATAAGGAGTGTACCCGGGGGGCGAAACTATCTTGGTCCGGCCCTGGTATTGTAACTGTCGTCCATAGTTGTAGTTTCGACGGGTGCAGTTGTAGAATGTCGTGCGTATTTTGTAATGTATAAATTCGAGTTATTTCTGAAACCACATCAATCATAAAAAGGCGGATATTTACTTCACAGAGTGTTTTACGTTTCTAGATTTTAAACATTCCTTCCTCTTCCTAGTATATTTCAAAATTTACGTAATAACTTTACATAAACATTCAGCCGGAACGGTGGAATAGAAAGAAACCCTTAACGAGCAAGTGCATGACACTGCATGACGTCTATATTTCAAAAACACTCTCTGGAAAATACACATATGTACCAGATCAGTATTTCTCAACCGGTGGTCCGCGAATCACTGGTAGTCCTTAACAAAATTTTAGTGGTCCGCGAAAGGCTTATAAATTATTATTTTAGAGATTTCTTGTTCATTTTTTTATGAACTTTTGTTAATTTTTCAGTGATTTTTTATTACTAACATATATGAAGAGTTAACATATACAGTTATATATATATATATATATATATATATATATATATATATATATATATATATATATATATATAACTGTATATTATATATATAATATACAAATAGTACGTTTATTATTAGGGCTCCGCAGTAAAAAATGTAATTTACTGGTCCGCGGTAGGTTTTTAGTTGAGAAACACTGCACCAAATTGTGGAAACGACAAATACGGATTAACTACCTCAGTACTAAAATAGTTTGCTGGGGGCCTAAATCATCCTTATACGGCAAAATACGCACGATCTCCATATCCTCAAAATTTTCCCTGTTTTTGAGTTGTACTTATTCTTAATTCACAATTTTCACAAATAAAGTAAAGTATACAAAAAAAAAAAAAAAAAAAATCAGGGATTTGCTTTAAAATGTGAGTTTAAATACTCCAGGATTCGAAAAATTCCAATCGTAGATTTACGAGGTCTGTTCAAAAAGTATCGCGAATTTTGAATTTCCGCTGGTTACGTATATTCGATTTTCGATTTTTTTGAATGTTCAGTTAATTTTTGACAGTTGCTTTGCTTGCACGTGTTTTGGCTCGTCTTTTTGCCTATATCGAAAAAAGGATCAAATAATCTGTATCAAATTTTGTGTGAAAAACAAAATTAAGTGCGCGGACGCATTCCGAATGTTGACTGTGGCATATGGTGAAGCTACCTTGGACCGAAGCAACGACTACGCCATGATAACGCCCCTGCCCACACATCGTTGCTTGTGCGCGAATTTTTGGCTAAAAACAACACACTAATAATGCCGCGGCCACCGTATTCCCCAGATCTGGCCCCCTGTGTCTTTTTTATGTTCCCGAAACTGAAGAGGCCCATGAAAGGACGACGCTATGCTACGAGTGAGGAGATAAAGACGGCATCGAAGGAGGAGCTGAACAAGATCACCAAAAATGATTTTTTCAAGTGCTTCGAGGATTGCAAAAAACGTTGGCACAAGTGTATAATATCTGGTGGGGATTACGTTGAAGGGGACAAAATAGATATTCATGAATAAATAAATAAATTATGGCATGGATTTTTCAAAAATAAATGCATCTACTAGATAATGGCATAAGTTGCTAAGTTCAAAAAATAAAAAAAAAATCCATGCCGCAGGCAACTTGATTATTTTTCGAAAGATTGAGACAACATATTAAATAGTAGCAATCAGGGCCGGAGGAACGCGGTAAACAAGGCATTAGGGCGCTTGATGGCAAAGGGCGCGCCAAGGTTAAAGGACCTTTTTTTTAGGTCTTCACTTGGAATTTAGAAATGAAGACCTTTTTTTAGGTCTTCACTTGGAATTTAGAAATGAAAACTTTTTTTTTAGTCTTCACTTGAAATTTAGAAGTGAAGACCTTTTTTTTAGGTCTTCATTAAAATTTTGCCCTCTTTGGGGGCGCTTCATTAAATCTTGCATAAGGGCGCTAAAGACCCTTGCTCCGGCCCTGGTAGCAATACCGGGACGTGTGGGTACCTTAGTAATAGTTCATTAAGGATAACCGCATCCAAAGGATATTCGTATGTGTTAACATGACGTGCGTGCGCTGTGGTGGACGGGAAACGTGCGGTTGAAGTCGAGAGACGCAATATGTCTCTGCACAGTTATATTTAGTCTCAGGGAGAAGTGTCGCAACCGCGATATCGCGATACGCAGCTTTTATTACCTAGCCATGGTTTTATTACGAAATTAATGTTCATTGCTGAACATAAATAGATGCTTCCTCTATATCACAAAACAAACAAAACAAAATTGTTGTTTTCATATTACAAAAATATTTATTATGACGACAAATACAATAAAGTCCAGACATTAAAAAAAGAATAACAATAGTCTCAGAGAGATCTCAATCAGAGGTGAAGACAGTATGTCGACAGAAGACCTAGTGTGCCTCAGTCTACAACAGAAAGTAGCAAGAGAAGTCTCATTTCCAGCTATGCAATTTAAAGTTATATACGTACTGTACCAAAACTATACTATGATATGTCATTTTGTAATGCGTAACCAAGAGGGAAACTCCATTTTGTATGTTTTATATTTATACTGTCATCTTACGGTGGTAATTCTAAGATGACACCTTTCAAAATATTTGATAATTAATTGACATTAATGTTTATGACAAGTATAACAAAATATACAATATATAACTGTTAGAAGAGGAAAATTAAACAAGCGACTAAAAAAAAAAATACTGGGTCTCCTTTAAAAACGAAAGAAGAAAAAGACAAAGTGGAATACTCTAACTTTCCTAATTTAACCTCCTTTGTATCTCTTATAATAAAGAAGTTAGCAATACTTAAACAGTTCCCAAAAACCCCCTATATAGCAGCGGTGGGCAAACTTTTTGGACCGTGGGCCGCATTGACCTTATAATAGGTTGGCGCGGGCCGCACAAAATATTGTGAATAATTGCCCTCTCCCTATGTACGTTAAGAGCAAAATCAACGGTCTCACGTCTATTTTTAAAGTGCAGAGAAAAAAACACGATTTCGCCTCCATTTTCAAGTTTTTTTAATTTAAAAAGCAATTGTTTGCGGATATTGGCGGGCCGCAAAAATGCTTACAAGGGCCACATGCGGCCCGCGGGCCGCGGTTTGCCCACCGCTGCTATATAGGGTGAGTTTTATTGTGGCAATTCTGGTTTCGGTTTAATCAGAATACGTGTTTTGTTGGGAAAATATTCTCATTCTATTCATTCTACTCATTCGATGATTTGAGGTCGAACGACTGGAATGAATAAGTGTGGTGGGGATGAAAAGTAATATTTGACTGTTTTCATTTGGTTTTTAAATGTATTAAATATTGGTATTACTGCTTCAAAATAATTTCCACTTTTAGGTATAATATGTCCTAAATAAATACCTATATAATTTTAATATAGTATTCTTAAATAATAAATTTAAACGGTGTGCAGGTACATTTCAATTATTCGTTCTAAAACATTACGTTCTAGAATATTTGCTTCAAATATAAAGTTTTCATAATCAGCATTAATTATTTATATTATCCATTTAGGTGAAATATGTTCGTTATTTGTTCTGCAACCATATGACTTAACCTCCATGCAAATGTCATTCCATGTTTACTTCACGATCAGAATTGTCGTTTTCTTGCGCATCAATTCTAGTACTTCTAACCAGCCACCAACAAAACGCACCCATAGTTTGAAACTAAAAACTGAATGCTCAAGGAGGAAATGAAACAAAACATGGATTGTCGAGAATTTCGCTGTTGCTGTCAATATACATATATAGAGTTATTAAAAATAGTTAATCTAAAATTGCAACATTTCATGTATAAATAGCTACAATTAAACAAAGAATTTGCGTCAGCAGCCGAGTGATAAAGTGACAGGCGTTGATAATGCAGTCAGTGTCTTGGGTTCGGATATGCACGCACGTCGGCCTGGGGCGAGCACACATAGGCACCGCGGGCCGCGCTTGCAGAGTCCGTTACTCCGGAGCTGTCTCCGTAGGGCCGGGCCGTTCCAGTTCCCGGACGGCGCTCGCCCGTAGCCCGACTGATGGATACGAGTTCAGCCGTACTCCCGCAGACATACAGATAGATATTCGATTTCCTAATTAGAGAGGAGAGAGTAGAAAATTGTTATTAAAAATGTCACGTGACCGTGTGCATTGACGTCAATACTGACCTCGCTGGAAGTGGAGAGCGCGGACAGCGCTTCGCCCGCCACAAACATAACCGCGAACAACGGCCCAAACTAACAGCCTGCAGGGGTTACCCCTCCCCATAGCTGCAGCCCACAAATATACCTATCATAACAAAATTGTTTTCTTCTTTCATTTAGGCAGACAACTCTACTGTTATCACATTGCCTCAGTTACATCACAATCCCATCTTAGCTTTGTCCATAACAAATGGTCTTCGGTAGAGCCGGACTTACATTTGGGCTAAGTAGGGCCGAGCGTAGGGCCCCAAGGGGCCTGTGGTGTTACAATATTTAAGTTTAAGCGTTATATTAATCGTAATATAGTATCCGAAACTTTCGTGTATCTCTATATTTACATACTCACAGCAGGAATAACGACGGGAACCCGGATACCCGCTACCCGACCCACTATTTCGAGTATTTTGGTCCCTTAGTATTTTGTTAACTCTACTGTTATCACAGTGGCTGTCAAAATGTCTAATTAGATTGAAATTACATCCGAGATGTTTCCAAACAAATATGACGCAACTTAGATACAGCAATCATAATTTAGTTTACAACAGAAAAAACATAAACACAAAATTATAAGATGACAAAAAATGTTTTAATTTTTGCAACGTGATGGGTCATTAGCGTTGCGCCAGTAAGTTGTTTTATTTCGGAAAATCCATTCACTGAATATTAAAGGAAATATGGACGGAATTTTATATAGATAAGGTTAAAAATAAATTGTTTACATTTATTGGATTCATCATAAGTCTTTTATCACACGCCATAAATCATCTTAATTACTTTTCAGTTGAATTTTCATGAATTGAACATTCAGCAAATGATATTTTATAAATTATTGCGTGTATTGGCGCCAAATCTTTCAACTTGTCAATAACAGCTGTTTTGAATACATGCCTAGTATAATGGAAAGATTTCACTAAAGAGTACTAACCGAATATCTAACAAGCAGTAGTGTCATCCGGCCGGATTCCGGAAACCGGTTGTTAGAATCCATGGCGGTTTCTAGAATCTGGTTGTTAAAATTTACGGAGGTTTATTATAAACCGCCGGTATTTTTAACTGTAGTTATATTTATAACCCCCCCCCCCAATAGGTGAATCTATCAATTTTTTAGGGGTAATTTAATAGTAAAGAAGGGACGATACTCTTAATATCGAATGCACAATAGGTTAGTTAGGGTAAACAAAACGATGACGAAGACGACAACTGTTAACGTCGAATATATGTACACTAAAAAATCAGCTGTGGCCACCACAGGACCGACCGCCATCACAAATTACTTGTATAAAATACATTCTAGCAGCAGAGTAGAAATAACTTAGCCTAATATTTTCTAACAGAGATATTATTTATCATAACCATGGAAACGTTACATATAAGTATGAAAAAATAGATACTTTTCGAAAATAAATTTCGAAACATTTTTGAAAAAAACTTAATCCACCACTGCCCATTTCTAGTCAACCGATTTTTACCAAAAGTTGATCAACTCGTGCCATTGATGTCAAAAGCTTAAATATAAAGTTTCATAAAAATCCTTTTAGCCGAATTTGCTCTGCACGTGTACACAGACAGACGGACGGACAGACAAACGGACAGACAGACAGATGGACAGACAGACATCATGCTAAAAATAGTCAAAACGTTATGTAGGAACCTCAATTCGTGGAGATCCATCGAAATCTCGAAATGTCAAAATCGGTATGATTACAATACCTCCCTTATATATGTTGACGGTCGGTAAAAATGAGTACAAGTTTAAAAAAAGTCGCCTTCTGACAACTTACTAGCAAATAACAATTTTGCACTCCCACCAAGTAAGCGTACGAGTAGGTTGTTCGATGGTAGCCTGACACTTAACAGGTCCATTTGTAGAAACATAAGCGGAACCTTATCAGAGGTAACATTTTAAAAACATTTTATTGCTGTTGTCCGCAAAGATTGTAAGATGACTGGACAGCAAATTTTCAATTTTACACACCACCCAATATGTAATCATTATTGTTTCAAAACAAAATTGAAAAATTCCAAACAATTAGACCAGAGTTTACCAAACTTTTTGAGCCGCGGAGCACTTTTCACGAGATGAATTCGTCGCGGAGCACTATCGTTGCTATATATATATATATACAGCAACTAGTAGATCGCGGAGCACTAATAGATGCTCTGCGGAGCACTAATAGACGCTCTGCAGAGCACCACGTACTCCGAGGAGCACAGTTTGGAAAACTCTGAATTAGACTAATAGGAATTTGAAGAACAAAGCTTGGTTAAAACCACTAAATATCTTTATATTTGTAAATTATCTAAATTCACATATAAAATCACGATTTCGCATATTGGATAATCGCTAGAGCCGTTCTAAAGGCTCGAGGAGGTCACATTCTGTGTTGAAAATTTCAAGTTTGTTTAAATTTCAAGTTTTTTTTTTTTTTCTTCAAACAATTCGTAATTTCTGTTTATCTCATCTGTATTATATTGTAAAAGTAAAAAATGTGTCTACGTAAAGAAAAAATGTTCTCTCGGCAGGCGAGTTAAGTTCAGCTTTTATATATAAGGAGGCGCACAACCCAATAAGATGATTGTATTTGTAAAAAAAAAAATGTCACGTAACTGTAAATAAACAAATTGCATTATAGACGCCATCTTGTAAACCATTAGACGCATTTTTGCGTACGATGCGGAAAATTGTAGCTCAAGATTCATTCTACAAACATGTTTGTAACTAATTTGTTCTATTAGTTATTGTACTTGGTTATGTATTTTTGTCGCCATATTAAGTCTACCACGGTTTTCAATATAGGTGCTGCGGGTAAAAATTAGTTAATTTTCGTAAAAAATACGTGTACCAAGTGGCAATATAGTATCATCAAGTGTAATACTTTTCGACGAAGGGTCTAAACTATAAACAATCCTGTCGAAAAAAAAAATATTGACGTATTATTTGAACATTTCTGCACAAAACTATATAAATATAAAAGTTATTTGAAACCCACAAAAATATTTTAAAAATTACAGAACATTGTTGTTTGATATCTATAATTAAGTCATTGAGCGATCAAATGTTTTACAACAATTTTTTCTACAGTTGAAAATATCCTATTAGATAAAAATTCGGTGTAGGTATATATTGTTACTAATTTTATTTCAGATGGTTAGTTTTGCATAAGAAATGTATAAGCTCTGTGGTTATACGTAGCGTTAAGGTAATAATTATTAACCATAAATATGAAATATGAACTTTTTGTGTTTTTCTTTTTTAAATATCCTTTGACAAATCTTATGTATATTTTTGGGACAGACACATGAGTGAAGGTTTTCGAGTTTCTTGAGTCTTTTAAAATGAAGTTGAAGTTGGTGTTTTTAATTTGATTTGAAATTGGTAGATTCCATGAAGAGGCAAATAATCAGATAGTTTGTGAAAGTGCGTTTCGATGTTGTTGATTTGAATTTTAAGATCTGTTGTGTCTTACCAGCTGAGAGTGTTTGATGTGGTAGCTTCTGGTGGAGCAGAGATTTCCCATGGGCGAGTCATGCCAGCGGGCGCATAGAGGATAGCGGACAGGTCGGTGTCAAACACACACCAAACACAAATATTCGCATGTTACTGGCAAACCAGAGAGAGCCGACGGCCGAGAGCCAAGTCCTGACACCGGCTTACACGATGCGAGACTTGAACAGACCGGATCAGTGCTGTATGGTCTCCGCAGTGCCTACTCATGTACCGCAGGTACGTCATTCTACATACTAACGACAAATCTTACATTTCAAACCTAACAATTAATAAAGCAAAGTGTTATTTTAAAATCCGTGTTCAAAACGGATTTACACGAGGTCTAGAATAGTGCCCTAGAACAGGGGTCGGACACCTCTCTGAAACAATGAGCGATTCCAACAAAAAACCTATGAAATAAAATTTAGACGGTACAAGTGACAAATATTTTGGAGAGAGGCACTACGAATGACTCGACAGTGACAGGAAACTAAACAATTTTATTATTTCAGTATAAACAGACAGAGGTATTGAATGCCAACGCCAAGCCCGGGGAAAGGGCTTCGCAAAATAAATAAAAGAACAACAGATTGGGTCTTTTCTCGCGCCCCTAAGAACCACGGGCCCGGGGATTTCTACAACCTCCTCTCGACGGGCCTGTTGACAAATACCACCTCTACACATATAACATTTGGAAAGTGCGATTTTTGCAAGATTTTTTACCGACCGCCAACATATATAAGGGAGGTATTGGGATCATACCGATTTTGACATTTTAAGATTTCGATGGATCTGGACGAATTGAGGTCCCTACATAACGTTTTGACTATTTTTAGTATGATGTCTGTCGGTATGTCTGTCCGTCCGTCCGTCTGTCTGTGTACACGTGCAGAGCAAATTCGGCAAAAGGATTTTTATAAAACTTCATATATAAGCTTTTGACATCAATGTGCCATTGTTGATCAACTTTTGGTAAAAATAGGTTGACTAGAAATGGGAGTTACTCGTGTCGATTTTAAGATTTTTGCGAATATTTCATAAAAGAAAAATATTTCGAAAAAAATTATTTAACAAAAGTTGCTATAAAAGCAATAACTAACAACTTTTACTTGAGATATTTTTTGATAAAACGAAAAATATTTGAAAAATTTATCTATTTTTAATAAAGTATCAATTTTTTCATACTTATATGTAACGTTTCCATGGTCATGATAAATAATATCTCTGTTGAAAATATTAGGCCAAGTTATTTCTACTCTACTGCTAGAATGTATTTTATACAAGTACTTTGTGATGGCGGGCGGTCCCGTAGTGGCCACAGCTGATTTTTTTATAAGTTTTCATTTATACCAAAACGCAAGTACCACAATTCGCTTACCGATTCCACAATATGTATTAGTATTAATTATATTATATATATATAATTTAGCTCTGCAGGCCCAGTTGGCCCATGGCTTGGTTTACAATTTTCCTCCATCCTTTTTTATCCTTCGTCTTCTCCTTCCAGTTGCTGATGTTGCATTCATTTATGTCCTTTAAAACTTCTACCTTCCATCTCGTCCTTGGCCTACCTTGTCTCATTTTGCCTCCTATGGTACTTTCTAATATCTTCCTTGGTGTTCTATTACTGTCCATTCGCATTATGTGCCCCATCCATCTAAGTCTGTTACTTTTCACTACTCCTACTATGTTATTAATTATATTATTAGTAATATATATTTGTATTGATACCAATTTTAAGAATTTTTATATTTAATATATATAGTCGACAGTTGAACTTTGAGAAATTCTTTTACAGATAAAAAGTTGTTAAATGAGAACAGCTATATTTTACAAAATATTTTATTTTACTGGCTGCAGTTTCGGTTATCACCATTGTCAAAGTTTAACTTAAATTAACGTTTAATGTAACTAATATTTTCCACCTAAGAGCTTGGATGCGGCTCTGGGGCCGCCGGTTTGTGGGGCCTGCCCTGTAAGATGTTCAGAAGCCATCGACATGAAAGTAATAATGTGCAGTCTGTCCAACAGCAAGTGTATTTGCAGGTAGTGGTCGTACAGTATAAGGCCGTGCGATTGAAAACTAATCTGTGTATACATGCATATATATATATATATATATATATATATATATATATATATATATATATATATATATATATATATATATATACATATATTAGAGTGGTTATTGCAAATGATGTATGTAGTTGACGCCCGATAATTATCCGCTATTATCAACACCGTGAATCTCTATAAATAGTCATATCAGTCACCTCGCATATTACGCCTGACTGTTCATAATTTAATGAATGCAAATGTGTTGATAATAAACATATGTACTACTAAAGTGAGACCGACTCGGGATGGGCTGGGCTGGGCTGGACTGGGCTGGTCAACAGCGAGAACAGATGATGGCCGGCGCCGGTGGACAAAAAGCACTACAGCTCGTACTCGACTTACACGGTAGAGGCGGTAAACACCGCAGGGGGCGCTCCTAGTGCTGAATCCAAACATTTCTCTCCGGGGTGGAGGGCATGGGGAGAGGAGGGCGTCAATTTGGCTTTTGCATGGGGGCGACATGTATAGTAGCGCCGCTCCTAACTGAGTCCTGACTAGGGTTGCCACCTCTTCGGATCTGACCTGGAGGTTCCGGGTTTTGCAGGTTTGTGCCCGGGTTTCGGGTTTAATCCGAATTTCTCCGGGTCGCGCGAAATATTAATATCTAACTATTTTTTATGTAATACTGACGGTTTGTTACACGTTTTCTGCCTTTCCTACACTTCAAGTATTTTCTGAATTTCTGACCCCCGCTCTTCAAGTAATTTTCTGAATATCTGCGCCTCTCTTTCATCGCTTTTTTGATTTCCTTTTCTTATTTTATGAAGCATATATTGTATATATAATAAATATTTACTTAAAATCCATTCACGATGTTTCTTTATCTGAGTAGGTTATGGTAGGGTGGCAGTTTTTTTGGTAGCCACGAAAAATAACTAGACATGTGAAAGTAAAATATCAAAAAGTAGATTTTTTCTATTTAATAGATTTTATTTAATATGAGCTGATAATATGTTCATGTATATTAATTGAACATAAAAAATATACAAATAAGATTGGAAGAATGTCATTAGTTTTTAATGTCAAATTTTATGCAACTAAACAAAAAAATATCATGGCTTACTCAGATGAGCAATGGATTATATTTAAAACTAGTGGTGTGCCGGCTATCCGTAACCGTATCCACGGATGATCTGCAAAAAATAAAAATTCATACTCGGGTCCGGATCCGTTTTTCTAAGTCGGAATTTAAACAAATATGTTATAGAAAAATTTAAATTAGTTTTCATACAAGCTTGCATCTAAAAATGCCCAAGGTGGAGTAAATTTTATTTTGGCGTTTAGACTGATGTTAAGTCGAGCATAACATAATTTGCTGGTGGTTTTCGAAACTGTATTTAACCTGTACTGCATTCTAACAATTGAACGGTCTATAGGAACAGCGCGATATATCTCTATCGCTTCAAGGTCTCTGTACTTACATGGAATATACGTATCCGTATCCACGAATCAGAAAACAAATAATCCCTATCCGTATCTATATCCGCAGATCTGGCTTTTATGTGATCCGACACATCTCTATTTAAAACACAACTTTTTTTGCTCCGGGTCAGAGTAAGGCGTTAGCGTTAGGTGGCAACCCTAGTCCTGATCTAATGTCACTCTTGTGCCAGAATAACTAACAATAAGCAAATGAAGCTTATGCCAATGCACAATTGCTAGTTCTGTGAAAAACATGAATGGACTCATTTATGAAATGAACCAACAGACGCTGATAAGAGCGAGTCTAAACAAACATCAGAGACATTTTTATAGACACTGGGAATCGCCATGTTCAAAGTATAATTACACTTCAGCCTTAGATAACAGGCAATTGTCTCAGTTGGAAATTAGTTGGGAGAATCGCAGGGATGCGGAAAAAAGCTGTAAAGGGGAAAACTACAACCGGCCCTATCAAATCAACCAATATATTATCAAACTGTATTAGAAAAACGAAAATTACAATAATAAATTAAAAAATTTATTTGAAATGTGAATTTTCACACATTTCAGGGTTTTGTTGACATTTAGTAAGTGATGACTAATTGTGGGTACATATTAAAAATCATAAATTTTGATAACTTTTGAAAGGATGCATTTTCACAAAAGTAACAAAAAAAATCGATATTTTTCGAAAAAATAATCTTATCAAAATTTCCTATTAAACTATTCAAATTCCCATCAATGAACAAAAATACCATAAAAAATAATTTTTCAAAAATAAAAAAATTTATTCACGAATTAGAATACCCTACTCAAAATAAAAAATATATATTCCTCACGATTTGTTTTTTGAACTTTCGGTCAACAATTCTCCTATATGTGGGTTAAAGACTGGTACAAGCATGCTAAATTTCAACTTTCTAGACCCAACCGTTTGACCAAAATTTTTACCGTACAGAACGTACTGACGTTATAAGGGATTTTTTGGTCATACGTACAAAACTCTAAACATAATAGAAAAATACGAATCTCTCAGATCAATCTTATTGACAGCATAATATGCTATGCAACTAACCTATGTAGTGAAATAACACAAGTCATATTAAAGTGTATATTTGTAAATGTACATGTGATTTCATGAGATCAATCAATCAATTATAATAACAGTAAAACTTATAGCTAGCAAAAATCATAAATATAAAACACATAAAAATGCCGTACCATCATACCAAGTTATATTAGTAAAATGTATGAAATAGTAAGTCATCGGTTGAGAAGTTCTGTAGTCTCTGTGGAGCTGTCCTGGAAGGCGAGCAAGGGCCTGCGCCGTGCGATGTGCCCCAGCACGTTGGACTTGTAGAGGACGTTGACGGCCGTGCACGCCAGCACGAGGACGAGCAGCGCCACGAGCAGCCCGCGCAGGCTCTCGATCCCCGCCAGGACCCTGTCCATGTCCGTGAAGTCCACATTGGGGGGGAAGCCAGGTGTCGTCTCCGGTGAAGATGTCGTGTCGGGGCCAGCAGTCGAACTTATTGGACTGGTTCCATTGTAACAACCTGTCATGTTATAATCAACGTCAAAAATCTCTTACCAGATACAACTATGAATTTTCACACACTAAATGTTATATTTCCTTATATTTATTGGTGAAATAGCGTCAAAACTATTTTGAAAGCCATTTTTCGTTTGTTAATTTAAATATTAAGAGCTCTCATTTACCATTTTTTTAAACATTTTTTCAATCGTAATCTGATTTAAATAATTTTTATTAAACATTTTTGATTAAAATGGCATGAAATATCTTTATTATTTTTACTGGTCGCCACATGCATAAGGAAGGTGATCATACCGATTTTGATCGATTTCTAGTAACGATCGGTCAACTGGAAGTGGAAGTTCACTCGTGTTATTTTTAAGTGTTATACGAAAATTTCGGAACACAAATATTTCTAAAAAAAAAACTTTGAAGAAATTTACTGTACAACAAAAGATTTGGAACTTTTATTTATTTATTTGTTATTATTATTATTTACTTAGTGAAATATTTTATTTACGTAATTCACTATATGGATACGCTACGTGTGAAAACGCCAAATGAAGTTCTTGATTTAGTTCAAAAATTTTAAACCATGGCAAAAGGTATCTTATTTGAGTACTTTGTTTCTTAATCCACACTTAAAAATGTTTTATTTGATAATAAATAAAAAAATAAAATAATAATAATAATAAATTTACCCATTAAATAATAAAAGAGTTACCCATTAAAAATGACTTATAGTTCCTTGCAATTCCACAATTAATTTTACTTATTTATTTTATTACAAGAGTAAACAAAAAAAAAAGAAGATTATTGGAAAAATAATTGGATCAAAAATGTCTGAACTATTCTGAATTGAACCGTACAGACAGACATAGGTACATGAGTTCAAAAAGAAATTACATAAGGGTTGGCTGTGGAAAAATAAAATAATGTCTATTGCAAACTTTAAATAACAATTGAATAATGTTTCGGCACAGTCTTTGTAATCATTAAAATTTGATTTTTTTAAAAAATTATATAGTTTTATTGGCCATTAGTCTATACAACCATATTGGCCAGCTATTTATACATTATATACAATATATTTTTTGATTTCACAGGTATAGAAAAATAAACATAAAAAACTAAAGAAGCTGTTCAAAATGACCACCGTTTTCCTGCAGACACAAATTTAGTCGTCTTTTCATACTATCAAAAGCCTCAATTCTAAGAATTTGAGGAGTTATATTGGCACACTGTTTTGCAGTTCCTCGATATTGCTAATTGGAGTCTTGTATACATTATTTTTCAGATAAGGGAATATAAGTAATCTAAACTAGTCAAGTCTGGTGATCTAGGTGGAAATTCTGGATTTGAACGTAAACTAATTATTCGATCGTCAAAAAATCTCCTTCAATGAAAGCAATATCTGGAAATTGTAGCCGAAATTCCTTTAAACATGGCACCGCACTGTAAATCCATTCGCCGAACACCATTTCGAAAATATGATTCAATCATAAATTTTTTGGGTTCTATTGTAAAAATGTATTCTACTGATGACAGTTAATTAATTGACAGTTAAAGCTTGCAGTACACATTATTTTATTTTTCCACAGCCAACCCTTATGTAATTACTTTTTGAACACATGGTAGATGAAAGCCTAAAAACTTACCTATATCATAAATATGTACATCTTTATATTTGGTGAGATTGTTCGATAAAACAGCTCCTATGTTATAACGCTCCATGTCTGTGAGGAGGGGCTCCAGAACATGGCACTGGAAAGCGTTGTCCCTGATGTTCAGTTTACGCAACATAGGCAGCGAGTCATGTATCCCGCGCACGTCCAGCTTCTCCAGCACGTTCCCGCTCAGGTCCAGGCGTTTCAGCTTGGGCAAGTCGGCGAGCACGGCCGCGTACACATACGCCAGGCCGTTGTTGCGCAGCTGCAAGAAGTCCAGGTGCGGCAGGTGGCGCAGCGCCGGGCTCGTCACCACGGTGATGCGGTTGTCGCCCAGGTACAGCCAGCGCAGCCTCCTCGCGGCCTGGAACATGTCCGAGGGCAGCTCCACCAGGCTGTTGTGCTCCAGGTGGAGCTCCCACAGATCGTCCAGCTTCGCCAGACTGTCTGTCGACAGTTGCTTGATGTCATTGAAGGACAAGTCCAGCTTCAGCAGGTTCTCCACTTGTTCGAATGTGTTACCAGCTATTGCGGACAATTCATTGTTGTTCAAGTTCAGTTCCTGCAGTTTGTTCAGACCTGAAACATTCATTTTGCACCTGGCGTTTCTTCACTACCAACTACCAACTACGACACTCCACCAAGTAAAAAATTCAGGCCTAGTCGACTCCGGTGTGGCTTTGGCTGGCAAAAAGTGAGTTGCACAAAAAGGGCAGTACGTTGAAAGTCCATTTAAATTAAGAATGCAGTAGGTGGCACTGCGACTCGAGAATGCTTCACATACTGCAAATACAGTATAATTGTGAGAAAACTGAATTAAAAATGAGTATTCTTAATAAAGCAAACCCGCGGCCGCAAGCGGTAAAACATTTGTACTTGCCGTTTGACAGCTAGCGAGTATGATGGTGATCCTTTATAATACTGGCAGGGCCAGCTTCAAGTTCTTTTTCAGCCTTATATATATTTACTAGTTACAAGTTAAGTTATATATATTTTAAAACATTTTTTTTTTTTTGTATTTTTATATTACAATACTATGTTTTATAATTTCTCATAAAAAATACAAATTTATTAGTTTGATAATATTATATTGCTTTACTGACTTTCGTCAGTAAAATAATACATAAAGAGTTAAGATAATTTTTACAGTATTTAATTTAAATGTCATGGAAGTGACCTCAAAAATACATAACTGCATGTAAGCCTGGCTGATCAGAAACAAGATCAAACAGCTCCTCTCTCTTTACACACTGCATTTTTAACTGAAATGAACTATAGTGTATTTTTATTGATTTTTATCATGAAGAATCTCATTGAAAATCCCGCAGCTCAAACTTAATGTAGAACAATGAGACGTTAGCGGAGTGCGATCCAGTATCGACGTCTAGGACGACTACTGCCGTTGGTTCAACATTCGACCGTTGGTGTTTTGACTCAAATGAATTTCACTGGGACATTTTTTCCCATCCACCATACAGTTCTGGCTTTACGCTAAATTCAGGGTCATGTTAACAAGATTGAGAGGGCAGGGCAAAAAAAATATATATATTTGGCCCCTTAATCTAATTGGCTTGAACAGTATCTAAATAATTCTTATGATTAATAAAATAACTTTAGTTATTCATTTATAACCCCATCTCCAGGATTTTTATGTTAGAAGCCAACTGGAAAATGAGGACGAAGTGAAAACGACAATGACTACCTGCCTGGCAGCTGGCACTGTACCAACCTGTGAACGTCTCCGGGGATATATCGAACAATTTGTTATGATCCAAGTGCAGAATTCTGACGCAGTAGAGCTGGCTGAAGGCTCCCCGGTCGATGACGGTCAGATCTATATTGTCCAGGTACAACTCTCTGATATAGTTGGATTCCTCGGTGACGAAAGCATTCGGTTGAAGGCGCTGAATCTGAGAGACGAAGCGCACCTTGTTGTTGGCCGTCCTGAAGGACACGCTTCTCGTCCTGTACGCCTCCAGAGTGGCGAACTCCTGGGGACGAGTTACGTTCGCCATTTCCACACATTCATAGCTGTCATCACAGTGTATGGACTTCAGCACGAACAACAATATTAAATTTAACAGCCACATCTAGAATTCTTCAGCAAAAGTTCCTCCAGGATATTCGTCCGCACACCTTGCTCGGACGTCCGGTAACAGTGTTCGAATCTAAGTCAAAAATAGACTCAGAAGTAAAACCTAAATAACGCTTTATATAACATTTACGAATATGTGCGAAAATTAAATAAGGATGGAGGATGGGAATTTAGGGAGGGAATAATAGTCGGACGTTGTCGGAAAGCGTCTGCTTACATTATTAAATAATAAACGCACTTTATTTATTTTTTTACAATTAATTACTCCAGTATTATAATACAGCTCATCTATTACTGTTATAATACTGTTAAAATCAAAGTGGAAAGCTTTACTAATTCGGTGGACCTATGTAAAGATTTATAACAAGGTAAATTATTTACATGCATGCCATTAATTGTTCTCATAAAAATAAAAATTATTAAAGCCAGTATTAATTTTTATTTAGGTTTATTTAAAATTTTTAAGAGTGTAAAAGAAGTAAAAATTATATTTTTATCTGAAGTTTATTTATTTATTTATTTATTTATTTATTTATTTATTTATTTATTTATTTATTTATTTATTTTATTTACGGGACACACAGACAATTTGTCCTTTGATGCATCCCTACAGATTCACAATAGGTGTGTTCGATTTGCACATTTGCAGTTACTGTTTACTGCCGCGTTAAAAAAATCTGTTTGGTCGCAGTAACTGCAAATCTGTTTAATTTGTCGTAATTTACTGCCAGTTTATGACGCTACTGCGAAAAGGTTACAGCTGTTTCTCTTGCGGATTATTTGTTACGGCTGTTAACACTTTAACGCGGCAGTAAACAGTAACTGCAAATGAGCAAATCGAACACACCTAATATATAAATACAGTTGAAAATATATACAGGTAGAAACAATTAACTATACAAATGTAAGTATAACACCCTAAGTACATAACAATTCACATAGGAAATTATAAGAAAAAATACAAATCACAATAATTCACAATGAGTGAGGAGAAAGCCTTAATAACAAATTTGTCACCATGAAAAAGCTAAAATATTATAAAGTTCAGGGCGTAAATACAACCGTTCCCTAATCATCATAGATGCGGGAGACAAACATGCAATAACTGCATCCGATCAAAACCGCCAAAGGAAATTTGGCTAAAATTAAAAATATATATTTTTCAGCTGCCTAAATGATTGATAAAAATAAATAAATAAATAAATGATTATTACTACCAAATATTGATTAGTATTTGAATCACTAATGTTCACAGACCTAGAAATATGAAGATCAGGTTATACCAAACTATATTATATCCCAGCGATTCTTAAACAGTGCGCTGCGGCGCGAAAATATTACAATATTCCTCCAACTGCGTTAGTTAGAACAGTTTTTACTTGGGCCACCGCGGAAAAATTCTGAAACATTAAGGGCGCCGGAACCCGAAAAAGTTTGGGTACCACTGGGTTATAGGCATCTAAAAATCTTCGTAGTTTATTTAGTATAGAAAAAATTTGGTACTTTAATCATTTAATACGTTTCGAGATTAAGAGATTTTTTTAATGGTATAATTTACATTATTTGTGAAAATTATCAATGGAAAGAAAAAGAATCACTCAGCTTTTTGGACAATACGTATATTTTAGAAACACAACGTTTCGCTAAACCATTGTTAGCTTCCTAAGGTGCTATAAACAATAACAATAGTAATATTAAATCATAAAATGATATGTTATACTATTACCTAATCTAATGTTACCTTAAACAATTTCCTAATAAGCGTAAAATTTTTGAATTTTTTTGGTAAATTAGTATACTTATATATTTACCGACCGCCAACATATATAAGGGAGGTATTGTGATCATACCGATTTGACATTTCGAGATTTCGATGGATCTCCACGAATTGAGGTCCCTACATAACGTTTGGACTATTTTTAGCATGATGTCTGTCGGTCTATCTGTCCGTCTGTCCGTCCGTCTGTCTGTCTGTCCGTCTGTCTACACGAGCAGAGCAAATTCGGCTGAAAGGATTTTTATGAAACTTTATATTTAAGCTTCTGCCATCAATGGCACGAGTTGATCAACTTTTGGTAAAAATCGGTTGACTAAAAATGGGAGTTTACTCGTGTCGATTTTAAGATTTTTGCGAATATTTCACAACAGGAAAATTTTACGAAAAAATTTATTGAACAAAAGTTGCTATAAAAGCAATAACTAACAACTATTATTTGAGACATTTTTTAATAAAACAAAACAATTCGAAAAAATTTTCAAAATTTTTTCTACGTCTCTATTTTTTTATACTTATATTTAACGTTTCCATGGTCATGATAAATAATATCTCTGTTAGAAAATATTAGGCCAAGTTATTTCTACTCTGCTGCTAGAATGTATTTTATACAAGTACTTTGTGATGGCGGTCGGTCCTGTGGTGGCCACAGCTGATTTTTTTAGCCTTAGATCACAAATATATGGTCACTTTTGAGTTAATGTCTAAAATTTTGACATTTGCAGCAAAAAATTTAAAACAGTCCACAATAAGGCTCAGAGCCGATGAAATGTTAGCCTGCCTCCTTTTTTTAACTATATAAACTAATACCTACTTCTTATCTATATGAACAATTCCCAAATTGTGCGCCGCGGAAATATTCCAACATTCCTCCAATTGCGTTAGTTCGACCAAACTTTTGACGTGGGGCGCCGCAGAAAAATCTATGATACATTAAGTGTGCCGTGAACCGAAAAGTTTGGGAACCACTAGTCTATCCCATACATACATACATATATATGGCTTCGATACTTGGACCTTAACAAAGCGATATCGACAACAATTGACAGTTTTACAAATAAAATATTGCACCGAATTTTTGACTCCATTCAAATTTATGATGAATGGAGAACCCGCAAGAACAAAAATACCCCAAAGTTGTACTCAAGGCCGAGTATTACACAAGAACTGAGAGATAGATTACTACAGTGAATAGGACACGTTATGTGGATGAGGGAGAACAGAATGATACGGAAGATATGGAAGGGAAGAATGAATACTTGTCGACCAGTGAGAAGACCTTGCGAGAGATGGAGAGATCTAACAAGTATGGTGTACGAAATCCATGAAAAAACCTGATAATTAATAGATCAAGATGGAGGACTTATGTGAGTGAGGCCAAAAGTCAATGGTTGAATTGGTTGCATCTAATGGACAGAGACGACAGGTCAAGAAAGGGTCGTAATTGATTTCGGAAGTAAGACGAGACGGGCATGAGAGCAAATGGACGTTAAGTCACCGTCATTCCGTAGCAAATAACAAAGGGACCGACAAAATGGGATTTACGTAAAACTAATATCCGGCTTCAGCTAAAGTCGTTAAGATCCACCTGATCTATGACGCACGCAGGTATACTAATATGATTTGAGCCGATATCGGGAATAAACCGAAAATTGCAGGTTTCACGTATCGTAAATCCAAATTCAATTAGCGTCTGATATAATTGTGTGCTTACGCACGCTCCCACTATAATTGATTCCAAATATAGAAAAAGTTAATTGGTAAACAGTAAACAAGAAAACAGCAAATTATTAATGAACAAGTGCAGTGTTTCTCAACCAAAAACGTGCCATGGACCAGTAAAATATTTAATTTTCTACCGCGGATCACAAATAAATATATGTACTATTAAACTAATTTATTGTATATGGAGACTCCACAAATAATATCTCGGTAATAAAAAATCACTGAAAAATGACCAAAAATCACAGAAAATGAACAAAAGATCATAAAAAATTAACAAAAAACATAATCTAATCAAAAATTCCTGTTGTACTATTTCGGTTCACACCAATATACATTACTTAGAATTTTTTTAGATTTTTAGTTTAAACCATCTGGGCTACAGGGTGTGGGACAAAATTTTTTTTGCACAATTTTGGCAAACTCGCATCAAAATAATTTATTTTTCAAAAATAAAAATTTGATCGTTAATCCACGTACTAAGGGCTTTCATTTGATACCCTACGCATAATTTAAAAAAAATATTTTTGTTTTCGATGAGCACATATTTGTTTATATTTTTAGGGGGGTATGTTTTTTAGATGTTTTAGTATTTTTCCTATGTGCGGGTCAAAGAGTTGTATAAGCATGCCAAATTTCAACTCTCTAGGTTTAGCCGTTTGACTACAATTTTTACCGAACAGACAGACAGACAGACAGACAGACGACAAAATGACGGTATAAGGGTTTTTTGGTCATACCTACAAAACCCTAAAAATAGTAGTAGAAAGAATTAAAAAAGTTACAAATTATAATACGTTAAACTCATACACACATTTCTTGGTCAAATATTGGTCAAAATAGATCTTATTATAATATGTTTTCTGTAAATAATTTGCAGTTGAATAAAAATAATTAAATTTTTACTAATTTTTGTTTAGTTATGTCAATAACTAGTTAGGTAACAACAAATACAAAAAGACTTGACCATGTAGGATTTTTATTAAAAGAGTTATTTGAATAAAAGCGAAAAGTTGGGGGATGTAAAGTTAAAGTCAAAATTGTTTCGCGGACCCCAATTTAAGACCCGCATATATGGCATATACCATGGCGGGTTTTACTCAATGAATTACATTTACATTTTTGAAAATAAAGCTAATTTAAAACGTTTAATTTATTTTTACAGTAATTTATCATTTTTATCAAAATGTATTCAAAAATATCTCAAATCAGTTTAATGAGGATAAATCTGCAAATTATCATTCACATCGGTCAAAGGATATAAGTGTTTGTCATAAGAGTTATGAACAATAGTATGCAGATTTCTTCTCTAAGAATCTACGAATATAATTACATGTAAAAATGTCTAGAGTTTCGTAGGCATAAACAAGAAACTCTTGATACTCCTATATGCTTTGACCGCTATGAACAATATTTTGCAGATTTATTCTCTAAGAATCTGGGGATAAAATAACATATAGAAATGTCTAAGGTTTCGTACGCATAAACGAGAAACTCTAAACACTCCTATATCCTGTGACCGATACGAACAATATTTTGCAGATTTATTCTCTAAGAATCTACGAATATAATTACATACAGAAATGCCTAGGATTTCATAGGCATAAACAAGAAACTTTCATATCCTTTGACCGATGTGAATGATATTTTGCAGATTTATCCCCATATAATACTGACCTTATTTTTTATTTACACGATTATTAAACTAATTTGAGATATTTTTTAATACATTTTGGTAAAAATGGTAAATTACTGTAAAAATAAATTAAACGTTGTAAATTACCTTTATTTTCAAAAATGTAAATGTAAAACATTGAGTAAAACTCGCCTTGGTATATGCTGTTCACTTGAAGTAAGGCACTTCATGCACTTTATGAAGTAAGGCGTATGGCTAGAGAAAGAATTCAGAGGCGTCGAGCAAGTTCCACATTAAGGCAATGATGTGTTCGCCAACATGGTTGGCAACGGGTGCACTAGTATTGTAGATTAACGAACGTTCCGGGGCACAGCCTATATTTAGACCTGCATCTATTTATACATATGTATGTACTCGATATTTTGATTGACGTTCTTATAACTTTGTGATTTGGTGAATGCCCCTGATAACGGTTATTGGGATATTGCGAACCGTTGCATTCAGAACGAGTTCCCACAGATCCGTACAAAGTGTATATTAGATCAGTCCTGCCCAAAAATTCCACTTCTTGCAACAAAAAAAGTATTTTAAATAATTAATAAATAAAAATTCCAGTAATTATTCTAATTAAATTAACATGAAATATAAATAACTTTGATAAATTAATACGAAGTTAAAACACGTGATTAAGGTATATAGTTAAAATTTATTATCACCCGTAAAAATATAGTAAGAGTTCGGTTAACGCCACCTCGTTTAACACTGTTTCGTTATAACGAGCCACATTGCGAGAGCAGCTCTAAAAGCTGGACAGGCTGTTGCACAAATGTCTACTATCTCTTTTTGCCAGGGTTCACTTCTGCATGAGTAAACAAGACATTTGTCTAAGGTCCATACATTTTTGGAACCCGTATTACAAATGTATTGTAGTGTTACTAGGAATAATTACCACCCACCCACCTCCACAAACGGCTTAAACCTCCTTGCTCAATATTGATATTAGAAAAAAATAAAATAAAAAAGTACCTAAAATTGTTTTGCCTAATAAAAGTACGTAAATTAGGACCTAATTAGGCTATTTACGTATTATTCTATGACCCCGTTTAACGACGTAAAAAAAGTGGATTATATTTTATTGACATATTTGTTATATGCTCAGATATTTATTAGCATAACATTACAGCCGATTAAATGTTTACGTAAATAAAATTAGAATATAGTAAAATAATACTTACTGTGGTGTAGTTGTTCCGATCTGGGCAACTTCTTATAGCACAATAAGTCACAGAAAAAACATATTTTACCAAATTTAAAACTTGTTCAAATCTGTTTAGTTACCTACACGTTGGTGAAAATTATAAATTAATAAAAAAAACGCTTCAATTTAAATGATAACAAAGTTTAAAAAACTGTAATACAGACAACAATATACCATAATTAATCATCTATTTGTATATTGTTGGATTTCTAAATGAGGATTTTAAAAACACATACCGAATATTTGTACGTTTTACCGATTTCGATATACGAATTATTGAATCAGCATTGAAATTGGGAAAAACAGGGCCGCCCCTTGACGGGGCCAAATGGGGCACCTGCCCCAGGCCCCGCGCCTTTAAGGGCCCCGCGCTTCGACCGTCAAGTAATAAAATAATAAGATACTTTAAAAATATTATTCCAAGTTTTATAAATAGTTGGAAAAAATTAATATTTTTATTGAATAGAAGTATGTGTACTCGTAATATTAAAGTAATATTAAAGAAAATATCGTTATTCAATATATAAATATAGATGGGGACCCGCATAACCAGTTTTGGGGCCCCGCAACTCCAGTTTGCCCCAGGCCCCGCAAATGCTAGGGGCGGCCCTGGGGAAAAACATTCCAAACATAAGTATATTCCAAATGTGGTTGAACATTTTTGAGTGGATATCAAATGAAAGCTCTTCAAGCATTTCGACAGCAGTTCTCTTTTTCATTTTTGAGATATGCTGCAAATTTTTAATATGGTTGACGAAACTTGTAAGGAATAAATAAATACCAATTATACGATAATTATTGAACATAAAAATATGTAAAAAATTTTATAGCTCCACATAAAATGTAGAATGTTTGTTTAATGATTTTTTTATAAACATACGTCAGTAATCCGTGTGAAATGACGCGTAAAGGCCGCATTATTTAAATTGTTATATTATTATATTATAAATGACTAATTAGAAGAGCAATATAATATAATTATGGGGAGAATGTTTAAAATAATTCAATACAAATACATGTGTAGGACATGATGTACATCCATTTCAATAGTTCTCGAACAATGATTGCGAGACGCAGCATAAGAACAGTGGGATTGTCTAATGACGCAAAGACCGTATAAATATTAAACAAACTCGGCATAATACACAATGCATGCTTAATGAGGTCGAACAATTATAGATTATTAATCATGGTAAATGCCGTTCTAAATATAACAACTGGAAACAACAACACTGGAACATTCATGTTTCCCACGCCGCAACCCGCGCACACGTAACGCATGCACACGAACGCAACAATAAAGAAAAAAACAATGTAGGCCAACGAAACGCATCTGTCACCTATTTATTTACACGTTCGCAACCTGTCACCCACCCATCGAATCTAATCGATATTACATCATATGAGAAGATAGTACAATCAACAAGACATTCCATAAATAATCTGTCAAAGATAACCTAAAAAACTTACATTGATTTCATTGAGGAAGAAGGTGGATGAATAACTCTGCGGTGGAAAGTTCGTAACGACATTCGTGGTCATTTTCGCGTCTTATAACACCGATGTTCAATCGAAACAACACAAACACCTGAACTTTATGTTCATTTAAATATGTTTAGGTTTGAATATACACAACACGATACTAATGCGAGACGAGCGACTCAGTGACGGGTGACGGCAGTCGAAGGTATCGTTCACCGAGACAGTACGCCAGCGCCTGTCATTTGAACGTGCGACCGAGCGCGCGCATAAAATATTTGATAAACATGTTGATATTTAACAAATATCAATAATAACAATCTAACTATTTAGGCATTTGCAAGGTTTTACATAAAATATTCGCTGTCGATGGCCTCCATCTTATCACTATACCCATTCAATAACTCACCTCGCACCTCGGTACATATGTATGCATACATAAAAAATACTTAGGTTCCCTACAATAATGTACGAGGCCGCAAATGTATCGATTATTGAGCTTATTGGCACTATATAAATATTATGTGATTGGCGTGACATTCCCACCGTTCCTATTATTAAGATTAAAATGCCATACCGTGACAAATAACGCTGTTTTCTACTCGTAAAAAAAAGATATGAAAAAGCATTTTTTTTTTTTAACTTCGCCCTTTAATTATTGACGTTAAGTAGAGTATGATGATTTAAAAACTTTAAACCCCAATTCTCTATCTTTCTTCATTTTCAAGAGGTAATTTTTTGGAATATTGAAAAAATAAATCGGTAAATACATTTTTTTTTTTTCAGAAATCGTCTTAAATACATTTAGGATTCAGGATTCTAAATATTCCAACCGCAGGTAAAAAATAGTAAAAAAATCATGATTTTTTTAATTTTGAAAAAAAAGATTTTTCCAATAAAGCATTGAATTATTAAAATAAAAAGTTTATTAAAAAATATATATTACAAATTTGATATAAAATCACATAAAAAATACATGTCCATCAATCTTTTAACATTGCTAAAACGTACAGCATCGTATTATGCATCTTGACATCGTATCGCTGGAGTTGGGCTTGTTTCACGAGCTCCTGAAGACATACGTCCAGTCCAGCGCATTTCAGCACTATCTTCGACCTCTGGCTGTTGGCAGCAAGTGCCCACATGATGGTGACCACCGTGTGCCTCTCTTCCGCGGTGCCCTGGGTCAACTTGGTCCGCAAAGTCCGCACAAAATCAACATTCGAAAGAAGCAACACCCTGTTACTATGATGGAAGGACATATTCCTCAAAACAGCCAGTGCTTGCAGCTTATCCAAGCACTTAGTACTCGTGGCTAAATTCAATAACAATTCGACGTGGTCCGGACTTTTGGCTAAGCTGTTCTGACCCTCGGGATAATAAGTAAATGTTAGCAAAAACTCCAGTAATATATTCTCGATGGTGTCCCAGGGTTTTTGGTGTCTGGTCAGCACTGGGTGGGCTTTACTGAAGCACTGAAACAGTTGACTCTTGGCCAAGACGTTCCTGCATTCAACAGAACTGCAAACATTCCGCAACAAATGGAAACAAAGTGTAAGTACGGTGATATCCCGCGCTCGGCTCACGTGATCCATTTCTTTGAGCAGTAAACTGACGACAGCGTGCAACAGAGAGACTCCATTGGGTGTTTTCCGCGGCCCAGAGCCCGCGGCTGGATTCGTCAGTATCAAACTCTGACAACTCTCATTGCATC
The DNA here is from genome assembly GCA_963971575.1 of Liopterus haemorrhoidalis. Taxonomy (NCBI): domain Eukaryota; kingdom Metazoa; phylum Arthropoda; class Insecta; order Coleoptera; family Dytiscidae; genus Liopterus; species Liopterus haemorrhoidalis. The sequence continues at coordinate 37,078,040 of OZ020612.1, read as the reverse complement.
CACTGCTAAAGGTGCACAACATCTTCAAGGTTACTGCCAGTAGGGCACGATCTGAACAACACCACGTCCAAAATTTATGGGTCAAATCTCCAAGACCTGCGTCACAGGCAGCTTTCTTCACGGACGAACTCTTCAGCATAAAATTCGTGAGCATTCCTAAAACAAGCTCCACTTCTTTTAAAAGGGGGCATATTTTCTTTTTATCAGAGTTTTTTCTTAACGAGTCCAAGGAATGTATACTTAGTTCGAGTTGCAGATTTTTCAGATTTGATATGACGTTAGAAAGTAGGTCTTCGTTTAAGGCACACTTTTTGGCCTCCTCTGATACGTTGAGGAGACTTCCGAGTGCTCCAATAATCACACATCTCTTTTTATAGTCTTTGGGGGTCTCCCAGTTTTGTGTTTCGTACATTGTCAACAAACTCTTGCATATATTTGTTCCGGCACTTGTCGACGAATCTGATTTGATTATGCCACTGCTGTTCTTATTTTGTAAAATGTCACTACCGAAAGATTTATTCGAGTTGGAAAGTGGATCTTTGTTCTCAATGTCATCGTGATAAAATTCTTCCAGTTGGTTTCTGTCAAATAATGTCACAATACTGAGCACGCTGCTTTTATGGCAAGGTCCACTGCGAGCTTCACCTGATAATAATACAGTCAAGAACTTAAGGGCGTTCTTTTGCAGTTGTGTTATTTTGCTGTCTATAGAAATTAAAATGGTGTTTACAAAAATGGGACATTCTATTAACAACGTGGGTAGATCATTTAAGTCTTGATTCATCAAAACACTCAATAAATTAAAAATTTCAATCCAAAGTTTATAAGTTAAATTCGACAAGTTCGGTCGTGCTTCCGAGAACAGTTCGGGATTCAGTAGAGAAATTAGGACATGCAGGCAGTCCCTGGTAGACAAGAGCATGGAACTACAAGGCCGACTGACCACAGCGATTCGGGCAAGCAGAAGGCAAACAGATGCAGACATTTCGATCGTGCTGCAATACAACAATAACGGTCTACCATCTCTTGCATCTAATGGAGGAATACTTAGACATCTAAAAAGACTTCTTACAGTGCTATGTTCATAGAGGGACTGTGATATTTCCTCGGGATAAATCCACATTAAATTATTAATGAACAGGGTTGTTGCTCTGATCAAACTGGGAGTAGTCAAAACATACTGTTCTTCCCCACGTATCGAGTGAAAACTCTGCGTCTGTTCTAAGCTTTGGCATTTTAGATGTAAACAGAGAAACATTTCGTTTAATTCTTCGAAGAAGTTGAGTTGTTTGAGTAACGCCAGCAGTGCCTCGTTGGGTGACAGGTTTCTGTCCGTGACACAGCTGTGACACAGAGGTAAGGTCACGTGTCCGGTACTTGACACGTTGCCGTGACTACTTATGTTGGTTAGTAACATAGCGGCTTGTTCTCTGACTACGCTCGCTTCTGTGTGGTCCAGAAGTACTTTCAGTGCGCCAAGCCAAACCTGCCCGCGACACAAGCTGTTCACGACCGCAGTAGTTCCCCTGGGAGAGAGCGCCAGTCCGGACAACAGCTGCAGAGTGCTCGCTCGCACCAAAACATCTCGACTTTTCCACAAAGTGTTCAGACTCAACAACATAGATTCGCAGACTGTATCACACAGCCAGAAAGACTCCCAGTTCTTCTTGTAGGTCTGCATTTCGTTCAGGACATGATTCATTGTGGTCAGTGCGTTGCGAGTTATACTAAGACCCATGAAAGAGGAGGATGCGTCTGTTCCTTTGCCGTGATGGAAGGCGTTCAAAAGCTCCGCGAGCCCTTCTATCAATTCAGTCAACATCTTGGTAATTTCCACATCGGGATGTCTTTCTTCAGACCAGCCTGGTGTAGATGTTAAATGGACTAGACACAACAACAGCCTGTCCAGATAAGCAAGGTTGTAAAACTGTCCAGAGTCGTTAAATTTTAAATTGTCTGTCAAGACATTTATCATAAAAATGTTTTTTTGACTGTTTGAAAATGTCTGATCTACAGTTTCTGATATTAAACTCAAAAGTTGAAGACTGACTGATCGGTTATCAGTGTGTACTTCATTCTGTAACAATTTCCCTAAATGATGCCTCGAATCGAACAGGATTTGTTTAATCCAACAATTGTCGCTCTTTAGTTTTAGAAGAAGGCTTAAAACTTGAAGAAGTTCAACCAGCAAGTTAGTGTCGTCTTCATTGGCCGGAGGCGCTGTGAGGAAGCGCGTGAAAGACTGACACCACGGCAGAGAGAGCAGTTTGGTGTGATCACTCTCATTCAACAACCAAAGACTGAGGTACCCATGCAACCCTCGCAGGCATTCCATCACATCTGAATGTTTAGTTGCGTTCTGAATATCGTATAAATATTTCTGAGAGCAATACAGAACGCTAGAAGCCTTTAGTGCATTCAAGTCTTCCTGCGTTAGGTGCAAATCAGAGAAGAATTCTTGTGCTGGCCGAGGACTGCTTAATATTTCTTTAATTCCTCCGAAGTACTCTATGTTCCAGTGCATTCGAAGCGTGCTTCTACACCATTCATCACTTGAGAGAATATCGGAGAGTTTGGGCTTTGCATGTCTACTGTGTTTCCAATGCGTGCCGCATCGGAAAGGTATATTTAATTTATTTACCACCACATAAGGCAGAGAGAGAGCCTTGTCTCGCTGATGATTCAGGATATATTCGTCAAACAATAGCAAACACAGCAGTACGGAACCATCTTGTTGGATCTGTTTTTCGGTGCTGTACAGTAGTAATGTGCGTAGCAGGCAGTAATACAAGTCCAGGTTGATGGCGAGTTCTTTCCTAACGACAGTGTTATGTAGGCAGAGGTTTTTTAAGATTGACGCGCATGGTTGAACAGAATCCGGATAGACATGGTGTTGGCTTTCGAGGAGAGCGTTGTGCAATATTCTCAGGGTGATTTCAAGTCCATTCCTCTCGAGGAATGAGGTGTGCATGAAATGATCCGTAATCATGACGCTCACTTGTTGCAGAGCTGATCGTCGAACTGCAGGTTCAGCCAATGGACTCTCTAACAGTCCCAACACCTGCTGTAAACTGCTCACCTGATAAAACTGTTTCGGACTCTTCAACTTTGTCAGATCCAAATGATGGTTGAACTGGAAGATATTACTAAGGGCGCAGTCGTCTAGGGTTTTTATTTTTGGTATTTTGGCCTCGTAGTCTTTCTCTGTGGTCAGTAACCAACAGAGACGAGAAACTGCTTCGTTTCTTATCGTACAGTCTTTATGGTAGAGATAACGGAGGTTTCCTTTGATGACATCTAAAGGTGGGACACTAATGGACGGGCAAATATCTGGGTCCATCATCCTCAGAATTGCCTTCCCGAGAGCAGTGTTTTTATTTGTGTGACATTGTAACACCCCCATTGTTGGTAATACTGAATCTATTATGTTTTTCCAAATTTTCTCCGAAACTAAAAACTTACATTTGATGATATGTATTATTATGTCGTTTGCCATAGACTGTATGTCCTCCATTTCGCTTGTCAAACCGTGTGCGGCGATTTCTGTGATGACATCAGGACGAATAAAAAACAATATATGAGAGTTCGATTCGTTTTTAATGTGATTTACTCCAAGATGATTCTTGATCAGTTTACGACTCCTAGAGTACATCTCGGTCCGTATGGGCTCATCTTCGTGACTCAACAGGGTTACCAAAATGTTATCAATCACCTTCTGCAATTCCTCGTTTATGGACTGCTTTACACAGATATTAAAAAATGATTCTATGATATCGTAGTTTTTATGGAACTCGAGACTCGGGAGAGATTTTTGTAATAAATGTAAGCTTTTAATTTGAGTTTGTCTTAAGAATCTAACAGCTGCTGACATAGCATTACACACTTGTTTCAGTTCTTTGTATTTGGAAAAATTTTCAGTTTCGAATCGACCAGCGAATTCTGTTACATAGAGAAATAAAGTTTCATGAGTTCTAGGGAAAATTCTACCGAAGGCAGAGTCCAGTAAACTACTTGAGAGGGAGTTTTTCAAGTTTCTCGGTAGTAAGGTGCCAGCCCTGTTGACAGGGATTAGGGCGGTAAGTAACACGCTTGTGGTATTCAATAAATGCAGTTGCGCGACCCGCTCGAAGTATTCCATCTCTGTGGTGGCCACCATGAGCCGCAACTGGTCGAGCAGGTCCCCGAGCAGTGTCAGGGCGGTGTTCGTCCTGCTCGCGATGTCCATGGCCCGCTCGTCTCGGGCCTCCCACACAGAGGGCCGCACGCACACGGACAACAGCGCCGCCAGCCTATCCAGTAATTGTAACGCAGTGTTCATACAGGACTGGATTTTCCTCTTGTTCACCTGGTCCTGGAACGTTAGCCTGTTTTCAGATATGAACGTGAGGACGCTGCGCCAGGTCTCTAGGCAGTAGACAGGCACGCTCATTTGCTGACACTGCATCTCAAGCACATCTCCAAACTCTTCTGGACTTTTTCTGACGGTCGAGTGCTCTGTGCTTTCGTCGTTCTTCGTAAAAATCTGAAAAAATAAATGCGGGATAATTTATTGGAAATAAAACTAATAAAAATCGTCAAAATAAGATTTTTAAAATTGCTATTCGACTATTAAACGTAGCTTTCATTTTGTCCTACTATTTTTGCTAAGGCTAATAAGATATTGAAATAAACAAGGCAGATAATACTCTTACGTTATTTATACGACATAAATTCAGATTTTAAATTTGAAAAAGTTAAAAAAATATTGATTTTAAAAATTATGTACTATATATAAAAAGAGAGATTTGGCTAAAATAGTTTAAATAAAGCAATATAACAAACATTATATCTTCAGAGCTAAAGTTTCTTATTTAAATAATTATTGTAAATAAAAATTAAAAATATATGTATATATGAAGGTCTAAAAATTATTTCAATAACTTCTTCTTTGGGCACAATCAGCTGGGCTGTCTTTTGGCCTCACATTAGTCCTCTCTCTTGATCTGTTAATTGTCAAGTGTCAAAAAATATTTATATGTCAGATAACTTAAAAAATATAACTGCGTAAACACAAATTACATGGAGAATTTTCTCCATAAAATCTACGCCAAGAATATAAATAACAGTCTAAATATGTAAATAATAACAAAATATATGTAAAAATTAAATAATATAAATAATAATGTAAGGGTCAGATCTAGTTCTTGGACGTCCATTGTAATATGTTACGATAGTAACGATAACATAATGACATATATGTGACAGATTGTAAATAAACGTAGTAATAAATGCTTATATGTGCTTAGATTTGTGTGTTTTAATTGATATTATCATAAACGCTATAAACCGTTCTATCATCAGAAGTGGGATGCCTACACCTACAATTAATTTTGGCCAGTTTTTGTTGTTCCATACATAAAATATTTTGAAAATGATTGAAAAAAAGTGAAAATGACAGAAAGATTATCAGTTGTAAAAATAAATTGAAATGTCAAAAATTGGGTGACAAGAGTTTTTAAAATGGAAAACACAAGTGCTATATTATAATTAAACTGTAAAAAAATAATTAACCCCAAAACGTTGCGTACCCATATTATAGTGAGCCACAGTGATGCGTTTAGAACATATTTTAGAACCGGGAGATAAATTCATTTAATGTATTCTTTGTTCTTTGGAGATCTTCAACAAGGACTAAAACAGTGGGAACCGTAGGGTTCCGCTTAATTTTATTTATTTTACCAGTGCGATTGATAACAGATCAAGATGTAGTTTACCTGAAATAGCAAATGTAATGATCTGAAGAAAAAAAAAAAATAATAAAAAAAATGTCGGAATGGACGAGCGTTTGTCTATTGACAGACAGACAAATAATACGAAAGTAACTAGTTAGATGATGATGATTAAAGTGGTAAGAGACATATTATTGCTTTGATTAAATGAGAAGGCACGTTGCGTGTGGGATAATAAGGTCCCTAAGCAGCGACGGTCACTGAGCTTGTTGGGTACTGTAGACAACCTGTATTGAAATGAACTGATTGATAGTTGATTTGAGAATTGATAGCTTGTTGAGTACCGCAAGACATACTGGTCGTTTTTGTTTGGTTGGCGTTGGATGTTCAGGGACCTAAAGGAGTTCAGAGGAACTCTAGATGGTCAGGGACATCAAGGAGTTCAGGGGAACTCTGGATGGTCAGGGACCTCAAAGAGTTGTGTTTGTTTTGTTTCACTCTGGATGGTCAGGGACCTCAAGGAGTTCAGAGGAACTCTGGATGGTCAGGGACCTCAAGGAGTTGTTGGACCTAAAATGGTCGTGTTTGTCTTGTTGACTCTGGATGGTTAGGGACCTCAAGGAGTTCAGAGGAACGCTGGATGGTCAGGGACCTCAAGGAGATGTTTGTTTTGTTCGACGATGAATGTTCAAGGAACTCAAGGATATGTTTGTTTTGTTCGACGATGAATGTTCAAGGACCTCAAGGAGTTCAGGGAAACTCTGGATGGTCAGGAAACTCAAGGAGACGGGCAAAACTAACATTATGTTTTCGTTTACTCGGTTTTATTTTGCAGTTATTAAATTCTGATGATTAAATTCAGCAGCAGGACGGCCGTGTTACGATAATAAGTTGTTTTATTTTCCAGTTAAATTTGTAGATGCCGCGAGGACGCGGCAAGATCAGGACGGCCGTGTAAGGGTCAGATCTAGTTCTTGGACGTCCATTGTAATAAACATATTATAACATATATTAATACATATCGTAACAACGATAGTAACGATAACATAATGACATATATGTGACAGATTGTAAATAGACGTAGTAATAAATGCTTATATGTGCTTGGATTTGTGTGTTTTAATTGATATTATCATAAACGCTATAAACCGTTCTATCATATATATTTCCAATGTACGACACTGAACATCTGTCAACTTGGACTAAAAACAATATTTTAACAGTGTAATAAAGATAACGATCTAAACCAATCCGAAGCGAGGACAAACAGCTCCTATCTTCTTACACACATTTTTCTACTTTGAAATAGACCATAGTTTGTTCTTACAAAAGTGAACTGCTTATATTATCTGTCTCATTTTGTAATACGTAACTAACAGGGAAAGTTCATTTTTTATGTTGTATTTTGAAAATACATTTATAATATTATCATAGTACTGGTTCACACGTATACGCCAAAGTTTGTTTACACCACAACAATCACCAAAGTAACCAGATCTAGTTTCGTATTACAAATTGAGACAAATTATATTATTTATATTTTTCGTGTCCTGTGTTTTTTAGAAATCTCTGTACATTACCTGTGGGTTTGGCCACAGTTTCTAGCCTACAGACAGACATACACATGAGTGAGAGTATAAAGATATCTACGAGAGTCTCGTGACAGGACAAACCTTCAAACTTATGGTCATCTGGTTGCCTACATTCATCGCGTATGTTCGGAAATGTCAGTAATTTCGTGTGTATATTCGCGACTCAAACTAACGTTGGCGGCGCTACGTACGACAGTTAATGGTCGACGAGAAGCGTTTATGTCAGAAGTTTTTTCTTAATATTTATCTGTTAAAACAATATTTCGGCAAAAAATCACTGCATTTAAGTCACTATATTTAAAATTATGTCTTAATTCATATAAACTGCAGCACAACACACTAAAAATATTATACAAATATACGCTTCTGTTTAATTTACCAAGTCGCCACCAAATGTCTCACTGTTATTTGGAGTCGCGAATAGGAAAATAAATTTAAGATCCCAGCGCTACGATGGTCAATTTTTAACCAGGCTAGAGGATTTTTTTTTTTTTTTTTAATTAGATCTGCTATTTATACATTTCTGGGCACCTATTTGTTGATAAAACTACAAAACAGATTCATAACATATTGTAAAAAATATTTATTTCTACAATTTTAGTTTGACAGCTTTGTAAACACAACAAAACCAAATTTTGAATATCCTCTAGCCAAGTTAAAAATTGACCACCATAGCAGAAATTCATAAAGATATTTGTTTATACTGTGATAAAATACTTTGTAAGAAATCTTCGTTGAAAAGGCACATTGCAAATGTGCGCGGTATTATTAATTTAACAAATTCAAAAAAAATATATATATAGATATAAATGTCCTAGTTGTGACCTACAGTTTATTAATTTCGTAAAAATGAGGCATCATATTAAACAAGTTCATAGAACTAAATTAGGATGCCTTAACTTGAAATTGGATTCCCTTCAGGATAAGTTTTTAATAACTGTAAAGTAAAGAAGAGCGTGTTTGTAATCTACAGCATGAATTTCAGATTTTCAAAACTGGAAAGAAGGATATGAAAAAATACTTTTTCACATTCGGATCTATTCTGTATCTTAAAAAGTTAAAATTTAACCTCAAGGTCGAAGTTAAAAAATTTTAACCACGCTTTAAAATATTTTGTTATTCTGTAACTCTATGGCGTCAAAATTTTAACTGCGATGTGGTTAATTCAGTAGGTTATATTTGGAATTTTAACTCCAGCCAAATAATACATGGCGTTAACTTTTAACCAACTGTAATTCTAACCTCTAAACGTCAAATAGCCAGAAAAAAATGCATTTTTAGAATTAATCATGGCAAGTCTGTTTATTTTAAACAAATTATTACTCGAACAAATTGAACATCAAGAGGTTAATAAGTAAAAAATTAATATAGGTGAATAAAATATATATATATATATATATATAAATGCTTTTTAGGAGATCAGTTCGAATTAAACAAAGACAACTGCGTGATGTGAGTGATCCCTTAAATTTATCTGAAGAAACATTATAAAATACTTTCATTTGTCTAAAACTTCTACGGAATATCTCGTTTTACAAATGTTGTTTTTTTTGAATATCCCAGAAAACCAAAATATTTCCCGATATATTGCAAGTAAATATTTAAAACTTTAAAATTATGTTACAGTTACAAATTTTGATTTCTCTGTATGTTTAAAAATAAAAATAAGGTAAATATAACCTGAAAATAAAAGTATCTTATTATAGAAGAAAGATAAGACAGAAAATATTGATACATTTGCATGTTATGGTAATATTATATTATTTTCTTTCTACACCCATAATTATTTATATATAAATGTTGTACACTTCCGCAATATAGATTTATTATTCTTAAACGTTGTTCATTCACGATCCATACGCTCCCTTGTAGATAATTTCACAACATACTTTAACCATAAGGTTAAAAAGTTAGAACTTAGCGATTAGGTTATAACCTGAGATACAGAATAAGAAACAAGGTTAAAATTTTAACGCCTAGTTAATAATGTAACATTTTAACCATAATTTTTAACCAAGTCTTTTTAACCACAAAGATACAGAATAGACCCGATTATGTGCTAGATAGTGCCCCAAAGATTTTTAAGAATTATGAATTTCGATACTGAGTTGGGTTGATCATGAATTGTTATAGGCTATATTTGAAGTGAAAGTATACAGCAGATAAATACAAAAATCATTTCAGCAGTTTCCCCATGATGATTGAACAATTTAATTCGAATGTTTTTGTTTTTATATATTTATTAAAATACCGTGCACATTTGAAATGTACGTTTTAAGCGATGAGTTATTGGATAATATCTAATATCTAGCTGGAACACTCGAAAGTGACATTAAACTGTTACTCGTGTATTTGTTTACATAGTGAAAATGAAGTGTACATGAGTTGTATTTTTCCTGTTTTCCGAAAAAAAATTTAATTTAAAGGTAATCTACGATTTACAAGATATGTAATAATATACTATTCTAAAGAAATTTCAAGGAAATTTTTAGTTTTAACGAGCAAACATGCATGCATGGGCTTGGAATTTTGCCCATTTTAAGTTTTTGGGTTCATAAAAACCTACAATCCACTTTCTCTCTGCCTTCAAACGTCGTTTCAATTGATATTTTTTTCGATTTAGGTAAATTATGGAATGTTTAAGAAGGATTCTTCCTTATTCACGATTTACATTGCGGCACACAACAAAATTGATGGTTTTTTCCATGGTTTACAAAATTAAAACACAAACAACAAAAAAAAACACGTATTTCTCCATTGAACAGAACAAAACAATGTCACTTTCGTATCTTCCGCAAATTGCCACAAGATGTCAGGGCGCTTAGGAAGTTTCACCTATTTATCACTGACATTTCAGAACATCATTTTAATCATCAGACATTTAATGTTCTGTGCAGAACATATGTGATGGCACGTAGGCAACCCGCTAGGTTAGTTTTGGTGGTCGTCCTGTCGCGAGACTTTCGTTGATTTCTTGGTTGTACATACGAAACCTTAAAAGTAGGGTTAGAGGGAGTAGGTACCTTCTGTTTGAGATTCCTGGTAGATGGATCACTGCAATATTGAATTTGTCCCAGTAATTTTTCAGTAAGTTTCCTGAGACAAGTTAACACAGCATTGACGACCCGCGTAGACTGGCTGCTCGTCAGTAACTCATGAAATAACTGTAACGGAACAGTCATATAAGCGATCACATGGGGCAGCTCGTTTATGGGGAAGACTTACCAGCACGACAGTGGGCCTCTGCAAGAACACCTCTGGAGGGAAGTCCTGTAGCATAACACTGATGAAGAACTGGGTGGAATGTAACAAGATGGAGGGGTGCGGGGGGGAGCGTACAGTGGCCTCCACCGACTGCAGTACGTGCACATCCGTAGTGACGAGGGGCTGCCACTCCAGCACCAAGTACGGTACACAATTTTCCTGGACACTCGCAGAACACACAGGACTCGTATCACTAAGAATACACACGCTCAGTAGTTAACGTTGTTCATAGGTGTTTTCAGCAACACTTACCTGTTTCCGAAGTTCAGAGGGGGCACATCAGGTGATTGTGATTCATCTGCTGTGCCTTTGTTGCTATTTGCTTCTTGTGTTCTGTGTGTAAATGTTTTTGAAACATCTACTTTATCTAATTTGCGCAGTGTTGCTGAGTTTGTTCTAGTGCTAGCCTGATCCCCAGCTGCCAGTCTGTACAGGTCACTATCTCCGCTGCGGTAACTCAGAGGCAGTTCACTAACCAGTGGTGGGACAACATCACAGGCCTCTTGTTCAGATCTACCACTTTCATTGCCTCTTATTTTCTCAATCATCTTATTAACTTTCTCATGATATTTACTGGAGATTCTTGATTTAATTTTCTCTAACTCTTCTATTAATGTGTTTGGGCCAAGATATGTTAAAAGAGACTGTCCCGAGCCTGACTGAAATGTTACATTTTACGAATTATGCCTGGTTATAAATATGCACGGATAGAATTACTTTAAATATCCTGTCGAGTAGGTCCAGTACTCGTCTTTCCTCCAGCACTGGATCGAATTTGAACCAAGCCAACAATCTGTTGAGTAACTCCATATTGCGAGGCAATTCATTGTCATAAATGATTCCTGAATCTAATTTGGACAGTATGTTGTGTAAAGCTCTTATCCTGATTTCTTCAATTTTATGCCCTAAAATGGAGTATGTAGTCTACTCATATCTTCTGTATAGGTTAGGTATTGAAATATTTATTATTTGTAAGTAATATGTATATTGCCTACCTAACTTTTGAATGTGTAATGATGATATACATGCCTCGGCCATGGTTCAGTAATATTTATATTCAATCATCTACAAAATAGCACCACAATACATTATAACGTAGAGACTTTCAGATAACATTGTACATTCCGAAATATATATTTCACGAATAAATCTATTTAATTTATTTCATTTTCATTTATACCAGCATATAATTTCCAAAACAGAATACTCCAAGAAAACAGATGGCAAAAGCCGAAAAGTTTATACAAATCTTCCGGCGTCTTAACGTCAAATGACAATAAATCGTTAAAATAACTGGAAATTATTGCTATAAAGGACATTGTAGCATCTTGATTATGTGAGAATCATAAGAGTTGAATGGTAGTCAAAATAATATGTTCTGTCATTATAAATTTTTGAAAATGACAAACGGAAAGTTTATTTATTTTCAAATATCATGTTTTGTTTTCTATTTTGGTAGTCAGCCAGTAGCGAGTGGACATTTTATGTTGGTATTGCCGCCGTACACCAGGCGCGGGCTTTTATGAATTTAAATATATAAATAATTACACTAATTTATCAGCATTTTTAAGCTGCGGTGCTGCAACTATTTACCTAAAATATATTCTCGTAAATGCAAAAAAATCTTTCAGTTATGAACAATATAAACAGTAAAGAAGGCGCAGGATTTCCATATTTAGTGACGTATTTTATATTACTGGAACCTGACTAGAAATGCTAATGTTGTTATTATGCAAATTTTATTGATTTTATTGCCTGATAATTGTCAATTAGTGAGCATAGTCCTTCCCTTTCGTTTGTCAGACAGTAAAACCTTTTCAGTCTGTTATGTCTGGCTCAATTTCGTGCGGTTTTTTTCCTAATAATGTGCAAAAATCAAGTAGGAGTTTATTTGTTACGAAAGCTTTGGGTGTGAGTGCGCGCAAAGCTGTGAGTTCGGCGTGTGAAGTTCGGCGCGTCCAGCAGTAGCGTCTGGCTCAGGCTACTTCTAATCAGTCGCAGTCGCGGTCGGACCACGTAACAGCTAAACGCCAAATACCTACTTAGATTAAACACTAGTGATAAACGCAAGTGCGGATATTAACATTCTGTAGTGAGAGGTGCGGGACACTGAGTGCAGGCGAAGAACGCTCCCGAGGGCTCAGGGGTATCGCTATGCGCTACGTCTCTCACGATATCCTCTGCATCAGACCTTGGGCCATTGTAAGTGTTTCCTAATTATCTATAAGATTATGTGGGTGATCCGCTTGTCCGGCTCCGCTTAAGCACGCCACAAATACGTTTTCTAAATCTTGACCTCCTGTGTTAGTCCAACACCAACTCACTGAGACCGAGAGGATCTGCTCGCAACAGGTTGTTTTATTTATATAAATAATAATAGTTAATTTAACTTCAAACAAGTCTTCAACAATGCCAATATTTGAAGAGTTGAAGTGTGTTTGTTCAGTAAATTATTAAAAATGTGAGGAATGCACTTGGCATTAAGAACAGAAAGGTGTGCAGTGAGGCACAGTGAGGCACAGTGAGTGCTTCACCTGTGGGATCCTGCGGATTGTTGCCGCAGGATTCCTGCTTGAAATATGCAATGCGGCGATTGTAATGTGTGTTTTTGAACGAGTTGCCGTAAGTGAATCGTGCGCTTCAGGACAAATCCATTAAGTTTTATATGCAGTTAATTTATAAGAATATCCTGTCCAAGTCGTTTGACGCTCAACTGTTCGGCGCGTCTCAAGACATTACGTGGACTGTTTTTCATTTCTTCATATTTTTACGATTTCGTAGGCATAACCAAAAAAACCTTCTACCGCCACTCATGTGTCTGTCTGTCTGTTTTTGCGATAAAAATTGTGACTAAACGGCTGGTCCTACATAATTGAAATTTGGCACAGACAGGGCCGGATTTACATAACGCGAGGCCCTAGGCTACTCAAATTTTTAGGCCCCTGCAATAGACACCTTTTTTTGCCGACCGCCAACATATATACCGATTTTGACATTTCGAGATTTCGATGGATCTCCACGAATTGAGGTTCCTACATAACGTTTTGACTATTTTTAGCATGATGTCTGTCGGTCTATCTGTCTGTCTATCGGTCTGTCTGTCTGTCTGTCTGTCTGTCTGTCTGTCTGTCTGTCTGTCTGTCTGTCTGTCTGTCTGTCTGTCTGTCTGTCTGTCTGTCTGTCTGTCTGTCTGTCTGTCTGTATACACGTGCAGAGCAAATTCGGCTAAAAGGATTTTTATAAAACTTCATATTAAAGTTTTTGACATTAATGGCACGAGTTGAGCAACTTTTGGTAAAAATCGGTTGACTAGAAATGGGAGTTTACTCGTGTCGATTTTAAGATTTTTGCGAATATTTAACAACAGAAAAATATTTCCAAAAAATTTATTTAACAAAAGTTGCTATAAAAGCAATAACTAACAACTTTTATTTGACATATTTTTTGATAAAACGAAAAATATTTGAAGAATTTTTCAAATTTTTTTCTAAGTATCTATTTTTTCATACTTGGAAACATACTTTTCAAGCATGGAAACGTTACATTTCCATGCTCATGATAAATAAAATCTCTATTAGAAAATAATAGGCCATTATTTCTACTCTGCTGCTAGAATGTATTTTATACAAGTACTTTGTGATGGTGGTCGGTCCTGTGGTGACCACAGCTGATTTTTTTTAAATATTTCTAAGTTTATCACTTTCAATGCTCAGAATGCTCAGAGCAGATAACCTGTCTTGAGACATTGTGCTCCTTAATTCATTTTTAATTCTTTTAAGTTTAAAAAAGACCTCTCTTCAAAGCAGTTAGTGACAATTAAACTAAGAAGTAGTCATAGGATTACTTCTATGTTAGGTAAAGCCATTTGTATTTTTTCTTTATGCATTATTTGGTAGAGGTCTCCATGAGACTGAGGGAATTCTTCTAAAGGGGTGAAATGTATTTTTTACGGATTCCTCAATATCTCTTAGGCCCAATGAGATATCGACTTTTTGAATATTGAGGCCCTACTTAGCCTATAGGAAAATCCGGCCCTGGGCACAGATATAAACTTCTTTGACCCGCATAGACGAAAAATAGCGATACTTATGAAAAGAAAAAAAATATATATCCATACATAAATGCATTTTCGGAAAAAGAAATAATTTCTTTTAAATTTCAATGGGCAAAAAATAAAAATTCTTCAATACTAAATTCTTCAAACTATAAATTTTTAAAAATCTTTATATTTCGACACGATGTTTGCAAAAAACGTGTTTAAAAATAACATAATTGCATAATATAAAATGTTTAATGAAGTACAGTCAGCGGTCAATTGCACAGGTCCCCGAAAAGATGAAGCACAGTCAGTGTTCAGTAACACAGGGCCCAGCAAAGATGAAGCACAGTTGCACAGGTCCCCGCAAAGATGAATCACAGTCAGTGTTCAGTAGCACAGGGCCCAGTAAAGTTTGCAGCCGGCTCTGATTTTCTTAAAACTAAATCTCTGATGAAATGAGAAGTGCAGATGACATCTGGCCTTATGTGTGAAAACAGTAAGTTGCAGCGAATGATTTTGCGAGTTCATTAAAATGCCGTGTTTATTAAATATAAGGAAGATGTGGATTCGTTATCTGGTGTAGACCACATCACATGCGTGTATGCCTATGTATTTACATTATCGTATTCGCTAATAAATACGACAAATCCCCTTTGATGTGTTATTTATAACGCGCATAAACTGTTTTTGAAGCAGATCTGATAATTTTCCAATTATTAATAAACATTTAATAACCGGGGGCTGGGGGCCGGGGGCCGGGGCAATTATTGGAGTGTCGCCGTGAGGGAGTCAAAGCATCATCACGTTGTCTTGTTAGGATTTTCGATAAATGTTAGTTAGTTTGAGACAGTCTCATGCTGTGCGAACTTTTGTCAACGGCAATTGAAGAACTTGTTCACTTTGTTTCACCCGTTACATGAAACTTTCATAACACAAATGAAAAAAAAAAAAAAAGAATATATATATATATATATATATATATATATATATATATATATATATATATATATGCAGCTGTACGACTTGTATGAGAATAGGGGATAGGCATGATTTTTATTTTATTTTTTATTATATTCCTTTTGTTGCATATAAACATAAAAAACAGTTTTGCATTTTTTTAAAATTTAAAGGCTTAAAAAAATACTTTATAAGCACGAAAAACACTCCGATTGTTTACAAACTTGGCTGTGACGTCATACCTTACCCAGACTACAACCTACACAGTCTGTCATGTTGCTAGAGGTCATGTTGCCCGGGGCGGTGAAAAATTTGGACGCCCCCCCCCTTCCAAAAGCGAGGGTCTTTGGCACCCGTATGCAAGATTTAATGGAGCGTCCTCAGACAGGGCAAAATTACAAGTGTAGACTTAAAAAAAAAGGTCCTCACTTCTAAATTTCAAGTGAAGACGTAAACAAAATCTCCTCACTTTCACCAGAGTGCGTTCCTCCGACCGAATTAAATTTTATATTAAAATATATAAAATATAGAAGATGCAGGTCCCAGTACTTCGAAACATCGAAAATATTGTTCAGTACCGATGTGCACAAATACTTTATTTAGAACTCCACAAAAACAATTTATTTCATTGCCTAATGTTGAAAAACAAAAGAAAAGGAGGAAAAGCATCAATGTTGGGTAAATTGTCACTTAAAAATAACAAAATCTTTATCTGCCATTTTAATAATAATAGCGTGAAAAATTGTTTAAAAAACAAATACAAAACTTTCACACAATATACTATACAAGCTAGAAATGGCAATAAAAATTAATTAATCGATTAATTGATCATTTGATTAACCGAAATGTTGGTAAAAAATAAATTGGTAAAAAATAATCGATTATGAAATAAAAAAAATTGATGTGAAGTGTGAATTTTCACACATTTCTGGGTTTTGCAGGTATTTAGTAACTGAACGATGATTATTTGGGATGCCAAAACAAATTTTATGTCAAAATATTTTTTTATGAATTTTAATTCGAATGCCTAATACCATTATTTAAGTTTCTAAATATATGCAGTATTTTTTTTTATATAGCAAAGTTCATTAAGATTTTGAAAATTGTACCTATGGCTTCCATTGGTTGCTTACATCATAAGTCCCGCCCTTTGATTTCGTCAAACATAGAATTAAATTATAATTTCAACACTTTCCACTGGTTATTAAATTTACGCTTTTAAAAATTAAATGCAACATTTACCAAATATAACTAGAATTTTAACAAAATAATTTAAACAAAACAAAAATGCAAAAAAAAAACAAAAAATAAAATCAACAGGATTCGAAACCCTAGTTTGCAAGTTAAGTTATATTATTAAGCGTACGACAAATCCAACCACGCCACGAGAGCTACTGATGTGGTATGTTACACAACGTATTAAATAGTTAACATATTTTAGTTAAAAACACAAAAAATGCGTTATTTTCCGAAAACATAATCTGATCAAAAATTCCTGTTGTACTATTCCGGTTCACACCAATGTACATTACTTAGAATTTTTTCAGATTTTTAGTTTAAACCATCTGGGCTACAGAGTGTGGGACAAAAATTTGTTTGCACAATTTTGGCAAAAATCGCGTCAAAATAATTAATTTTGCAAAAATAAAATTTTGATCGTTAATCCACGTACTAAGGGCTTTCATTTGATACCCCACTCAGAAATTAAAAAAAATATTTTTTTTTTCGATGAGCGCATATTTGTTTATATTTTTAGGGGGGTATGTTTTTTAGATGTTTTAGTATTTTTCCTATGTGCGGGTCAAAGAGTTGTATAAGCATGCCAAATTTCAACTCTCTAGGTTTAGCCGTTTGGCTACAATTTTAACCGAACAGACAGACAGACAGACAGACAGACAGACAGACAGACAGACAGACAGACAGACAGACAGACAGACAGACAGAGGGACAGACAGACAGACAGACAGACAGACAGACAGACAGACAGACAGACAGACAGACAGACAGACAGACAGACAGACAGACAGACAGACGACAAAATGACGGTATAAAGGTTTTTTGGTCATACCTACAAAACCCTAAAAAAGAAACATATACACTCGCCGACAAAAAAATGGGACAGTCTTAATGTTGTATGTTAAAGGCTGATATAAAATCATTTAACCGTTTTATTAGGAAAATATAAGTAATGCAAGGTAATACAATGTCTGCATAAACAAATATTTTTTGTTGGTAATTTAACAGACTGTAACAATAAATAATGCCCGTTTGAACCAAGAATATATAATATTGCATATTAAGTACGTAAATTTTAATACAAATAATTCATTGTTAAAATAAAATTTTGCCATTAGTTACCCATCTTAGAGATTTCTAAATTTCAACGAGTCTTTTTTTGTGCAATAAAATTAAAATTAAGATGTAGTATTCGCTGGTGTTTTGGATGTAACCAAAAACTTTATTAATTACACTATAAAGCGTCATAAGCGAACAGCATCCACGAGACACAAGACATTTGGCAATTTCATTACGAACTGTCCAAAAACGATTGAGGAAACAAGGGCTTGTATCCAGAAGATCTGTAACTTGTCAGGCTGTTCTCGCAAATTATCGAATTGGAAGATTGCTTTTCGCACGTGAGCTCGAACTTACTGGACGCAAACTATAGCAGTCTATTGGACCGAAATGAGTAGCGGGTCAGTTTAATTCTCCAGTAGGGCGAGAACGAGTGTTTTGAAGGCCTAGTAATCTAGGGACTTTATTGAAAAGAAGAGAGCAAAGTCATCTTACCGACCAGTGTTTCAACAATACAACTAAGTAATTTCTTGAAACTAAAATTATCGATTAATAATAAATTAATCGATTAATTATTAATTAATCGAAACCAAAAATATTGTATGATTAATCGATTAATTGAAATAAAATAATCGACTATCTCAATATTCGATTAATCGTTGTCATCTCTAATACACACGTAAAGGCTTGCCTTGGAGTAGGTAGTCTGGGCCTGGGCCGTGTAGGTTCTGACGTCATGTTCAGTTTTATTACTCGGCAATCTTCGCGTTGTGGTCGGCTTTATTTCAAATTTATAATATTTTAATTAAAAAATTTCGCTGAAATATTAATTAAAATGTGATTTTTGTTTTGTTAGGTGACATAACTAATATTAACATATCAAAAAGTATACTTTTAATAAAATATAAATTTTATGCGTATCCCCTAAACTAGTTCAAAATATCTATGTCGAAATTGTGCCAGATTGTTCTCCACGCTATAACCCAGAGGGATTGAGGGGCTCCAAGAGCGAGCCTAGGCCCCGGTGAAACAATAATTCTGGCCCAAAATACTGATAACAAATGACAGTTAAATACATAAACAAAGTGTGCAGTTTAATCAGGTCGAGGTCCCAGACCTATAAATGCTATTATTTCAAATTTTATTACGTATTACTGTTGCCGCAAAAGAATGTATGTAACAAAATCACAAATAATAAAAGTGGATAGTGATTTATAAAAAATTGATGTGAAGTGTGAATTTTCACACATTTCAGGGTTTTGCAGGTATTTAGTAAGTGAATGATGATTATTTGGGATGCCAAAACAAATTTTATGTCAAAATATTTTTTTATGAATTTTAATTCGAATGCCTATTACCATTATTTAAGTTTCTAAAGATGTGCAGTATTTTTTTTATATATCAAGGTTCATTAAGATTTTGAAAATTGCGCCTATGGCTTCCATTGGTTGTTTTTAGTCATAGCTTCTCCCCTTTGATTTCGTGTACATTCTGTACACGAAACTCAATCGTGTACACTGGTTATTAAATTTACGCTTTTAAAAATTAAATGCAACAATTGCCAAAATATAACTAGAATTTTGAAAAAATAATTTAAACAATATAAAAATGCAAAAAAAAAAATTAAAAATAATATTGTCTCCTCTCGTAGGATTCGAACTCAATTTCTGGGGCAGAATGCAAGTATCTTAGCCACTGCACCAAGAAACACGTTACTGTTTAGCGTCTATATAACTATATAACTATAACATTATTAGCAAAAAAACACAAAAAATGCTTTTTGTTCCAAAAACATAATCTGATCAAAAATTCCTGTTGTACTATTCCGGTTCACACCAATGTACATTACTTAGAATTTTTTCAGATTTTTAGTTTAAACCATCTGGGCTACAGGGTGTGGGACAAAATTTTTTTTGCACAATTTTGGCAGAAATCGCTTCAAAATAATTTATTTTGCAAAAATTAAAATTTGATCGTTAATCCACGTACCAAGGGCTTTCATTTGATACCCTACTCAGAATTTTAAAAAAATATTTTTTTTTTCGATGAGCACATATTTGTTTATATTTTTAGGGGGATATGTTTTTTAGATGTTTTAGTATTTTTCCTATGTGCGGGTCAAAGAGTTGTATAAGCATGCCAAATTTCAACTCTCTAGGTTTAGCCGTTTGGCTACAATTTTTACCGAACAGACAGACAGACAGACAGACAGACAGACAGACAGACAGACAGACAGACAGACAGACAGACGACAAAATGACGGTATAAGGGTTTTTTGGTCATACCTACAAAACCCTAAAAAGAGAACCCAGTCCCGGGCTCTGCAGTCTGGCCGGGCCCCGGTAAATTTACCGGCTTCCCCCGTCTCTCGATTGCTTTCTGACTCCTGGAGGGATTGGTTTAAAAATATGCAAAAATTCCGAGTAATGCACATTTTTGTGAACCGGTATAGTGCACTCAGAGTTTTTAATGCAGTAAAATATTCGAAAGATATGGAATATTTGAATTTTTGAAATTATATTTTTTTAAATTTCATATTTAATTTTCACTGGTAAAAAGTCAAATAACAATCGCGAACCGTCAATATAATACCTAATGCATATTATAAATGAAATTAAACGTTATACGAGTACAGAGACGCAGTCAGGATTTTGTCTTGGGGAGGGCCGAATCAAACTTCGAAGGCAAGCGGCCCTCAACCTAATTTTTTGTGGCCCCTGAAGCGTTAATGAAAAACACTTGAGCTTATTTAGGGGAAAAATGTAGTTAAAAATGTAGAATATACTCTCATCCCCTTTTCTGTTTATAAAAAAATTTCAAGAAACCCTTCGGGATGTTTAAAGTTCCGTCACTGCGTATCATTTTGTATTGATGTTTATATCAAATAATAATTCCATTATTTGTTGATAAAAAAAAAAGTAATTGTTAATCTATGTATCAAAAACTGTCGTTTGATATCCCTCAAAATTAGACAAACTTTTTTTCTCCGATAAATATATATTTGTTTATATTTTTCGCGGGATATATTTTCAATATTTAAGTAAAATACGATAAGTCTCAATATTTCTTGTACTTATGTTCAGTTCTCTAAATCAGCCGCTTGGCCACAATTTCTACCGAACGAACAGACTCATGTGACGGAATAAGGATTTATACCTACGAAAACCTAAAAAATACATGTAAATATGCATTTCCTGTTAATTTAAACACTAATCATAATAAAATATAGCTTATATATTGTAAAATGCATAAGTTATTTTGCTGTACGATTATTTTAAATTTGTTAAATTCTCATTTTTTTTTTTGGATATTAAGGAGGGGGCATGTGCCCCAGTGCCCCCCCCCCCTGAATACGCCACTGTTGTTCAGTACAACTTATATCAGTCATAATTTCAAAAATAACAAAGAAGATATTAATATCCACATTTATCATCCATATTTAAACCAAATACCGATTTTTAGAGAGCGATTGTCTCCAAAACTACTCTTTTTATTATATTTCTATTTCTACTCTGTTTCACGTTTGAGGTGTCGTTTTAAAATTACATTCTGAAGGTTATAACGAAGCCAGATTTCCACTTTATCTTATCTGAATCGAAAAATTAGTTGTTTCGAACAGTTTTGTTATTTGACTGTACTAATGTTTTAGTCGATGTGTCAGGGAGGAAAAAATGGATCAACGCTGCCCTTCATATAATTGGTTGGAGCATATTTGGAAAGTGATGTATTTTCACTTGAACAATAAATATGTCGCTTTATCAAGAGTAGGCAATCTTAAAAAAAAAATTATACAAAAAAAAAATTACTATATTTTTTACAACGAAATAATTTAAAAATTATTTACTGTTGTGGTTAACAAATTTTATATTCATCTCCTCGAGCAGCGCCGTGTATTCTGCTAGTATTGTATAAAAATTGTGCCAATTGTGCTGGCCTTAGGGGGAGGGGCAAAGGCCCGTCGCACCCCCCCTTGGCTGCGCCACTGTATGAGTATAATATATATTTATTTATGTTTTATGCCGCATCTAATACATTGTAACTTATAGACCGGGAGCTCATGACAGTTTTTGGTCTCCGATTTCATACAGCATGCCTTTTGGAGGAGAGAATATTTACCTTGTGACAACAAAAAAGGGATGGTACTAAACCCTCGCACGCTTTCCGGTCATAAGGAAAATTGCATTTCCACTTAAACACAAAATTTTTGTGCTTTTCTCTGATTTAATATTGCTTGCCCTTTTGTCAAAAGAAAGTTATAACAAATTTAAAGTCTTTTAAATATATGCATGCGATTCGGAGGGTCCCAAACGGTCATGTGATCTTGTAATAAAAAAATATGATTTTTCGCGTTTTCATACAGCATGCCTATAATTAAAAGACTTTATATTTGTTATAACTTTCTTTTGACAAAAGAGCAAGCAATATTAAATCAGAGAAAAACACAAAAATTTTGTGTAAGTGGAAATGCAATTTTCCCTATGACCGGAAAGCGTGCAGGGGTTTAGTACCATCCCTTTTTTGTTGTCACAGGGTAAATATTCTCTCCTCCAAAAGGCATGCTGTATGAAATCGGAGACCAAAAACTGTCATGAGCTCCCGGTCTATAAGTTACAATGCATTAGATGCGGCATAAAACATAAATAAATATATATTATACTCATACAGTGGCGCAGCCAAGGGGGGGTGCGACGAGCATTTGCCCCCCCCCCCTAGGGCCAGCACAATTGGCACAATTTTTATACAATACTAGCAGAATACACGGCGCTGCTGAAAAAAGTATGTAATAAACAAATAATTTAAATCAATTAAAATATTTTTGTGAACCGATCACATTATTTGGCAGACCGGCCGTTAATTAACTTAAGTTAGATTAACAGATGAAAATGAAATTTAAAAAAATTCGGTCCGTGTGTGGATCTACTTCACTCATTAGATATGCCTGCGACAGTAGAGATGTGTGCAAATTCACAGTTCACATCAAATCTTATGAGATGATATTGGCGGTAGTTTAACGGGGCGGCATTCGGTGTCATGAAAGTCGCGTCAGGCGTCAGGATCAAATCACATCACCTTCGTTACGTTACAAAGTCCACGAAAAAACAATATGGTTTATTAATATTCGTTATCGTGCTGAGATTAGGAGCAGGAGTGGAATTCTCACGTAGAGAAATTCGCGATAACGAACAAGTTCGTGTTATACAGGATACCCCATTAAGAATAGTATGGCGGTGATGTGGCTACGACCGCCTTCGTCTCCTTGGGCCGCGCTTGTCTCTTAATGAGATTACAGCGATTACCGGGACAAGAGGCAACGAGCGTGTAATCATCGGACGAGATGCGCTTTAACACTTCGGATTTATGACGGGCGTCCTACAAGACGGACGCCCGGCGCCGACTACAACACGCCAAATAAGAATCATTTAACGTTCGCGAATATATATTTTATTGTAGCAAAAATGGGAGTCAAATAATTTATTGTTCAATTCCTTGATAGAGTCTAGGAATGACGACGGGTACCCGGGTACCCGCTACCCGACCCGTTAAGGTTGTACCCGGTTCCGAATTTGAATACCCACTACCCGTTATCTACCCATTACCCGTTAACTAACGGGTGATAACGAGTATCTGGTATTTAGCGGGTAATTAATGGGTAGCGGATAATTAACGGGTAATTGTGTGAGGTATTTTGAGAATTTATTTATCTGTGACTATTTTGTTCTCGATTACAGTAGAAGGAATTAAGTATGCGTATTCCATAATGCACCTGTGCTTATTTTTAGGGTTTTGTAGGTATGGACACCAAAAAACATGTGTCTGTCTGTACGGTAGAAATTGTAGTCAAACGGCTTAAGATAGAAAGTTGAAATTTGACATGCTTATATAACTCTTTGACCCACCTATAGGCAAAATACTAGTTTAAAAACCACATCACGAAATAAATATAAACAAATATATATTTAATGAAAAGATATATATTTTTTATGAGATTTTCGTTAAATATATGCCAAAATACTTTTGTCCCCCACCGTATTTCCCAGAGGGGTTGATGTTGTTGGGGTTTGTGTCGTTGAATTTTTTTTTGTTTTAATTTATTTTGTGGTATCAAAAGCAAGCTTTTAAGACGTAGATTAAGGAACGAAAAGTTGTTATTTTAAATTTTTTTCTTTTGACACAATTTTGGTCAAAAATCTGAATAAAATTATAGGTAAGGTACATTGATCTGAGCCTGAAACGTACGAGAGAAATTAATTATTTTTTTAATTAATGGCTAAATTATGGCTTATTATTTAAATTTAGTCTAAAAATAAAAGAAATGGAAGCTCTTAGTACTCAAATAACGAATATACAGTACCTAGACAAAATATTATAACCACTTATGATGTTTTAAAAAATCATTGTTTTACACAAAATCAACAAAATAGTAATACACCAATTTTATTTTTATTTTGTATTTTATTATTTCAAATTATTTTAGTACATTTATAAAATGTTATTTAATATTTTGTGTTGCACCCCTTTGCTTTTATTATTGCCGCAATTCTTGGAGGTATACTCTCAATACATGCCCTAATACAATTTTCATTTCTGGAGAGCCATGCCATACTTTTTTATTATTATCTATTAACTTGTTTATTAGTATTATTTAAATCATAAACAAGTCTTTTTAGGAGGTTCCAAACATTTTCGATAGGATTGACATCCGGCGAGTTACCTGTCCAAGACAAAATCGGTACTTTTTGTTGTTGCAAATCAGTCTCAGAATAAAAATACAGAGTTCAAGATGTTTAAAATAACATATCTTTTAATAAATACACGATATGTTAAAGAAATAAATAAAGTAGCATATGATTATATGTCGGCATTTTTAATAAACAGTTGTTTTTGTAAGTGGTTATAATATTTTGTCTAGGTACTGTACAAGGTGTCTCAAAAGAAATTTTATATTTAGTGGATCGATTAAAAAAAAAAGTAAGCCGTATATAGAAAAAATGTTTATTAATTATTAAAATACACTTTTTGGGGATTTATTTCTTAAAAATAATATCGTCTAAATGTAGACCCTCGCGTTCTCGGCACTCATTTAATCGAACAGTAAAATTACTTATGACGTCTCGGCAGGTGGACTCAGGGATGGCTGCCATTTCGTGACGGATATTTTCTTTCAAATGCGCCAGTGAAGTCGGTTTATTGGCGTAAACTTTAGATTTAAGATAACCCCATAGGAAAAAGTCCATAGGGGTTAAATCTGGACTGCGTGGAGGCCAATTTATGTCACCTCTCCGGGAGATCAATTTGCCTGAGAAAATTTCACGAACACGTGTCAGAGACATATTGGACGTGTGTGAAGTTGCTCCGTCTTGTTGGAACCATGTTCTTTGGTTATAGCCAGAAAAGTTTTGCAGTTTAGGTACCAAGAAGTTGTCTAACATCTCCACATAACGCTCTGAATTCACTGTAACTGCACGCCCCCTTTCGTCTTCAAAAAAGTAAGGGCCGATAATTCCTCGCGCCGACATCGTAGCCCATACGGTCACTTTAGGCGAATGTAGGGGTTTCTGATGTTTGCGTTTCGGATTCGTTGCACTCCAGTAGCGGCAGTTCTGCTTATTTACGTGGCCATTAAGATGAAAATGAGCTTCATCCGAAAACAAAATGTTGGTAAACGTTGAAAATCGCTCAATCACCTGATTTACGAAATTAAGCCTCTGACTGGCATCTTGGGGCTTTAATTCTTGCACCAATTGAATTTTGTAGGGGTGCAGGTTTAGATCTTTGTGCATAATGCGATTTAATGATGATCTATGCACATTTAAAGCTCTTGCGCGCTTCCGAATTGAAAGGTTCGGGTCGTCACGAATAGACTGATTAACATTCTCCACGTTTTCTACCGTTCTTGATGACCTAGGTCGCCCGGATTTTGATTTATCCAGCGTTGTACCAGTCTCTTCAAACTTTTTAACCCAATGTCGAATGAGAGGAATGCTTGGCGCATCATTTAAGTGGCGAAAACCTCGAATACTGCAGAATTTTCTACGCGCTACAGTCGCCGAATCACCGTTTTTGTAAAACTTTCGCACGCATAACGCGCGGTCTGCTCCCGAGAAACGCTCCATAGCGATTGAATTCCCAAGAGCCAGGCTACCGATTGACATAACCCCCGCGCCCCTCGGATACGTTGCGTTCACACAGTAAGCTAAATAAATATAAAATTTCTTTTGAGACACCTTGTATATATATATATATATATATATATATATATATATATATATTCAAAAAATTATTTTTAGACATCCAGCATTCTGTTGGCTTCTTACACTTATTAAATACCTACAATACCCTGAAATGTGTGAAAATTCACACTTCACATCAATTTTGCTATACTTACTTTTCATTTTTATATATTAATAAATTGCGGGTAATTAACGGGTAACGGGTAATTATCGGACAGCCGGTAATTATCTGGTAGCGGGTAATTTAACGGGTAACGGGTAATTAACGGGTAACGGGTAATTATCGGACAGCGGGTAATTATCGGACAGCCTATAATTATCTGGTACCGGGTAATTTAACGGGTAACGGGTAATTAACGGGTAGTGGGTAATATTCGGGTAACTGTTGCGGGTACCCGGTTTCATAAATTTCTATGATAATATAAATTTCTAGTTCTTGTCATTCCTAGTAGAGTCCACGGTGGCACAGGCACAGGCACTTTAATCAAATACAGTGGCGTGTGTCACAACGAATAGTTTCTGTCAGTAAAGTCAGGATGTAACAACGAAGGCATATGCTACAAAGAACGCGGAGAAATGCCATTGGACGACGAAGCACGCTTGCGAGCCGCGACCGACGCATCAAGAGCACGATGCGTCGTTATGCCTTTCACGTCCGTACTTACCTATATTCTTAATGCTATTATTATGGAAAGTTTGAGTATAGTTTTCATTATAGGGAAAGATTGTTAATCCTTTTCATTGGGAAAAGTTTGTTCATACTTTATAGTAAGCAAACATTGTTTATGCTTTTCAAATTTACATTATATAAAGGTTAAATTAATCTATTTTATATTATTTTATATTTATATTTTATATTATATTTGCTTTGTTTAATTCGTTATATTGAATAATAAGTTTGTTTTAGAATAAAGATTTTAAAGTACGCTGTGAGGCTCCAGAACCAAGTACGTTCGTTTTGGAATACCCCACTGTATCTTGAAGTCCGGCGGCAAAGAACTAGGCCATTAGCGAGGGTTTGAACCCCGCACGTGGCATATATGTATGTCACTCATTCTGATATATTGACTGATGGACATATTTCCGCATGAAAACACCACATAAAAGCAAATATGAAGTTTGAAATAAACCGCGTTTAGGCAAACAGTAAAAAGCTCCTGGCAATATTTCAGTTCATGATTGATGTGCGCTCTACAGACACGGCACACCGTTCTAGATATGTTAAATGGATCTCGTCCGAGTATTATTTGAAAGAAGCAGTTTATTTTATTGGATGAATCACGGCCGAGCGCTAACTCAGTTGCCAGTTTGAGTACGTGTTAAGTGGCAGTGAGTCGTGTAATGATAGGAGTCGGCGAACGACGAATGATCATCGGTCATCGTGGACTCATCTCGGGCATGAGCCGTGAATGCAAGCCGGACACACCTTTAGATACTTTTCACGTAGCAGTGTTTACTTGACACAAATGTTAATTACCGAGATATATCGTTCTAATGAAAAATGATAACACAGCCTGTACACAGGATACTGTTACCGCAAACCACAGATTTGAAAGAGGGCGCGCGGTGCGCGCTCTCCACCTGCCCTGTGTCGCTGCAACAAGACACTCGAGATCACCTCATTACCTCAGCCGTTCTCTGTCCACAACTTTCGTTCAGCACTCCAGAGCACTAAGCGAAAGATAATATTGTGGAATAAAGATATTGTCTATCCAGTTGAATGTTGCTTAATATTCGGGTGTCGTGTTAACGAAGGCGAGCAGTCGCGCGGTCATATGGATCAGCCGTCCTCCCTTGGAATGGACAACAAGTACATTGCCCTACTACTGCTCGTGCACGGTGCAACTTGGTTTCTCAAGTTTGTCTAAAGACCAACCCATAAACGCCACTGAATCAAACTTACCATGATAAAACCATAAAAATGCTGCGTACATGAAAAGTATAAAGACACGTGCGCTTGCTATGTCGGCCGACAGCATTCCTTGACGTTGTAGCATGCTTGTTTTATTGAATAATTGATCTTTGTAGTATATATGTACCCGCGGCAGTCATCTTGTAGGCAACCTGAAATACTTCTACGTGATGCTGGTTGCCATGATGCATTCAATAGAATTAGAGCCTGAAAAATTGGCCCGAACGGAGCTGAAGAATATTTCTCGCCATGTCTGAGACAGTGCGTGTTGTTCAAAGCTTTGCAGTCGTATTGCATACTTGTGTTTAATCATATGTTTTGTTTAATTTTGATTATTAGTTCTATTTTATATATTTTTGCTTTCATAACATAATACAAAGTATCAGTGCCGTAACTAGGCAGGGCCAACAGGAACACAGACCCGGGGCCCAGACCGACGGGGGCTCAAAATGACTTCTCACTTCTTATTTTTGGCGCCCCCCAAATGCCGGCGCCCAGGTAATTTGTCCCCTTCCCTGCCCCCATCGTTCCGCCACTGGTCACGGCCCTGCAAAGTATAGTAGAAAAATAGAAATTTGTGGCAGATGTTATGCGAATCGCGAATGAATGATTAACGATATTGTTCGCATGTTTGTTGAAGGTGTCGGTGTGGGTGTAGGGTCCGCTTAGTGAGAATGTTCGATGTTGAGCGGGCTGCGCATGCGGTGACGGTGCCCTGTTGCGGTGACATGTTCCGGATCACCTGAGCGAGCTGCGGCCCACGGAGGTGCCAGCGATGAACGAGAGCTCGCCCTCTGGACCGGAGGACGGCCTCGAGCTCGAGCTCAACATACCGTACACCGTGTGCGAGGCGCTCGTAGCCGTCATCGCCATCATTGGTGAGTATCGAGCGACAGCCGGACGATACGCAGGGAAGTGATGAAGTGTGCCTGTGCCTATGCCCGTAGGTAATGCGATGGTGATATGGGTGTTCAGAAGGGAGCGACGACTCAGGCGACGCACCAACTACTACATCGTGTCTTTGGCAGGCGCCGATTTCCTTGTCGGCCTGCTTGGGATACCGTTCGCTATTCTAGCGAGCGTAGGTCTGCCGACGAACATCTACGCCTGCCTCTTCACCGTCTCTCTGCTGGTCGTCCTCTGCACCATATCGATCTTTTGCCTGGTTGCTGTCTCCATCGACAGATACTGGGCGATCCTTCACCCCATGGGCTACTCTAGGAACGTTCGCACCAAGACTGCTCTAGGTACGATTTATCATTATTTTTATCTAATTTATTTGTGTTTGTCCATGCAAGTGTTTTGATATTTTGTTTTTTGTCATAGGGCCGTATTCATAAAACAGTCCATAATCGAATATTTTGTAATGAACATAATATATTTAATGATCATAATATTTCTATTGCTATTCATAAAAATGAACAAATTTTAATGAAACATTTCATTATGTCCATAATGCAAATGAGTAATTATGTAAAGATCATAATACAAAATGACTAGGGACGTTTATCAATTTTTTACTATTTTATGTCAAGAAAAAATGTTGCAAAAACTATTTTTTTTTTATTTTTATTTTTATTTATTTTACATCGACCTATTTCTGCGACGAGGCTAATCGCCGATGCCAGGGGCCGAGCTCCTATACTTGGGTGAGGGATGAATGATTGTGAAAATGGGAGTAATGTTAACATATTATTCTCGCCCGAATAATATCATCAACGGAGACTTGAACTAGCAACCTCACAATTCAGACTGTCGTTACAAGTCAAAACTGCGATTTAACGAGCTCGGCCACTCCGTTGACAAAAAAAAACAAAATTTAAAAATATTGCTGTCAGTGTCACTTGTCATTTGAATTTACAAAATGGAAAAAAGCAAAAACGTAAGAACTTTACGACTAACGAGTGCAGTTTATTACTTCATATATTAGAAGAATACATATGTACAATAGAGAGTAAAAAAACTAATCAGATCAATGTGAAACCTGATGCAAAATATCTTAGGGTTAATAGTAACTGATTAATTGGGGTTATAGGCATGTTTCTCATCGTGGCCTTTTCTAAATCTTCTGTAAAGGCTCATTTACATTTAGATACAAGTATGAGGACTTGTATGAGATACAAGTCAAATTGACTTGTCGCGATAGGGATTTGCAGCTAAGCACCCTACCATCTGGTGAGCGTTTCATGAACTTGTATACGACAGATAACATTTCGTTTTGTGTATTGGTTTTGTATGAAGTTTGTTTTTAAAGTTTTATTATAATCATTGAAAAATGTATAATACATATTGTGCCTATGTGCAATTTATTGAAAAGAAGAAACCCGGAAATATCGTTTCATTTGTTTCCACCAATGTCAGACACCGTACGGTTCCGAACAAAATTGGGAAAGCAAGAGGTTAGGAATCGACGCGATGTTTAGATAAACAATTTAAAAATTGGAAAAAAGTGAGCCCTTATATGAAAGTTTGCACATTTCAATTTTATATTTATTATCGCATATCTTGAAAATTCCTGTTATTGTGTGTGGGTTTGATTGTAATGCACAAGTCTGTAGGCATAATGCATTAATCTTTATGAACTTTCTGATTTTTTCAGTGACCCCACACAATATTATATGCCCAGCATTGTACTTTTCTACCCCTTCGTAAACAACACGGGAATTTCCCCCAATATAATTAAAATAATCGACAATGGAAAACTGTGCCGCCATAACTTAAAAGCATATTACAAAATGTTGTATTTAAGATGTTTACAAGAGGTATACTTGATTATAAAATTTTAAAACAAAATCAGAAAATTGCATACAACTATTTATTTTTTGCCGTTTTTTGATACACTTTTCCCTATTAGTTACTAGTAAATGTCAAGTGGTATCTGTTTAAGAATGGTTGCAAAAATATCCGCGTGGCGCTACGATCTTAAAATTTTTCCCCTATACATCACAACAATTTGTATAATTTGACAAATCCATTGACATTTGCTCATACTTTCTGTATGAGCTTACTTTTCCATATATTTGACTTGTATGAGCTGACAACCTGGTGGAAAGTTAGGTTATGTTTTAAAAGATATCTCACATTTGATTATTTTCAAGAGTTTTTTTTTTTTTTACAAGTTAAATATGTCTTTGTGGTATAAGGATAAAACTCTGTTATTAATTGAGAAAATCATAGCCAGTAATATCTGAGATGTAAAGTCGAAGGAGTATAAAGATTTTAACAAAAGAAAAGATATTTATGATAACCTTTCTGAGGAGTTAAGTTGCATGGCTAAAGATGTATCGACTAAATGGCACAACATACAAGTCAGTATAGTCGAGAGCTATCTAAAGTAGAAATCCTAGGTGCGTACATCAGTGATGCAAATGAGTCACCAGTTGCCAAGAACCGCAATGTAACAGCCAGTTGAACTGCAGGTGATATAGCTTCTGGAAATCTTGTATCACTTTTAGTAATTAATGGAGCCACCAACGTGAGCATTCTTTCAAAATCAGCGACACTCATTCTCACATAATTTCTGGAACATTAACCATCTTCTAAAGTCAGTTCATTAATCAACATTGAGTAGGCCCCATGGGTTTCTCGTCGAGATAAAAAATATCGCTGCCACCATCCACGCTTTCATTTTCGTGATTTTGATAGAAGTAATGCACATGTACTTAAATACAAAAAACTCTCCTCGTCATCATAGACGTTTTTTGCAAGTGTATGCGTGTATGCAAATGTAAACAGAGCACAAAAATGACATGATTTTAGACTTGTATATTGGCATGTGTATGTTGACTTGTATCTCATACTTGTATCTCATACAAGTCCTCATACTTGTATCTAAATGTAAATGAGCCTTAATAATTTGTAATATATTTGCAACAGTCATTTTATTTAAACGAACTTAATTTGAATTCAATATCATCGAACATTTCAAAAGGATTTGTTCGGTCTCGATATAAACGAGATCTTGGTAAAATATTAATAACTTGTTCTATAAATTCCATGTCAGAATCAGACGACGAATCCATAATAATACTCAATTTCAAAAGAATCCTTAATTACACTTTTCGTTGGTTCAGACTTACTTCTTACTATGTTTCGTGTGAATAATATTTGGCAGTGACATTACAAATTTATCTGTCAATCAATAAAATAATGAGCGTAATGTTATACTGGACGTCAATATTAACATTACATATAATGAAACATTTACTGATCATAACACCTTATTGGCATTCATGAATACAAAAAAATAATAATAATGATCATTATGCACTATTATCATCATTAAATTCAATTATGAACGTTTATGAATACGGCCCTTAATCTAGGTAAGTTATGGGCTCTAAAATTCATAGATGTTATGCGCCAAAAATAGCTAACCCTATCTTTATTTTTTATTCTGCAAGTGCTGTCCTCGGTTCCGAGTGTTTACTGATTTCTCCACGTAAACTTGTTTTGTGTGTGTTGCGTCTGCCAACACAAAGTATGGGACCTACAATTTTAACGTGGATTCCAAATTACTTATTTATTATTTTTTATTTATTTATTTTTATTTTTGGAAAATTTCTACAGGCATATCTCGGTGGTTGTCCAATACCTTCTAATGGATAAACGGTTGGAAAATTTTAAGGTTTTTTGCCGATGTCAGAGACTAGTAAAACAGACCAAGGCCTACAACGGCGACGGGTGTTAGTGTCATGGAGAAGAGAATAAAATTAACGTATTCGGTTCGCTGTTGTTTTTTTTTTTTTTTTTTGTCGTCTTCAGTAGTTAGTTAGATCATGGAAGATGCTGTGAGAATAAGAAGGAACGACATTGGAGAATCTATAAGAAAATCGCTTTGAAGCACGAGGCAGTTATGCACATTGTTACTTCTGAGACAGCTCCTGCAGAAAAGTGATCAAGGCGGAAGATGTGCGCGGTGAAGCGAGGTGTAGGGTTTAAATTTACGAGCGATGTCAGGGGAGGGCCATTAAAGGAATCCTATTAAGGCGAACATTAGACGTGAGCGACAGGAAATAACCCTCTGTTTACACGAGGGATTTTTAATCATTATGTATCGGATCCGGTATACAATACGTATGGCGTATATACGTGTGTGTGTGTGTGTGTGTGTGTGTGTGTGTGTGTGTGTGCCCATTCCATTACCATAATTAATTATCTGTTATGCTGATTCCGTGTCGCCTTCAATGGTCGCTGGGGGTGTTCGTCAATTATATGTTAAATAAATCTTGTACTTCAAATATTTTTAATATCTCCAAATATTAAATGTGTGACTCAACGATGTGGCAAAAGAATACAATAAAGGTAGTTCACCAGTAGTTTCAAAGTTCGCCTCCTCCCCTCCCGCATAATAGTAATTGGAAGAGTTTTAAAATAATGGTAGTGAGATTCCTGGAATTTCTTTAAGCCATTAAATCTGTAATCGTACCAAACGATTAAAACCAGTGAAAAACAAAAATTACGTCAGTAGGATTTTAGAATGTAAATCGTGAGCTTCATATCTCGCCCTATCACATTCGAGCACTCGAATTTATTGTATTGTATAAAACGTTATGGCGATAAGGCAGTTGACAATGAAGTCATTGCGTCAGGAGCTGCTTCTCAAAATAACAATCATCGGCGAGCATTCCTCCCTCATTGATTCTGGAAAACTAGTAACGACATAATGATGTGAAGGCGAGTGATTATATCACATTGTGACCCAGTTAAAGGGCGAGTGATTAGCGCGCGCGGGCGGCTGAGCCATTCAGCTAATTCCATCAGGGCATTTAGCGTTAATTACAACTAGCGGCCTTATTAACACCGTCGTATGGCCTTGATCACCTGATCTCTCCAAAAACTCGAGTGTAGTTGGACTTGTCAATATGTTGTCAGATATTTTGAACGTGTCAAATAAATACGAGTTCATATTTTGATTGCCGTATATTGGAATCATGCGGCAGATCAATGTTTTCGCATTTTCTGTAACTAACAGATGGGCGTTGAGGCAATGGAGCACAAACAAATACACACGCGGATGTAGGTATATTCGAGGGTCGCAGGCGACTGGAGCAGACAGGCGAGAGCGTCGCGACGCTCACTTATACATTCATGTATTCATTGATACAGGTTAGAAGTGAGGTGCGGCTACATATGTATCTGTGCCACCGGTCCTATTATCCCTGTATAAACAGGTACTCATATTTAGTATTAAATAATTGAGGCATAGTCGACCCCAGAGCTGACTGCATAATATCGGAAGGTAAAAATCCGGAGTAGGTGGGGGGATTCGAACCTGCGTCCTTATGCTCCGTAGACAGCCGTCTTACCACGGAAACCCTCTAACTAAAGGTATTATTTATATATATATTTTTTTGTATAATTTCTTTAAAAATACAGCTTTTGAGGTACCTCTACATACAGGGTGTTAAAAAGAGGTGATTGGAAATTTTAAGCGTATAGTACAGACTAAAATGAGTGAAAAAAGATATTTTAAAGTTATTTTTAAACAAAAAGCGTGTGGTGTAAAATTAACCTGTTTAATTTTAGAATTTTTACAACATGTATTCCACCTCTTCCATGTCACGCACAGGTTTCGCATTTTCTATAAAGGAATTTATTTATTTATTTATATTTTTTTTTACATTTTTCTTTTACTGAAGACAACATATTTTGTTGTTACTACCTATCACAACAAACATGCAGCACACTTGTAAAATTTTTAGTGAAGTACGTGTTTTTAATTTTATTTCACGCAGTTTTTCTGGGGCGGGGGCCTGCTGTCGGCGGCCCTGTGCGGGTAGGGCGGTGCGAGCGGCGGTTCCTCCAGGCGGCAAGGCGGGAGCGCTCGTGCCCTGTAGGTATACGTGACCGCGCGAGCGTCGGGTCGCTAGATAATATCTCACCCGCGCAAATATCGTCACTGACAAAGGTCACATCCCTCATATTTATCCTGATCAAGTAAAAACTTTATAAATCACGATGCGAGGTGCAATTTACAAATTGCTTTTATTCGTGGAGCGTATTTAGGGGGGGGGGGGCACGCGTGCACTCGGCCGCCATCGGCTGCTCTACTCACCATCTGTCAACACTCAACATACATTTGTAAACAAATGCTAATTGACAGCTTGTCAACAGTCAAATTTTCGTGATTTTTGGACCATGTTTTAGACACGAATTCATTAACAGCAAAGTTTTTTTTTTCTGTAAAATTCATGTAAAATGAGGGAAATTGTACATATCCAGGCCGGGCAGTGTGGCAATCAGATAGGATCTAAAGTAAGCAACACTCTTTTTCTGTCTGTCATATCAAATCAGGGCCGGTCTTAGGCGTGTTGGACGTGTTTAACTGAATCGGGCCACGCGCTGCTAAGGACCTCCCGCGAAGGCGCAAATAATTCAAATCTTGTGAGTAATGAGGACGCAGTGCAGCTTAAGATACTGTAATTTATAGATTTGTTTAGCCAGTGGCGGGGCTAGTGGCGCTAGTGGGGCGTCCAGTCAGCGGTCCAGTTAATGTGTTAAATGTCTGTAATACCTGCAGTTTTGGGAGGTGATATCGGACGAGCACGGCGTAGACCCTCGTGGCCGCTATAATGGCGACTCCGATCTTCAGCTGGAGCGCATCAACGTCTACTACACGGAGCCGTCCGCCGGGAAGTTCGTGCCGCGGGCCGTCATGGTGGACTTAGAGCCCGGCACCATGGACACCATACGCAGCTCCCCATTTGGCCAGATCTTCAAGCCGGACAACTTCATCTTCGGCCACAGCGGCGCCGGCAACAACTGGGCCAAGGGCCACTACACGGAGGGTGCCGAACTCTGCGACACGGTGCTCGACGTGGTGCGCCAGGAGGCGGAAGGATGCGACTGTCTCCAAGGTTTTCAGCTGGTCCATTCGCTGGGCGGCGGCACGGGCGCCGGCCTCGGCACGCTTCTCATCGGGAAGATTCGCGAGGAGTACCCGGACCGCATCATCAACACCTTCTCCATAGTACCAAGCCCGAAAGTGTCCGATACCGTGGTGGAACCGTACAATGCCACCATGTCAATCTACCACCTCATAGAAAATACAGACGAGACTTATTGCATCGACAATGAGGCACTGTACGACATCTGTTTCCGCACGCTCAAATTGTCCTCGCCGAGTTACGGCGACCTGAACCACCTGGTATCCGCCACGATGTCCGGCGTGACGACCTGCCTGCGCTTCCCCGGGCAACTGAACGCGGACCTGCGTAAGGTCGCGGTCAACATGGTGCCGTTCCCGCGGCTCCACTTCTTCATGCCGGGCTTTGCGCCGCTGACGGCGCGCGGCTCCAAGCCCTACCGCCCTCTGACCGTGCCCGAGCTCACGAAGCAGCTGTTCGACGCGAAGAACATGATGGCGGCTTGCGACCCGCGCCACGGTCGTTACCTCACTGTCGCCACCATCTTCAGGGGGCGCATGTCGATGCGCGAGGTCGACGAACAGATGATGAACATACAGAATAAGAACTCCACGTACTTTGTGGAATGGATACCGAACAATGTGAAGACGGCCGTGTGCGATATACCGCCGCGCGGCTTCAAGATGGCCGCCACCTTCATCGGGAACACCACCGCTATACAGGTGTTGTTCAAGAGGATCGGGGAACAGTTCTTCTCGATGTTTCGTAGGAAAGCCTTTCTGCATTGGTACACGGGGGAGGGTATGGACGAGATGGAGTTCACAGAGGCGGAAAGTTCCATGAATGACCTCATCGCAGAATACCAGCAGTACCAGGAGGCCTCCGCCGAGGACGAAACCGATTATCGAGATGATTTCGAAGTGGATGAACAATGAATGACCTGTCACTTAGTGCATCTCATGTATATTCTCGCTGTTATTTGATTCTAATAAAAGGGGGCCGTTGTTAGGAGTGCATGTTATTGTCGTTCGCTCGCGTGCAAACACCCGCACACATAAGAACAATGTTCGTAATTAGCGATTCACAGCTATAATAAGAACAGATCAATACAGAGTAGCAGACTTTAATTCAGAAGACAAACGAAGCGTTCTTTCCTAACACGATAGGACACGTGTTCGGGAAAAACTACGAGGCAGGAGGCAGGAGGCAGGTACCTCCCCACGTGGTAAATCCCTGCTACGAACATATTTCTCACAGTTAGCTGCGCCCGATGAGGATTAATGTCTGGCCACAGCTCACCACAGCTTACCGTCGCCGTGGAAGACCAGCGACAACAAACTGCGACAGCAATTCGCCCAACACAAAAAATTGCTGTGCCTAAAGTCTTACACTTTTTAGGATTTCATAGGTATTATTATGTGATGATAATTAATATGAGTTATGTTGCGTTTTCGTCTTAAATAAAACACTGAATCTTTCTTTTAATATTGTGTTAAAATACTGTATGTCCCTACATTTCAACTGATACGCAGACACCATAAATTGAAAGTAAAAAATATTTTTGAGGTATCAAAAACAGTTATGAACAGTGGCGAATCTAGCTTTTTGGGGGCCTAGGGCTTAAAAATATCACGGGGCCCTACACATGTTTCAATAAAAAAAATTAAAAATAAAAGACAGTATTAAAGGTTAATTATTATTTATTACATTTTTATTAATGTTGGATATTATTTTTTTATTAGCTGGCGCTTCACTTATATTGATTTTTAATAAATATTAGTAAATTTGTGTTTTTAATTTTTTTGTGTTGTTTATTAAAGTAATATTTTTGTTTTGATCTTTTCTCTTATAAGCCGTGCTTGGTATAGAACATAATAGGTGCATATATGTCCGTGAGGTTGGGGGCCCCTTGCGGATCTGGGGCCCAGTGCTTAAGCCCTATTAGCCCATATGTAGATCCGCCACTGGTTATGAATCAAAATAAATGTAGGGCAACAAAGCTCTGATTTTTCGTAGTATAAAAAAGATTTCTAAAAATTAAATTAATCGAACTAGAATTGTGAAAAGATCTAGTAAATCAAAGAGGAAGAAGGCCTTCGCCCCATATACAGAAATGCTGCATGGCCGGGACAATATCATTGGCTATAATTGTGTCAACATCAACAATTTTCGCCTTTTAATCCAAGGTCTTATTTACGAACAGTGATATAATTGAAATGATTGTAATTGGGTATTTACCTGGCGGTGTGATGAATGTATGCTTTAACGGTGTTTCAGTGATAATCAGCCTGTGCTGGGCGAGCGGCTCGTTCATCGGCTTCCTGCCGCTGCTGGGTTGGCACTCGGGCGTGCCCGGCCAGGACCAGAAGTGCTTCTTCGTGCGCGTCATGGATTACAACTACCTGGTGTTCCTGTACTTCGCCACCATCATCACCCCGGCCCTGCTGCTCGCCGCATTCTACGCCCACATCTACCGGGTCGTCCTCAAACAAGTATATGTCCGTGCAGCACACACTTCTAAGCACGTCCCCCATATTTACCATGCACCGCACGTGCACACTTGTTGCACCTCCCGTAGCCCTTAGCCTTTAGTCCTTTACCGCACCACCGTACACGCCATTCAGTGCGGTGCCCGGTGCATGTTTATACGAGTGGCATTTGCACGATGGTTAAGGTCAAGGGCGCTGCTCAAATCTAAGGCGCCTTAAGGCAAGCTTTATTGCATTACATTTATTATTGCCATAGTCTTTTGTTCAAATACATAATACGTACAAATGTCCACTCGCATAAATGGTCTGTCGTATAAATGCTGGCGGACAAGTTTCCATCGTCGAGTCCGTTTCAGGGAAAGAGCCAGTGGT
Organism: Liopterus haemorrhoidalis; assembly: GCA_963971575.1. Taxonomy (NCBI): domain Eukaryota; kingdom Metazoa; phylum Arthropoda; class Insecta; order Coleoptera; family Dytiscidae; genus Liopterus; species Liopterus haemorrhoidalis. Next base: position 37,039,313 of record OZ020612.1, on the reverse strand, counting down.
ATAAGTCAGTGTGTAAGTTGAAACACAACGATACTCTGAGGACGTGCCAGGTTCCAGCCGACCGGTAACCTAGCGACGAGCGCTTTGAAGTGCGCCCGTGTTATGTCACGGGCTCTATCTCTATTGGAACGGACTCTACAAATGTTAGTGTAGAACGGTGATTGTTAAACTGTGGTCTGCGGACCCTGAGGGGTTCGTGGGGGAAGGCCTGGAAGCCCGTGGGTCAGCAACAACTTTAATGTAATATAAATAAATAAATTAATCAATTCTAATTACATTTAAATAATTAAATTTGTTATATGGCCAAACAGTATATGAATATCTCCTACATATTTAAAAATTTTACTAATTAGTCTAACCGAGAATAAACAACTAAAAACTATAGTCTGTATATTTGGTTTACGCGGAACTAGCTATTGAAATATATAACTTTTAACGATTGAATAGGGCTTTTGACAATTTTTTTAACAAAAGCCTCCGTTTAGTTTTGCTTAAATATCTGTTGATAGACTATAGGGGGTCCGTCAAAAATATTTTTGTCTAAAAGGGAACCCCGTGTTCTACAAGTTTAAGAATCACTGGTGTAGGAAATTTGGCAGATGCTTTAGAAAGCATGCATGTCCCCCGGCGTGTGGACGTGCGACCATATGTAACCATGCATCTGTTGCAGCTACGTCAGATGGTGGCCATGAACCCTGGGGCCGCTGCGGTCAGAGGTGGATCGGGGGCCACTCCACAAATCCGCATCCATGGCGGCACCATGCTACGAATGTTGGGCGCCGCGCAGAAGCGCGAGGTCAAGGCCACCCAGAACCTCTCCATCATCGTCCTCTTCTTCATGGTGTGCTGGATACCGCTGTACACCATCAACTGTGTCCAGGCGTTCTGCGTGGACTGCCGCATCGACATCACCTTCACCAACTTCTGCATCATCCTGTCGCACGCCAACTCGGCAGTGAACCCGCTACTGTACGCCTACCACCTGCGGGACTTCCGCGCGGCTCTCAAGAACCTCATCTACCAGATGCTTGGCATCAGGTCGAAGAACGGCGGCGAGACGGAGCGCGCGTGTCGCCCGTCGCTCAACTCGCTCAACTGCTCGCAGCAGTACAGGAGGCCGGGGCCGGCGAGCGCCGCTTCACTCCGGCCGCGTCCCTCCTTCTCCGCTGCCGAGCGCGGCCGTGCCAGTGTCGGGCTGCCGGCGTGCCTGCCTATCGTGAGCGGGACGGCCGCGCTCGCCGTTTCCACGGCCGCCCTGCGCCGCCGAGACATGTGGATGATCAGGGAGGTGTCGTCGGCGGCGAGCGAGCCGCCCGGCGAGAGGTGCGCGTCCGTGTTCCCTGACGGGCCGCGGCTCAGCCAGCCGGGCGACGAGCCGCCGCCCAGCGAATCCGGCAGCAGCAACACCAGCGGCAATCTCAACACTGGCTACGTGGACGAACTGATCGATGACCTGGAGATCGGAGAGGACGAAGTGTTCTACGCGGACGCCTCCACGTTCAGTGCCAACGACCTGGAGAGTGACACCAGTGAGATACTGAGGAGGAACGATTGTGGCGATGTTGCGTTGGTTGTTACTGGTGGCGGCAGTAAAAAGAACGGTAAAATCTGGTGCCTGTCGAGTTCGTCGCCGCAGTTGTCGCGCACCGTATACCTGGTGGACGGTGCCGCGGCGGCGGTCGACACTATGGTGAAGAACGAGAGGCGTTCTCGCACTCCGCTCGACCGCAAAAGACCTAATCTCTCTGCATCGGGCGACCTCAGCCCGGCTAAAACTCTCAGGCTCAGCCCTGTCAAGGCCGTCGGCGAATTCTTGTTGCATCATAATGCTAATAAATGTGCTAAGCTTGTGGTTAAAAATGACAACTAAACTGTACAATAGTTAGGTACCTCATTGAAATGCGTTGCAATGTGACACCCATCTCGAGCCGAGGCTGGTGAACACTTTCAATTTCAGTTACAGAGCATAAGATGAGATGCCAGCAATAAGATACCCGCCAGAGGTATTTCTCAATTCTGGCAACTCACGCAGACCTGGCACGTCCATACCTCATCTTCTCCTATGTCTTGCAATATTTTTTATATTCACATGTATTTATTATATTTTAATTATGAACGATATTCCGAAATGTAAATATATACATACTTTTTTAAATAAAACTGTATTTATGTATGTATCTTGTCATTTCAAAAATTACGCGCATTATATTCCAAATGATACGATATTTTATATATGATTAGTTAACTAATGCGGCGATGATTTAAATTTATTATAAAAATTATGCTATAAAGCTACTTTTTTATATTTACAGATCTAAAGGTTTTAAAATGTATTTTTTTATACTTCTTAAATTATAAAGAATATTAATGCAGAATAATATTTCGTCTTTAACACTCAATTAGGGTTGCCACCTAACACCTTACTCTGATCCGGAGAAAATAAAAAGTTGTGTTTTAAACAGAGATGTGCCGGATCACATAAAAGCCAGATCTGCGGATACAGATACAGATAGGGATTATTTGTTTTCTGATCCGTGGATACGGATACGTATATTCCATGTAAGTACAGAGACCTTGAAGCGGTAGTTTGATATATCGCGCTGTTCCTTTAGACCGTTCAATTGTTAGAATGCAGTACAGGTTAAATGCAGTTTCTAAAACCACCAGCAAATTATGTGATGCTCGACTTAACATCAGTCTAAACGCCAAAATAAAATTTACTCCACCTTGGGCATTTTTAGATGCAGGCTTGTATGAAAACTAATTTAAATTTTTCTATAAGATATTTGTTTAAATTCCACCTTAGAAAAACGGATACGGACCCGAATATGAATTTTTATTTTTTGCAGATCAGCCGCGGCTACGGATACGGATAGCCGGCACACCACTAGTTTTAAATATAATCCATTGCTCTTCTGAGTAAGCCATGATATTTTTTTTGTTTGGTTGCATAAGATTTAATTCAAAAAATAATGACATTCTTCCAATCTTCTTTGTATATTTTTATGTTCAATTAATATACTTGAATATATTATCAACTCATATTAAATAAAATCTATTAAATTGAAAAAACTCAATATTTTTGATATTTTATTTTCACATGTCTAATTATTTTTCGTGGCTACCAACAAAACTGCCACCCTACCATAGCCTACTCAGATAAAGAAACATCGTGAATGGATTATAAGCAAATATTTATTATATATACAATATATGCTTCATAAAATAAGAAAAGAAAATAAAAAAGCGGTGAAAGGGAGGTGCAGATATTCAGAAAATCGCTTGAAGACCGGGGGTCAGAAATTCAGAAAATACTTGAAGTGTAGGAAAGGCAGAAAACGTGAAACAAACCGTCAGTATTATATAAAAAAGTTGAATGTTAACATTTCGGGCAATCCGGAGAAAAACGGATCGAAACCGGAACCCGGACACAAACCTGTAAAATCCGGAATCTCCGGGTCAGATCCGAATAGGTGGCAACCCTACACTCAATTAGAGAAATATAGTCAATTTATGTCCAACAGATTTTGTAATAACAATTATATTCAAATAATTGATATAAATAATCATTAAAAGACTATTTCAAATATTATCTAACTGTTTCTCCAAGTACATTTTTATACAGTGCGATCATTCATTCCTGTACGTTATGTAATACTTGACAGAAACATTTAGTTATCTTACATTCTATTATTATTACCTTATACGAATTAATTATTAAATGAACACTGAATGTTTTTCTCTACACGCCAATGAGTTGATAACAAATATTAAGTTAGCAACATATTTTCGTTGTTCCTCGGGTAAGTTCAGGCCAACGAAATAATCTTATTGGTTCTTTTACCCTTTTCACACTAGATCTTTAAGATCGGATGTTAAAGTGAATGTATCTTTAAACGCTAATGTGAAACCGTATGGCCTCGTCTAAATACAAGCGATGTTTAAGACAGAGATCTGCGTCTTAAACTTTGTCCGCATTGCCAACTTAATTTCTATTATAAAAAAATACTCCTTGAATTTGTGCTGTCAACTTTTTATATTATCGTAAACAAGAATACTGTATTATATCGACGTTATAAGAAGTTTATACTTGTTGTTATAGTAAAATTATTTATTTTAATAATGTGTTTAATAAAATACAGGGCTACAATAATTGAGATAAAATGTATCAACTTACATGTTAATACAGGTGTAATATATTCTTTATTGTAGAATGAAATGAAATATACATATTTGTTTATAATAATTCAAAATGTGCGTCTGCCCAGACAGTTCAAAACTGGTAATTTCATGACGGTAACTTAAGGACAAAATTACTGTAGCTGATGACAGCACCGGAGATTTAAACATCAAGTGTGAAAGCATACCGATCTTAAACATCGGTGAGCTTTAAGTTCACTCGTCTTAAAGATCTAGTGTGAAAAGGGTATTTGTTAAATTGGGATTTTCAGCTGTGAATTAGAATAAAATTTTGATATTTTAAAACCCATTGTTTGCCATTAGGTAACGTTCAAGAATTAATTATCGCACTGTATGTAGCTTGCGTGTTAACCAGTGGTAGCTCGTAAGTTCTTTTACTGGGAGGGCACGAAAAAAAATGTGAAGTGTAAATTTTTACACTTCAGGATTTTGTGGGTATTTAGTGTGATAACTAATAGTCGATACACATAAATAATCATAAATATCGATAACTTTTGAAAGAATTATCCACGTACTTCCATTTAGAGACGTCTCTAGTCAATCAGATAAATCTTATAAGCACGGTTAAATATTGTAAACACGGTGTTGCAAAAAACTCGAAGTAACAATTAGATTAAAAATTCCTGTTGTACTATTCCAGTTGTCAGTTATGTGCATTACATATTGCATAATATTTAGTAATACAGTTTTAGTAATACAAGTTTTTTTAGCAAAATATCTGACAAAAATCTTGTTAAAACAAAGAAACCAAATTTCGTCCTTATATCAATAGTTAAATAGTTTAACACATTTCAGTAGCGCCACTTACTTTGATTTGTTTTTCCCGTAATTATTATTTATATCTCGTAAGTTTCAAGGTGTATTAAAAAGAGTAAAAATTTATTTGAAATATATACATAATTTTATTTGTTTGGTACGCCCAACAATTGTTTAAAACTCTTATGTACATCAGTCAATGTGGTCAGCTGTTTTCTTTCAGAATACATGATGTACATTTAGGCTATTCCAAACGTTTAGGCACAGTATAATACAGTAGTTTCACTCGACCGTTTTTCTGTACCAGATTTTTCATGCACATGCGTGAGCCCTGGGTAGGACGCGAAGTTTTCCGAAGCAATTCCGTAGCATATAATATTTTTAAAATTCATTTTAGAGTCATAAAATGCAAAATTCTTAATTTTCACATTTTAAAATTAAATTTCATGTTTTAACTAATTCCCTGTTTAGTGCAAATCTTTATAATTTTCAGTTATTTCATTTATAATCTAATTTAATTTTTACACTTATTTACTGTCACCATAGAGTTAACTTTTACCCAATTCGTCAGTTGTCATATAAAGCTTCGTCCGTATCCATACGCGTAATAGTCTGTATCGTTCTTTAGCGTCCTGGGTAGGGCGAGGTAGCTCGAGGTCACGAAAATTTGGTACACGAACATCAAAGGTTCCGACAAGAGTGGGATTACTGTATTATACTGTGGTTTAGGCGGAACTAGATTTTGAAATCTAGTAATTTTTATCTATTAATTCGGATTTTTTGGTCATTTTGTTTAAGCTTTGTATATGCTGTTCACTTTTGTAAGGACAAACAATATCTGGTTATTTTGGTTACTTTTATAGTGTATTACTGACTTTAAATGACATTTAAAAAATTTCCTTGCGCTCTAAATCAGACTTTATATTTGTTTGGTTATGATCATTATAATTACAGTCTATTCCAAACACTTGAAAATTGGACAATTGTAGGAAGTTCCAGGCAGTAATTAAAGTGCAAATAAAAGTAAATATATAAATATGGAAAATATATATTGAATAATTTTTTTTACATCTGTCAATCTTTTATTAACAACACAATAAACAAAAGCCTATAGCACGAAATATTGGCGCTTAAATTTAAACTTCCCAACACCCCTTCTCGCCAATGAAGCGCGGCATTCTAGTTTCACAGGCCTAGTTTCTTGCAGCACTTCTCAAACAAGTCTCGGCACAGAGGTTTGCTGAAAATATCAGCCACCATCTCATCAGTGGGGCAATATTCCATTTTGATGATGCCGTGCTCTCGAAGATCTCTCAGATAAAGGTGGAAAATGTCGATGTGTTTTGTTCTTTGACCACACCATTCCGACGCCACCAACTTGATGCATCCATCCACCTACGGCGTTTATGTTTAGGCAGCTCCATCATCTCGTTCCAGCCAGCCGGCTCTTTGTTCCTTGAATACTCGGCCCTGTAATTGAGTCTCTCTGGAGGAATACCTTTAGTGGTTCTAGTTGAAACACGTTGTTCCGTTGTCTTATTACGAACTCTTTCTTCGCCAATCACAACTTCGTTAATTTGGAGAGGGTCAACAGACACTGACTCTGGTGGCGTTGCCCCTTCTGACTCTGGTTCTAAATCGTCCCAGTCAGTTATTTTATTGTAGCTTATAGTCTCCTTGAGCTTCTTCTTGTCCGTTGATATTTCCTTTTCGATTATTTTTACCGATCTTGCCACAGTGACACGATCTGTCTTCGGATTCTATAGCCGGTATCCCTTGCAGTGAGCGTCCATACCAAGGAGTACGCCTTTCTCAGCCTTGTCGTCCCACTTTTGGCGTTTAACTTTAGGAACGTGCACAAATACACGTGAACCAAATTGCTTAATAGCACTCACATCGGGTTTTGAACCAAACCAATGTTCATATGGAGTGCGCTGGACACTGCAGCTAGGCAAACGGTTTTGTATGTGAGCCGCAGCCAACACTGCCCCTCCCCAGAAACTTTTGGGTAGGTCAGCATCAAGGAGCATACACCTCGCCATCTCGATCAGCGAGCGGTTCTTCCTTTCAGCAACTCCATTCTGTTGTGGTGTGTAAGGGCAGGTCAGCTGGTGTTCGATTCCCTGGTCTTTCAGGAACTTCTCCAGCTCTTGGTTGACATATTCTTTACCATTATCCGTACGTAAAATCTTTGGCTTTTTCCCCTTCTGATTCAGTTGGGAAGCCACATACTGCTTGAATACGTCAGTCACCTCATCTTTGGACCAGATTAGTTTGACGACTGTGAAACGAGAAAAATCATCCACGAAAGTCACCATATACCGGTTTCCACTAGGAGTCGGCGTCTGCATCGGTCCGCAAACATCGCTGTGGATGAGGTGCGATGCATTCTCAGCTCTTGAAGTACTGGTTGGAAATGGTTTCTGTGTCATCTTACCTTGCTGGCAGTGATCGCACACGACGTCACCACCCTTGCCTTTGATGATCATACCACTCACCAGATCTTCAGTTATCATTCGACGAATTGCTTTGACGTCGCGATGACCAAGCCTGCGATGCCATTCTTGCAGACTCGCTGTTGCAACGGCTCGCCCTGCCTTCTCCGTCCTGTTCTCTGCTTCCAGACAGTATATATTGTTTGTTCTTACTGCCCTAGCAATGATATTCTTCCCTCGCTCAATGATGCAGACATTTTTGTCGAATACAACCCGAAATCCACGTTTTGTCAGTAGTGGCACGGAGAGTAGGCTCGCGTCGAGGTCGGGAGAGTACAACGTATCTTTGACTGTTATCATATGTACTCCGCCCTCTGGTAGGTGACATGATAGCTTCACCTCACCAGATCCTGTAGCTTTGACAATAGTACCATCAGCGAGATGCATTTTTATATCCACAGGACGCAACTCTGCAAACACATCCCTTCTATTCGTCATGTGACATGTTGCACCTGAGTCAACACACCAACGACCAACGAGGCCACTTCCTGCAAAATGTACATAATGTTCAGTAGTGAAAGCTGTGAATACGTACATGTCGCTTTGTGCACTGGCTCCGCTCTCATCTTTGCGCTCTTGACGTTTGCGAGACTTGCTGGCCCCTTTCTGATTGTCGCTGCTGCCACCACCCTGCTGCTCTTTCCAGCGCTTGTAGGCCCAGCACTCTGACTTGAAATGACCCTTCTTCTCGCAGAAATAGCATTCTTTTTCATTCTTCGGTTTACCAGTCTTGCCTTGTTGACGTTGATTCCAAGTACTACCTCCTCTGTGGGATGTCTGTAGCGCCTTGCTGCTATCATGACAATCACTACCAGCATGTTGGCGTCGCTCGTACTCGTCTTCAAGCTTCGCTGTGATGTACTTTACTGTTAATTCTTCTTCCTTGTGACCTTCTAGCATAGTCACCATCGGAAGGTAGCTCTCTGGCAAACTATTCATGAGCACTGCTACAATGTACCCTGGTTCAACCACTTGACCTATGTTACTAAGTTGTTGAGTCACTTCGCGTACTGCAGCCACATGTTGTCGCATCGGTCCGCCAGTATACCGCATGCCAAACAACTTACGCATCAGATGTAATTTGGTGGCGAAAGTTTTTCTTTTATACATATCGTTCAATGTGGTCCATACCTCCTTTGCGGTCTTGCAGGCAGTCACATTCACTAATTGGTCATTATACAATGCCAACAGGAGAGTTCCAAACGCTTTTCGATCTGCTGCAATCCATTGAGGTGTTTTAGATTGTGGCACTTCATCTTCTATAACATGCCACAGCCCATCTCTCATCAATTGACCCATTATCTTTAATTTCCATGAATTATAATTCGTACCATCTAAACAATTCAGCCTCATTGTTGTCAAATGTTCACCTACGTTCTCTCCATTTACGTTTACAACATTTTGCATGTTGTTTCCACTTTCTGCCATCTTGAACCCAATATCAGATACTTGGCGTTCAGCAGTAAAAAAATTATTAACTAATTTCTGACTCTTTTATTTACTTACTACACTAGGATAAATGCCTGGGCCCCATAACCACTTGAAAATTGGACAATTGTAGGAAGTTCCAGGCAGTAATTAAAGTGCAAATAAAAGTAAATATATAAATATGGAAAATATATAAGCTGTTCACTTTTGTAAGAACAAACTAAGAGGGAATTTTGTTTTCAATAGTTTGCACCTTTAAAGCGGTATGTCATGTTGGTATAAAAAATGTCACTTTTTTAAAATGTCGATCCATTTGACATATGTCATAATGAAAAATGATATCTTAATTATAATGATCATAACCTTATCAACCTAAAGTCAGTTTTACAGCATAAGGAATATTTTTAATTGACATTTAAAGTCAGTTACACACCATAAAAGTAACCAAAATATCCAGATCTAGTGTGTTCTTACAAAAGTGAACAGCTTATATATTGAACTAGCTGAGTACCCGTGCTTCGCTACGGTATATTGACGATTTGCCATCATCGTGCAATTATTTTAAGTCATGGTTCTTTATAGATCACATTGCTGACTCTCTCCTCAGATGTAGATTCACCCCGTTAGAGGCTCATTAGTGTAAAAATCGCAGTTTGTTTCTAAACATGTGCACGGGTAACTTTTATAAGCTAAAACCTAGTCGATATCTCATCTGTCCTAAGAGATATTGAGGAATCCGTGAAAAAACATTTTACTCCTTTTCACCCCATAGGGGTCGAAAAATCCTTTCTTAGTGGGTTTTTACGTCATATCGAGAAATGAACTCTTGGAATTTCTTATTTGTAATCAAAAATTCTTTAGCAATGAAATTTAAAAAACAGTCAGAACACTATCGAAAGATTTTAAAAAGTCACCTATATGCCAGAAAGGAATGTTATAACCAGTGGCGGCGCTAGCGGGGAGACCAGGGGGGTCCGGGCCCCCCTAAAAGTGGCTCTGGCCTCCAGTTGGGCCCCTAGAATTGCTTGGAAAAAAATATATTTTAGAAGTGAGGACCTTTTATTTTAGGTCATTACTTGTATATTCATATGTAAATGATAAAAAAATATTTCCTGGCCCCACCAAATTTTACTCAATTTTTTTTTGTCCCCCCCCCCAGATTTTAAGAGCTAGCGCCGCTACTGGTTATAACTCAAGAAGCACAGGAGATATAAAGAGTTCGATGCTTAGGTTATTGAAGGAATATTTTTCCGGAATTTCAAGTATCTAATCAAAAATATACCTATTTAGCCCTTTATAGATAAAAAAAAAAACGTTTAAAAGACTTTCTAAAGATATAAAAAAATTATATACCAAAAAGGAATGATATAACTCAACAAACAAATAAGTTACGAAACATTATATAAGTCGCCCTGATTTAATGTAGATTCGCCCCGTTAAGTGTTGAATGCAGTAAAATCCTAAATTACATTTTTATGCATGCGTACGGGTAACCATAGTAAGTAAAAAGCAAGTCGTTATTTCATCAAGAGATATTAAGAAATCCGTTTTCACCCTCTAGGGGTTGAATTTCGAGAAATCTCTTCTTCGTGGTTGCTTACGTCATGGAAGAAATACAGTTCCCGAATTTCAATTGTCTACTAAAAAATACCAATGTACCAATGTAATTTAGGGAAGTATTAAAAATGCAATTTAGGGGTAAAAAAAAAACGGTCAAAATGAAATGATCTTGAAACTAATGATTAATTAAAATTACACCTAAATGCGAAAAAGTACAACATAGTTATAGTACAACAAAGGCAGAAGCTACAAACGGTTCTATAATTCACCCCGAATCTAGAATCGCTCCTTTAGGGATTGATGATTAGAGCAAAATCCTGAATTTAATCCAAATCAATATACCATTGGACCTAAGAGATAATGAACAATCCGAGGGAAAACATTTTATCACTTTTCATCCCCTAGGGATCGAATTTCGAAAAATTCTATATAAGCGGGTGCTTGCGACATGGAGGGAATATATTTCCTAGATTTCATATCTCTATGTCAAGGGACGTTCTTTCGAATAAAAAATACCAATTTACCCCTTTAGGGAAGAAATTTAAAAAACTTTCAAAACGCTTTCTAAATATTTTAATTAGAAAATTATGTACCAAAATGGAATGCTATAACTCAGGAAATACAAAGGGGTCTATAATTCACCGCAAATATAGATTCACCACTTTAGGGGTTGATTAGGGCAAAATCCTGAATTATTGTTTCAAACATTTGTATGGGTAACCTTTGTAATCAAAAATCAAGTCAATATCTCATTGGTCCTAAGGTATATTGAGGAATCCTTCAAATCACATTTCACCCCTAAGGGCTCGAATTTCGGAACATCTCTTCTTTGTGGGTGCTTACATCACGGAAGGAATATATAATACTTCCCGAATTTCATGTCTCTATATCCAAGGGAAGTTCTATCGAATATAAATACCCATTTACCCCTCCCATTTACATTTAGAGATGAAATTTTAAAATACTGTCAAAACTATTTCGAGATATTTGAAAAAGACACCGGTATGCCAAAAAGGAATGTTATAACTTAATAAACGCAGGCATATGACGGGTTGTATAATTTACCCCGATTATAGATTTACCCCTTTAGGGGTAGATTAGGAAATAAAATTTTCGGCATTTGTATGGTTAATCTTTATAAGCAAAAGCCAAGTCGATATCTTATTGGTACTAAGAGATATTAAGGAATCCTTGATATCACATTTCAGCCCTTAGGCGTTGAATTTCGAAAAATACCGTCTTAGTGGGTAATTACGTCATACAGGGAATATACTTTACGAATTTCATGTATCTTGTCCAGAGGACGTTCTATCGAGTAAAAAATACCCATTTACCCCTTTAGGGGTGAAATTTTTAAAAACTGTCAAAACCATTTCGAGACATTTTAAAAAGACACCGATATGCCAAAAAGGAATGTTATAACACAATAAACACAGGAAATACGAAGGGTTATATAATTCACCCCAATTGTAGATTCACCCCTATAGGGGTTGATTCGGACAAAATCCTGAAATAAGTTTTTCGGCATTTGTATGGGTAATCTTTGTAAGCAAAATCCAAGACGATATCTTATTGGTCCTAAGAGGTATTGAGGAATCCTTGAAATCACATTTCACCCCTTTTCACTTTTTAGGGGTGGAATTTCGAAAAATCCCATCTTAGTGGGTGCTTACGTCATGGAGGGAATATGCTTCACGAATTTTATTTATCTGTGTCCAAGGGATGTTCAATCGAATATAAAATGCCCATCAACCCCTTAAGGGTGAAATTTTAAAAACTGTCAATACCATTTCAAGTTATTTTGAAGACACCTATACGCCAAAAGGAATTTTATAACTCAACAAACACAGGGAATATGACGGCTTGTATAATTTACCCTGTCCGGAAATTCACCACTTTAGGGGTTGATTAAAACAAAATCCTGAAATAAGTTTTTCAACATTTATATGGGTAATTTTTGTAAGTAAAAACCAAGACGATATCTTATTGGTCCGTAAAGATATTTAGGAATCCTTGAAATTACATTTCACCCCTTAGAGGTTGAATTTCGAAAAATCCCGTCTTAGTGTATGCTTACCTCATGGAGGAAATATACTTTGGGAATATCTTGTATCTATGTCCAAGTGATGTTCTATCAAATAAAAAATATCCTTTTACCCCTTAAGGGGTGAAATTTTGAAAAACTTCAAAACCATTTCGAGATATTTTAAAAAGACATCTATATGCCAAATAGGAATTTAATAACTCAACAAACTCAGAAAATACGTTGGGTTCTATAATTCTCCCTAATTGTAGATTCACCCTTTTAGGGGATGATTAGGACAAAATCTTGAAAAAGGTTTTTTAACATTTATAAGGATAATCTTTATAAGCAAAAACCAAGGCGGTGTATTATTGACCTAAAAGAAATTGAGGAAGCCGTGTAAACACATTTCACCCCTTGTCACCCCTGAGAGGTCGAATTTCGAAAAATCTCTTCTTAGGGGGTTCTTAAGTCATAAAAGGGATATACTCTCCGAATTTTATGTTTCTTTGTCTAGACGAAATTCTATCGAATAAAAAATACCAATTTACCCCTTTAGGGGTGAAAATTAAAAAAACGGTCAAAACACTTTCTAAATATTTTAAAAAGGCACCTATATGCCAAAAAGGAATTTTATAACACAATAAACACAGAAGATGCGAAGGGTTCTATAATTCACCCTGATTGTAGATTCACCCCTTTAGGGGTCGATTAGAACAAAATCCTGAAATAAGTTTTTTAATATTTACATGAGTAATCATTGTGAGCAGAAACCAAGTCGATATCTTATTGGACCTAAGAGATATTAAGAAAACCGTGAAGCCACATTTTACCCCTTTTAACCCTCTTTTCACCCATTTAGAGGATGAGTTTCGAAAAATCCGTTCTTAGTGGGTGCTTACGTCATGGAGGGAATATACTCGCCAAATTTCATGATTGTAGGTTCAGTGGTTTGGGCTGGGCGTTGATTATGAGTAGGTAGCTTAGTTACGATTTTATATATATATAGATAATTTTTACATCTGTCAATCTTTTATTAACAACACAATAAACAAAAGCCTATAGCACGAAATATTGGCGCTTAAATTTAAACTTCCCAACACAAACGATTAGGTGGAACTAACTGAAATTTTCATTTTTGTAAGTTGTCATTAGCTATTTTTTTATGTATTGAAGTTGGCCTTTCCTGAACAAAATGATCAAAAGCTTCAATCAATCGGTAAAAGTAACTAGAATTGAAAATCTAGTTCCGCTTAAGCCAAAGTAACAGACTTTAAGAAATAATTTTTTATTGACATTTTCTGCCATTTTTTAATAGCAACATGACATACAATTTCAAAAGTGCAAACTATTTAAATCAAAATTTCCTCTTAGTTTGTTTTTACAAAAGTGAACAGCTTATACAGTTTGTTCCAAACGGTTAGGCGGAACTAAATGGGAATTTCGTTCTTTTAGGTTGTCACGAGAAGGGACCTTGCTTGGGTTATTTCATTTTTCATGTTGGAATGTCAAAATTTAAAATTCTAACAATGAAACCATGGAAACGAATGACATATGTCAAAATTTAATATTTTTTTTTACTTATTTTATTGACAAAAAAATAAATAAATGGGAAATTTGTATTAAAAATGACACAAAAAAACAAAATATAAAGAAAATGACATTTTAAAATGATATTAACCTTAACCAAAAAATGTTTATTGTAAGTATGATTTACAAAGCTTAAACAAAAGGGTCGAAACGCACGATTTAAACGATGAAAGTAACTAGATTGCAAAATCTAGTTCCGCCTAACCGTTTGGAACAGACTGTATAAGCTGTTCACTTTTGTAAGAACAAACTAAATCTGGTTATTTTGGTTACTTTTATAGTATGTTACTGACTTTAAATGTCAATTAAATATATTCCTTACGCTGTAAAACCGACTTTAGGTTGATAAGGTTATGATCATTATAATTAAGATATCATTTTTCATTATGACATATGTCAAATGGATCGACATTTTAAAAAAGTGACATTTTTTAATACCAACATGACATACAGCTTCAAAGGGGCAAACTATTGAAAACAAAATTCCCTCTTAGTTTGTTCTTACAAAAGTGAATGACTTATACTCACAATAGGTACAGTCTGTTCCAAACGGTTAAGCGGAACTAAATGGGAATTTAGTTCTTTTAGGTTGTCACGAGAAGGGACCTTGCTTGGGATATTTCATTTTTCACGTTGGGATGTCAAAATTTAAAATTCCAACAATGAAACCATGGAAACGAATGACATATGTCAAAATTAAATATTTTTTTTAGATATTTTAATGACAAAAAAATAAATAAATGGGAAATTTGTATTAAGAATGACACAAAAAATCAAAATATAAAGAAAATGACATTTTAAAATGATATTAACCTTAACCAAAAAATGTTTATTGTAAGTATGGTTTACAAAGCTTAAACAAAACGGCCGAAAGGCACGATTTAAACGATGAAAATAACTAGATTGCAAAATCTAGTTCCGCTTAAGCGTTTGGAACAGACTGTATGTTCGATTTGCACCTTCGCGTTATATTGCTAAACGCTAGCAGTAAAACGCTGCAGTTAGCAGTTTACTACTAAAAACTGGTAACATACAGCGAGTTTAATTTTCTGTTCGATTTGTTTATACGTAAAGAATAAGAAGTACGTCTGACGTAAATGTTAAATGTCAGACAGATGTCAGATAACTTTTCAGGTTAAGAATCTTTTTACGATTTGGTTCGGAGATTATCTTGTGTGTCGAATAGGGTGACCAGACGTACTCTTTTTAAGAGTATTATACTCTTTTTTGAGTAATATTTTCTATACTCTTACTTTTTATAAAAAAAGACCCTGAATATACTCTTTTTTGATGGTCACTTGTTTTTATTACTTCTAGTTTAGAAGTGAGGACCTTTTTTTTTTGCTCGTCACTCGTATTTTTGAATGAGGACCTCTGTTTTTTGCTCATTATTTGAATTTTTGGAGTGTAACCTTTTTTTTGTAGTATACTCTTTTTATGTGAAAAAAATCTGGTCAGCCTAGTGTCGAAAGGGTGAAAAATATTAGATATACAGTCTGTTCCAAACGGTTAAGCGGAACTAAATGGGAATTTAGTTCTTTTAGGTTGTCACGAGAAGGGACCTTGCTTGGGATATTTCCTTTTTTCACGTTGGGATGTCAAAATTTAAAATTCCAACAATGAAACCATGGAAACGAATGACATATGTCAAAATTAAATATTTTTTTTAGATAATTTAATGACAAAAAAATAAATAAATGGGAAATTTGTATTAAGAATGCACAAAATATCAAAATATAAAGAAAATGACATTTTAAAATGATATTAACCTTAACCAAAAAATGTTAATTGTAAGTATGATTTACAAAGCTTAAACAAAACGACCGAAAAGCACGATTTAAGCGATGAAAGAAACTAGATTGCAAAATTTAGTTCCGCTTAACCATTTGGAACAGACTGTATCTTCAGAGCTTAAGTTTCTTATTTAAATAATTATTGTAAATAAAAATTAAAAATATATGTATATATGAAGGTTTAAAAATTATATCAATAATTTCTTCTTTGGGCACAATCAGCTAGGCTGTCTTTTGGCCTCATATTAGTCCTCTTTCTTGATCTGTTAATTGTCAACTGTCAAAAAATATTTATATGTCAGATAACCTAAAAAATATATAACTGGGTAAAAACAAATTACATGGAGAATTTTCTCCATAAAATCTACGCCAAGGATATAAATAAAAGTCTAAATATGTAAATAATAACAAAATATATGATAAAAATTAAATAATATAAATAATATATATTTCCAATGTACGACACTGAACATCTGTCAACTTGGACTAAAAACAATATTTTTTCAGTGTAATAGGGATGACGATCTAAACCAATCCGAAGCAAGGACAAACAGCTCCTATCTTCTTCCACACATTTTTCTACTTTGAAATAGACCATTGGATACAACAATGCCCGATGGCGGCGCTACAAGCGCTATGAACAGCTGATTGAAACGAGTAATGTGAAAGTTGTCCATATTTGTTTACATGTTAAATCATCGATTTGCAATGGATAATAAACAGCTATCCTTATTAAATCATTTAAATTTTTTAAGTGCAACACCTTCTTATAGGTGTGTAGTTGAAGGAGAAGAGTTGTTAAACGCCGGACATCTTATGTTGTGCGGAATTTTGGACAAAAATGATGAGCATGTCGACATATGTGGGTTATGTTTACAACAAGCAGTTTGAGATCACCACCTCACGAAGTCACTGAGAAATTAAAATTTAGTATGATGTTGAAGTTTTAAATATGTCCTGTACCTGTAAAGCAGGAACTACATGCAAACACTATTATTTTGTACCAGGTGGTTAACAAACCAAAATGAAAGAAGCCAAGATCAGGGCATTGATTGATTGTAACATTTGTTTTTTCTTTTTTTTTTTTGTGTGGTTTCTGTTGGTTTTTCTTTTTGTTCCAGAAACAATATAGTGTGTATGGAAATATTAACCAGCACAGATTTAAAATGCCTGTGGTCTACTTTTAAAAACCTGTCTTACAACAGTATGAACCGCAACCTCTGTTAGAAACTCCTTGCCTAAATAAATTGATTAAAAACAAAAGCAGGCACTGAAGGTTTAGTGAAAATGTATTAGAAAAGCTGCGTACAGAATTTAAGACCGCTTGCCCTAATTCTGCATTCAAATTACACGGGTAGATATTTAATTATGTTCGAGAAGGATTTTTATAATTTAGTGTTTGTTTTTTATTTAATTTGTTTAATAAATACTAGTTTGTTATTATCTCTTCCACAACACCAAATTTATTAACAATTCACAAATTGTTTCTCATTTGGGAAATAGTGGAAGTAAATATTTTTGTTACTTCCTTTTCTAGAGTGACAGCCAAACACACACAAATTTGTGTTATAATAACTCATTATAACATAAAGTAATATAAAAAAGAATAATAATTGCTATCAAAAGTTATTATAACAAACAAACTGCAACACTAACGTTTAAAAGAAACACAAACTACACGAGAAAACACATGTAAACCAGATGTAAACAATAAATTATTACTCGTTTCGCCTAGTTCAGTTTTTATCCGCTTAGCGTCACTTCATAGCGCTGTTGAGCCCAATAGATTAAACAAGCAGAGATGGGCGTCTACGCGTAAACTTGAATTTTTTACGTCTACGTGTAAATTTACCGTAGACAGCGTAGAGAAGTGTAGACTGTGTAGCAGAGATGGGCGTCTACGCGTAAACTTGAATTTTTTACGTCTACGTGTAAATTTACCGTAGGCAGCGTAAAGAAGTGTAGACCACAGATGACCAAGAGGAGATGCGAAACCTACATGTTATTTTCTGTGCTTTTGTGGCAAAGTGGCGCCTCTTTTTTTTCGCCCAGGAACTATTCGATTTAAAATTTACCGCCTGGTTATTTGAAGGTTACTTCTTTATTTTTTAGGCAGAAAAATGTTTATTAATGAAACATGATAATAATATAAAAGCAAGTTTTATTTTAAATAATATACACATATTTTAAATACAAAGTTCAGTTTTTTAGTAAATATTTTAAATACAAAGAAGTTTATTCAATCACAAATGAACGAATCATCAATCAACTTATTTATATATTTATTTCTCATTCATGCAAGACATGTACGAGACAGAAATACATAAATAAGTTGATTGTTGCTTTATTTATTTGTGATTACTACGTGGAAACTACTACAGTTCTTCGATTATTCTTCATACACATTCTTATAAAGCAAGCAGAAGAGTGGAAACACAGAACATTGGAATGATTGAAAAACAACACAGAACACGGAACATTGGAACATAAAACATCGGAAATTACTTATAATTTGTAGCACGTGGCACTGTACATGAATTAATTGATTTCCTTGTCAAAATTAACCACAAAACACCTTAAAATATGAACGTTAAAAAACAATGACATATGTTTCACTATGATATGGAACTAATGTAGCATTTAGCGACATCTACTGTGGTTATTTGAAACTAAAACTGGTTACTGACGCCATCTATGTTTTTATCCAGAAACTATTCTCACGAGCACAACTCTCCCATTAAGCCTTCACCCCCCTAAGGTGTGTTCGTTTGTGTTGCCCAACCTACACTGAACTACACCACAGCTTCCCCCACCAATGCTATCTTATATAGTGACGTCAGCTGCTCTTGTCCTGGACAAGTCTGGTGCAACACAAACGAACAAACCTCTGGTGTAGACTGTGTAGACACGTAGAATCTAGCGTAGAATAATGAAAAATGAGGTTATGTAACGTTTAAAAGAACTCAAATTTAATATTTTTGACAGTTTCCTGATTAAAACAACTACTAAATTTTAATTTTACTTTAGTAGTTCATACAGACAGAAACCAAGTAATTTATATTGTCCATAACAACATACGATTTGTGAGATAACATTTTTGGAAACAATATATGTAATTAGAACTACATAAAATTGAAATAAACATAAACATTAAAGTAAACTATTTAAACTATTACCATTCTATTATTTCAAATATTACATTTAAACGTACTGCGCATGTACAGTTTACATCAAGCATGTCAAACTCAAAGGTTAACATGGGCCAAATTAAAAAGGTTTAAGTTTAGGTGGGCCGCAAAAAAAAAATATATTCAATGTTCATAGAAACGGAGGTTTATTTCGAATAGTAAAGTATAAAAAAAAATAACAAGAAAAACTTAATGTTTACTTCCTGACACTTGGCTTCTCTTCTCTGCTACTATCTTTCCTATCTCGGGAGAAATCCTGTTCGCAGTTATTACTTTCAAAACTGACCCAAGGTGAGCATCGTTAATTCTGGATCTGAGAGGAGACTTATTTCCTTTCATAAGTGTAAATAACTGCTCGCACCGATAAGTACTTCCGAACATGGATATAATTTTATATGCGAATTTTCGAGTATTTTGAAACCTGGCTGGTAAATATTTGTAAAATTCAGGCACACCAGTTTCAATGAATTTTGCCTTCAAATTTGAATCGCATTGCATCTCGATCACCTCCATTTGCATATGACTAGGTACTGAATCTATATTTATTGATAAAATCGAAGAAAACAAAGAAAAATTGCTTTCCAAACAATTAAAATCTGCAAATCTTGTTTCAAATTCAGTTCTAAGACTTAAAACCTTTTCTGAATATCTCAGATACGATACATTTGTATCTAAACTTGATTTGTTCATGTTGCACGTCGGAAAGTGTGCTAGATCTCCATCTTTCAGTTGCTTTTCCCAAAGAACTAGCTTACATTTGAATGTTTTACATTTGTCACACATGTTCGTAATGATCTGATCTTTTCCTTGCAGCGCTAAATTTAAATCGGTTAAGTGTTGTGTTAAGTGTGTGTTGAACCATGAAAGATAAATCCTGCAACCATATTGGATCAGAAAACAAACTTACGTCTTGATTTTTAGTTATTAAAAACTGACATATTTCTTCTTTCAAATCCCAGGATTGTTTGAGAATCTTGCAGCAGGATAACCAACGTACCTCGGTATAGTAGGACAAACCCGAATATTCGCATTGTAATTCACTTAAGAAAACAGAAAATTGTCGCTGATTTAAGCCTCGAGATCTTATAAAATTAATAACTTTTTTTATATATGATAACACATTTTCCATTTTTATTACCTTCGTGCATAATACTTCTTGGTGTATAATACAATGCGTATGATGAATGTTGGAACCATCATGAATTTCACTTAATTGTTTTCATAGTAATGCCACGAAGCCGTTGTTTTTTCCGGTCATCGATGGAGCGCCATCAGTAGCTACAGAAGTTAATTTTGACAGAGGTAGATTGTATTATTGCAACAGTTCATAAACACGATTAAATACATATATATATAAACTAGTTGTTTATATATATATGATTAAATATATGTTGTCCTGTAGTAGTACCACGCATCGGTATTAGTTCTAACAATTCTTCAAAAATAAGCGCCTTTTATTGTGGAAATTTTATGACGTGATATGATAATGAGAATTATAAGAGTATGAAACACAAAACGCCCAAAAAAGCTTGCTTTTGAAAACATAGACGCCCAATTCGGCACTATCACAATTTGTCGTAAACGAGGCGCAATTTGCCTTTTTCGGTCGCCCAATTTGCGATAAATCGCCCAGCCTGGCAACGCTGTGCATGACTAATAAACAAATGACGTTGTTAGTATTAGTGGAAGAGATGCGTCTGCCCGTAATTTCAAAACATACATGCCACGCGACTTATATCTAAATCATTAAGATAGGCAACCCTAACGAGGCAACTGTTAATACCTATCCTATTCTTATACTACGTCGGTCGGGCCGCAAAAATACTAGTTTCGGGCCGCATGCGGCCCGTGGGCCGCGAGTTTGACACCCTTGGTTTACATTCTACATTCGACACGTAAGCAAAGGCATATTCTACTTGACATGTTTACGCGTAAAATCTACATTAGTCTACATCATGTATTCTACGCGCCCATCATTGCTGTGTAGACACGTAGAATCTAGCGTAGAATAATGAAAAATGAGGTTATGTAACGTTTAAAAAATAAAATACCGCCAGTTTTAAGTTGAAGAAGAAGTAAAGAACTCAAATTTAATATTTTTGACAGCTTCCTGATTCTTCCTGATTAAAACAACTACTAACTTTTAATTTTACTTTAGTAGTTCATACAGACAGAAACCAAGTAATTTATATAGTCCATAACAACATACGATTTGTGAGATAACATTTTTGGAAACAATATATGTAATTAGAACTACATAAAATTGAAATAAACATAAACATTAAAGTAAATTTATACTATTACCATTCTATTATTTCAAATATTACATTTAAACGTACTGCGCATGTACAGTTTACATTCTACATTCGACACGTAAACAAAGGCATATTCTACTTGACATGTTTACGCGTAAAATCTACATTAGTCTACATCATGTATTCTACGCGCCCATCACTGTAAACAAGGCAATAATTTCATCATTGTTATCGTGTAATAGGGATAACTTCTAGTAACTAGTAATTTCTCATTACAGTTGGCAAAAATTTCAGTATTCCCAACTTAATTTCTTTTTTTTTGTCGGACCGGTGACACAAGCCTGCTGCAATCTTAAAAGGGGTTCCCTAAAGCCACATTCAATCGTTAAAAAGCAGTAATGGGCGCGTAGAATACATGATGTAGACTAATGTAGATTTTACGCGTAAACATGTCAAGTAGAATATGCCTTTGTTTACGTGTCGAATGTAGAATGTAAACTGTACATGCGCAGTACGTTTAAATGTAATATTTGAAATAATAGAATGGTAATAGTTTAAATTTACTTTAATATTTATGTTTATTTCAATTTTATGTAGTTCTAATTACATATATTGTTTCCAAAAATGTTATCTCACAAATCGTATGTTGTTATGGACAACATAAATTACTTGGTTTCTGTCTGTATGAACTACAAAAGTAAAATTAAAATTTAGCAGTTGTTTTAATCAGGAAGCTGTCAAAAATATTAAATTTGAGTTCTTTACTTCTTCTTCTACTTAAAACTGGCGGTATTTTATTTTTTAAACGTTACATAACCTCATTTTTCATTATTCTACGCCAGATTCTACGTGTCTACACAGTCTACACTTCTCTACGCTGTCTACGGTAAATTTACACGTAGACGTAAAAAATTCAAGTCTACGCGTAGACGCCCATCTCTGTTAAAAAGTGAGTTCGTGACATCTTAAAAAAATGAAAATTCCATTTATTTCCCTTCAAATGTCTGGACTAAAGCAGTGATGGGCGCGTAGAATACATGATGTAGACTAATGTAGATTTTACGCGTAAACATGTCAAGTAGAATATGCCTTTGTTTACGTGTCGAATGTAGAATGTAAACTGTACATGCGCAGTACGTTTAAATGTAATATTTGAAATAATAGAATGGTAATAGTTTAAATATTTTACTTTAATGTGTATGTTTATTTCAATTTTATGTAGTTCTAATTACATATATTATTTCCAAAAATGTTATCTTACAAATCGTATGTTATGGACAATATAAATTACTTGGTTTCTGTCTGTATGAACTACTAAAGTAAAAGTAAAATTAAAAGTTAGTAGTTGTTTTAATCAGAAAGCTGTCAAAAATATTAAATTTGAGTTCTTTACTGCTCTTCTGCTTAAAACTGGCGGTATTTTATTTTTTTAAACGTTACATAACCTCATTTTTCATTATTCTACGCTAGATTCTACGTGTCTACGCAGTCTACACTTCTCTACGCTGTCTACGGTAAACTACACGTAGACGTAATAAGTTCAAGTTTACGCGTAGACGCCCATCTCTGGACTAAAGTGACGATCTCAAAGTGCAAACTATTGAAATGAAAATTTTCTATTTATATTTACAATATAGTTTACATACTTCATTTATCATTCTTGGTGTAAATCGAGCTTAAAGATGCTTTGTCACACTGTCAAAAAGAACCTAACCTAGCTTGTTAATTATGCAATTTAAGTTGACAAGCAGCACAAGACGAAATTGAATTGTACTAAATATGTGATGAAAAATTATAAGATTTGACAGTTTTAATAATGGATTATTTAGGCGAAGCGATAGCCTTGGGTATAGATACTCTAATACTGGGAGTTTGTTTGAAGCAATACCTGAAGAACAGGAATGCCGTGCAAATGATAAAGGTAAGAGGGCAAGAAGTAGAGAGAGTGAATAGTGAGGAGTTGTGTGTCGTAGGGTGCTCCACTGCTCGAGATCAACGATGAACTGAGTGAAATTGTCCAGACTCACCCGGAGCGCAAGCTAAACTATGTGGCGATTCGTGGCAAAGTGCGCGCTATAGGTCCGCCGATTGTCAGCAGCAACAATCCGAAAATCCAGGGGGTGGTTCAACTGTTGAGCATCAAGGAGCACGTAGTGCAACGCAGCACGGCCGGCTTTTGGGCGGACCAGGAGCGCACAATACAGGAGGTGCACAATGTGATGCCGTTCGTCCTCGAGCAGCGGAACATCAGCGTGGAGGTGGTGGACCCGCTCGCCGCAGATATCCTGGACATGGACGTCATATCTGACCAGTTCCAGCCAACCGTGCCGAGCGTCATGGACCACGTGTGGGGGTTCTTCAGTGGCGTGCGCCAACGCGGCGTGCAGACCACGGAGCGCATGCTGCGGCAGGGCGCCGTCATCACCGGCATAGGGGAGCTGGCGACCGCAGCGCCCGTGACCGGCGGGCAGCCGCCCCCACTGCGGTTACAGCCGCCGAGCAGCGGCGCTTCATTCTACCTGACCAACATGCAGATCACGTCGCTGGTTAGGCGGCTCGAGGAGCGGAGGCGCAACTACCGGGCGGCGTGCGCCGTGCTCGGGGCGGCGGGCGTGCTGCTAGCAGCGTTACTCGCCCGGCGGTTCGCCAGGGCGAGGGGACGCCGTCGCCGCGAGCAGTGCCTGCGGGAAGAGCTCGAGCGGAGCCGCAAGGACAGGAGGAGGCGCATGCGCGACACCGACGACCAGCTGACCGAGCAGCAGCTGTGCGTGGTCTGCCGGCACAATCCACGCGAGATCATCCTGCTGCCGTGCGGGCACGTCTGCCTGTGCGAGGACTGCGCCGACGGCATTCACACCAGCTGCCCGGTCTGTCGCTGCGACATCGAACGCAAGTCCGCCGCCTACATATCCTGACCCTCTGCTGCCAATTAAACAACACATACAACAATGTAAATAATTTTTATTATAATAAATAAAATTGCGTTATTTATAAACACATTATGCTACAGCATGATTTTTAGAGGTCGTTTGGCTCAACTTCTGTATGTATCTATGTATCCTACCGGTTTCTGTATGTATGTATGTAACTTACCGGTTGTCATTATGCTAGGGTGACCATTTTCTTGGAGAAGGCAATGCGGGACGGGGCAAAAAAAGGTCGTCACTTCCGAAATATAAGTGAAGAACAAACAAAAAAAAGGTCCTCACCTCCCAAATATAAGTAAAGAGCAAAAAAAAAGGTCTTCACCTCCCAAATATAAGTACAGAGCAAAATTCGGCCCTGGGGATACCAAATCAAAATGCGGGACGAATGGTCACCCTACATTATGCAATATACCTATGAATCATTGAATGTACCGCTATGAACTATCTCGAACAAAATTACCAATCCGCCATTATGATTTTTTAACAAATGTTTACAAAATATCTTACTATTATGATTTTTTTTAACTGCTTAATTTTTTTTTTTTTCAAAATAATGGGTATATCGTATAGATTACTACATTTAATGATTTCGTATTGAAAAAATGGATGTGATTCTCTGTTCATACAACTTACAGTATTATAGCTGGTACAGTAACAATGTGAATAGATTTTTCGTTATGTAACAACATCTTGTTAAGATGAGCCTATATTGATATGGGTGATCTATGTGAGATCGTCCCCACTAGAAATGGAGACTTGTGCCGGCTGGCAGTGACAGGAAGAGCACGAGATGGCGCATTTTCCGTGCTGCTGCTGCAGAAGCCTCCTGGCGCGGCTCGATTTGCCGATGCCGAGCCGCGGCAATCCGCGGTTCAGGCCCTCGAGCAGCACGCAGGCCTTGCACACTTGCTGCGAGCTCACGTAGCCGCAGCGCTCGCACGTGATCCGCTGTGGCAGCCGGGCCGCCGCCCCGGCGGAACACACCAGTCGCTCCCCGGAATGTATAATGTTGAGGATGCACAGCGGGTCTAGCCGCTCCAGGTCCTTGAGCAGGGCGCGCGCGTGGCCCCTGTACGCGTTTGGTGCGAACACGCACTCGGTCGAGAAATAGACGAGGCGCCTGTGGTACGCGTACATCACGATCTCCTTCTCGTAGCTGTACTTGAGCGGTTTGACTCGGGCTATCGTGTCGGTGCCGCCCGTGCGTACCTCCGTACAGCGCACGAGTCGAGCGATATCTCCCCGCAGCATATTCATCAGCACAGTCTCTGCTATGTCATCTGCATTGTGGCCTGTTGCCAGACAGTCTACCTTGAGCTGTGCTGCTCCCCGGTCCAGTGCCTGCCTCCGGAACACGCCGCAGAACGTACAGTTGTTCTTGCGGCCCACAGCTCCCACTATTTCATCCATCGTCCATCCATATAGATCTTTGTAAGACAGTATTTTTAATGACATTTCATAATCATCTCTGTTTTGTTTGACTGTGTCTAAACTGTCGTCACGATACCCCGTTATTCCTTCATCTATGGATAACAACACCAACTTTAAACCGTAATTGTATTTCTTGTTCAACAGTTTCAACACGTAAGCCAAAACTGTGGAATCCTTGCCACCAGAAGCCGCAATGGCTACAGTCTGTCCAGGTTCGAATAATTGTCCTCTCATTATTGTGTAATGTACTTCTGTTTCAAATGCCTTGAAAAAGCACTCTTTACACAAAGCATGACCTGTTTTCGGCCGCTAAAAAATTTACATATAAATTTATAAACGTTCAATGTAAACTTAACATTACATTACCTTCATGATAGCATTCTTGCCACATGACCTGGCGCACGGCACTGGCATTTTCACTGTCTTTTAAAATAATCAGTAATCATCAAACATTCAAGTTAAATACAACATTTATTGTTGGTTATGTGGGACACGTGTTGTTGACGTTTGTTAAGGTTGCTTTCATAGGCCAACAAAAAATACAGGCTATTCCAAACGTGTAGGCCGAACTAGATTTTGAAATCTAGTAATTTTTATATATTAATTCGGACCTTTGGTCGTTTTGTTTAAGCTTTGTAAATCATACTCGCTTTGCAAATTCTAGATTAAATTGATTGTCATTATAAAATGTCCTTTTCGTTTTTTGTCATTCTTAATAAAAAAATTACCATTTATTGTATAAAAAATATTTATTTTTTTTGTCTTTAAAACAGTGATGGGCGCGTAGAATACATGATGTAGACTAATGTAGATTTTACGCGTAAACATGTCAAGTAGAATATGACTTTGTTTACGTGTCGAATGTAGAATGTAAACTGTACATGCGCAGTACGTTTAAATGTAATATTTGAAATAATAGAATGGTATTATATGTCTCATTTTGTAATACGGAACTAACAGGAAAAGTTCATTTTTTATGTTGTATATTGACAATACATTTATAATATTATCATAGTATTGGTTCACACGGATACGCCAAAGTCTGTTTACACCACAACAGTCACCAAAGTAACCAGATCTAGTTTCGTATTACAAATTGAGACAGATTATAATAGTTTAAATAGTTTACTTTAATGTTTATGTTTATTTCAATTTTATGTAGTTCTAATTACATATATTGTTTCCAAAAATGTTATCTCACAAATCATATGTTGTTATGGACAATATAAATTACTTGGTTTCTGTCTGCATGAACTATTAAAGTAAATTTAAAATTAAAAGTTAGTAGTTGTTTTAATCAGGAAGCTGTCAAAAATATTAAATTTGAGTTCTTTACTGCCTCTTCTGCTTAAAACTGGCAGTATTTTATTTTTTTAAACGTTACATAACATCATTTTTCATTATTCTACACTAGATTCTACGTGTCTACACAGTCTACACTTCTCTACGCTGTCTACGGTAAATTTACACGTAGACGTAAAAAATTCAAGTTGACGCGTAGACGCTCATCTTTGCTTTAAAATATGGAAAAATGTATTAAAACTTTTGACATATGTTTCCATGGTTTCTCTGTTAGAATTTTAAATTTTCTCTTACTAAACGTGAAACATGAAATAACCCAAGCAAAGTCCTTTCTCGTGGCAACCTAAAAGAACGAAATTTCGATTTAGTTCCGCCTAAACGTTTGGAATAGCCTGTAAAATATATATATTTTTTCATTATTTTGCATGTTTAGTTTAATGACTGACAAGTTGACAACCTAAATTGGTGAAAGTGCGAATTGAGTGACGTATACACTCATAAAAGTATTATGGCATAGAATAGTGTGTAGTGTTTTGTATATGTTTAATAAAAATAATGAGTAAACCTACAAAATAAATATGTCGCGTATAAAGTCACGTCAGAACACGGACCTGTGTGCGGACTGTGGTGGTACAGGTTAGTAAAAGGCATTCTGCAGCAAAGAAATCCTGCAATGCCAGCTTTCAACTCTAACATTTCTGTCTATTTGAGTGCGTTACAGATCCAAGCTGGGTGTCGGTGAACAAGGGCATTTACCTTTGTGCCGAATGCTGTAGTGTGCATCGTAGTTTCGGCAGGCACATCTCCCAGGTGCGCCATATCAGCAAAAGTGCCTGGCCACCCACACTGCTCGCTGTGAGTACTGTTTGATGATGAGTTACTGTCACCTTACACTCATATTTGTTACAGATGGTGCAGACTCTTAACAACAACGGGGTGAACAACATATGGGAGCATCTGCTGTTGGACAACAGTGCCAAGTTGTTGAAACGTAAACCACAGCCCAAGGAACCTTTGCATCCGAGTAAGGCAGAGTTCATTGCGGCCAAACATGTGCAACTGGCGTTTGTTTACCGCGGTGCTCGAGACGACACTCTGTGCACCGAAAGTGAGCTGGGAAAACAGTTGCACTCGAGTGTGCGCACGAACAATTTGGAAGCCTCGCTCAAGCTGCTGTTGCAGGGTGCCGATCCCAACTATTTCCACGACGAGAAGGGTACGACGCCGCTGCATGTCGCGGCCAAGGCGAATCAGCCAGGCCAGGCCGAGTTACTGCTCGTGTACGGCGCAGACCCGAGCTCGCCGGACGGTAACGGCACCGACCCCATCGAATACGCGCGCAAGGCCGGTAACCAGGAACTCGCGGCACGTCTCGTGGACAGCCAGTACGAGGTGACAGACAAACTGGCGCTCTATGTGTTCGGTAAACGGCCTGATCACTCTGCCGGCAGACATCACTTCATGCCCGACACGCCTCAGTCGTCCCAGCCGGCCACGCCAGATAACCTCTCCAAATTGCACAAAGTCAGTTTTAACCATCAGTTTGTTATGTGTGTTTATAACATGTAATATAGAGAGCAATATAATGTTTCAGCTGCCGTGTAACCTGTTTGAAAGACTGATTATCGATGTGTTTGATGAGATAGAGAGAAGAGAAACTGAGGCCAGTAAGTTTGATTTATTCTGTTTCTGCTTACTTGTAACTTACGTACCTACTAATATAATGTTGTCGCTTGTTTTTATTGCTTGTGGAATTGGGTAAGAGCGCTTTGTATTGAGTTTTGAGACAGTCTGTGAAAGGATGTTGTTTGTTCAGTTTGGATGAGTAGTAACGAATCGTTGGAGTTGCCCACGGTGCCCTTCCTTCCGGTGGACCCGAGTTACTCGGCCACGCGCAACCAGGGCCGCCAGAAACTCGCGCGTTTTACCGCCGCCGAGTTGAAGCAGCTCGTCACAGACCTGCTCGTCGAGATACGCCGTCGTCAGTCGCCCTTCCTCACAGGTAACGCTCATGTCTGACATTTTCGTTCGCCGCGTGCCTTTCCTTTCCCCTTATACATTGCGCTTTTGTTCAGATTCCAATGCGAAACACCTGTCGCGCATATCGGATGACGAGCCTCTGTACGACTCGGTCGCTTCTGATGAAGACTACGCTGTCCTGCCCGCCAATACGGACTTTCAGGTATTTACCGGTAGCGGTAGCGTGTAATGTACACGCTGTCCAAGTAAATACTATACTTGTCTTGCCTTAATTTATTTCCAGGGCACTGCTGATGTTACCGCGAAGAAGGAACAGAATATAAACAGTTTTGCGAGTCTCTCGACGACACCATCCGCTGTGGAGATATTGACAAAGCGGTTGTTGCAATCGGACTCCACCATATCGGACCTGAGGGCGGAGTTGAGGGTCCTGCAGTCGATGGTCCGCCATCTCAGTACCGAGAACACCGAGCTGCGTTCACGGCTGTCGGCGAGTCCCGGAGGGGGTGGCGGTGTATTTAACGGCCAGGTGGCTCACACTGCGGTGTCGCGGAATGCCAGCTCGGCGAGTGCTCGCGCTGCTCCGCCACTAGCATGTGCTCTCCCAACCGTTGTCGACGCTGGCGGCAAGCGTGTTCAACGCCCGAGCAGCATGTACGAGCCGCGTGAAGGTCTGCGCCCCGCTAATAACTGGCATCTGATCAAGACGCAATTGCGCGACACCCCGGCCGGCCATGACACGCGAGCCATGGAGTACCGAATGACGAAGGCGACCGAGCGGGTCACGCACTGTATCCAGGAGCTGTGGAAATGTATCCAGGGGCCGGGGCGCGCTGACGGTTGTGTGCCCGGCGCGGACAAGATACGTGCCGCGGTCACCGATCTCACGTCCATCCTACCGCATGGCTCCTGCACCGAGGAGGGCTCCGTGCTGCTGGAACGTAGCGCACAGCTGCAGGCCGAGTGCGCCAAACTGCAGCAGACGGTGACGGCGCCCGACACGCCGGACCTTGATTATCACATGCAGAAAGTTCGCTTGTGCGCCTACGACATCGCCAAGACCATTAAAACGCTCATCAGTCGTTTTGCACAGGATCAACACGCCACCAACTGAACTCACCATCCCTTCATTTCATCCTAACATTGCATTTGTCATTAATTATCGAATAGCATTTCACTAATACCTATATATAACAGTATCTGATTGAAGGCCGGAGCCGCAGGTATATCTGTAAGAGCAATTAATTACTAATTTTAAAAATGTGTATTAAGTATTATAATACCTACTTTGGACTGACGATACAAAATATTTTTTGTAGTATATAAATATATTTTAAATATTTTAGAGATATATGTATACAAGTGATGTATGACAAAATAAATATTAATATTGGATTGTTAGGCAAGTGTTTCCGATTGCGCATTGTGTCAACTATGAACATTTCCAGATGACTATGGCCAAGTTACCGCCGAAGAACAGGTAAAGCAGGCTACGACACTCGTACGATATCTCGAAACCGTAACCTTCGCCGACCACCACGTGCCAGCTCGCTCCGTACTTCTTGTCCATCGTCTCCTTTATCATCTTGGCGGCCGCCTGCAACAATATACCCTGCTGTTATAACGGCGGCTTATCCTTCGCACACTGTCGACATTCAATACCTCATTGTTGGAGGCATGTTTCTCACAAGCCGTCACCGAGATTTCAACTGCCTCCCCTTTCAATTCCTCGTTCATGTCCGAATTCTGAAAACGAACATCTTTCAGACGATATAACACTTGTTATTCTATGTATGTTACAGCCGTTACGGCGGCTTCTCGACATTTGATCAATACTTATTTATGACTCACCCTGACCAAAGGGTAGGTGTGGAGAACTTTCTTAGTTTCACCTCCGCCTCCTTCACCTTCCTTTTTAACTTCTTCTGCCATTTTACTCTAGGTAACTGTATACATTTAAACCAACAATATTATTGACATTTATAAAGAGGATTCAATTGTTTACCGCCACAAAATAATTCCTTATCCGCACTGCGACGTCGCTATGTTGGTTGCATACGATTCCGGCTTAACTAACTGGCAATCATTATATACCAACATAACCTCATAAATTCAGCATAATCTTTGTGATTAATTTATTATCTGTTAGTACTGAATCATCGTATTCAATGCGATCATGTCACGGTTTAGTGGAGTTCTGCAGCTGACTGACTTAGATGACTTTATTACTCCGTCTCAGGTAATAATGTTTTACAACCTAATTTAATTCGTTCTGAGAAATCTTTGTTACGTTGTAGGAATGTATAAAACCAGTCAAAATAGAAAAAGTAGCGAGTGCCACAGGTTCCAAAATAACAATACAGGAAGATGGCAGTTATATTAGTTTACATGAGGTGTGTATTAGAGGTCTGCACGGGCCTATTTTGGACCACCTGTACCCGGCCCGAGCCCGAAAATATTAATACAATTATTGCAACTACCCGGCCCGAACCCGACAAAATTTTAAATTCGGCCCGAATAAACCTCGTTAAAAAAATTGCTTACAATTTGTAATAATTATAAAACTAGAAATTTAAAAAAATATATATTTTTTAACGAAGGTTTAAAAATATATTATTTAAAGGTATTATTGTTCTTATCCGGCCCGAGCCCGAATATAATACATGACACGGGCCAAGCTCGAATCCGTGCAGACCTCTAGTGTGTATGGGAAATTTGTGTTGCAGTAAATGCAGCTTGAGTTAATTTCAGGACGGAAGAAGCCAAAAGCTGCAGAAAGTAGAAATTACATTGGCCGACTGTCTAGCATGTTCAGGCTGCATCACTTCAGCGGAGAGTGTACTTATAACACAGCAGAGCCAGGCAGAGCTGCAGCGGGTGTTTGATGAGAACCGGCAGTTGATACAGATGGGTAGATACGCAGAGAGCAAGTACATAGTGGTATCGGTGTCCGTGCAGCCGGTGCTGTCCCTGGGTGCGCGCTACGGCTTGGAGCCTGCGCAGGCTGCCTCTCGTCTCGCCGGGTATTTCAGGAGGTTGGGCGCTGATCTGGTGCTCGACATGACCGTGGCCGAGGACCTGGCGCTCATCGAGAGCCAGAAAGAATTCGTGACGCGGTACAGGTGCGCGGAGCAAGGACAGTTGCCGCTGCTCGCCTCCAGCTGCCCTGGCTGGATATGCTATTGCGAGAAGACGCACGGCGCTCTGCTGCCGCACGTGTCCCGGGTCAAGTCGCCGCAGCAGATAATGGGGTCGTTGGTGAAGGAGC
The DNA here is from genome assembly GCA_963971575.1 of Liopterus haemorrhoidalis. Taxonomy (NCBI): domain Eukaryota; kingdom Metazoa; phylum Arthropoda; class Insecta; order Coleoptera; family Dytiscidae; genus Liopterus; species Liopterus haemorrhoidalis. Next base: position 37,007,117 of record OZ020612.1, on the reverse strand, counting down.
AGCTGGCGCCCCAGGACGGTCGACAACTCTACCACCTCACCGTCATGCCCTGCTATGACAAGAAGCTCGAGGCAGCTCGACAGGACTTTGTCAGTCAGCTCACCACTGCCAGAGATGTCGACTGCGTCATCACGCCCAGTCAGTATACCTATATCATTATATTAGTTGCAGGGCTGATATTCAAAATATTTAACAAGCAGTATGCTAAAAATATCAACCATAAAATATCTAAAAAAAAAATATTTGTGAAACTTACCGAGTGTTTTATTTATTAATCTTATAAAATATCTAATTAGAGAGAAAGAAAAAAAAAAAAAAATAAAAATATATATATATATATATATATAAAAAGAAGTATTTCGGTGTTTTAATACAGGTACGTGTGTATCGGCCTAACATCAGCCCTGCTTAGTCATACCTATAATATAACATGTCAATAGGTAATTTCTTTTTACATGGTCGATGAGAGAAAAACATTGTTCTTTTTATATTGTCGCGTCAGTTTTATATAAGCAGTGTGGTTGGGTTTGCAGTCGAGCTGGAGCAGATGCTGTCGGGCGAGGGCCTGTCCTTGGCGGACTTTGAAGGGGCGGCATTCTCGTGGCCGTGGGGCGGTGCGGAGAATAGCGCAGAGACACTGTGGGGCCACGAGGGCAGCGGCTCGGGCGGACTCGCCCATCACGTGTTCAGACACGCCGCGCAGGAACTGTTCGCTGAGGACGTCAGCGCTTTGCGCTACAAGCAGCTCAGGTAACCTTGGGCCGAATGTTACAAAAACTAGATCGAGGTCTTTGTGGTTTTCTTTTAAATTGCAAATATACTCGAGGCTATCGGCGGACTATAGAAAAAAGACTGGTCGCTCATATCCGTCCGACTAATATCTAATTTTCCGGGCATGTTGCAATTGTACAGGAATGCAGATTTCCGGGAGGTTGTCCTGGAGAAAGACGAGAAGGTGGTGTTAAGGTTTGCGATCGCAAACGGTTTCCGTAACATTCAGAACCTGGTGCAGAAACTCAAGAGAAAGAAATGCCAGTATCATTATATAGAAGTGATGGCGTGCCCCTCGGGTGAGTGCGGATGTGGTGAGCGGTAAATGTGGCGGCGGCAATTTTCTAAATCGCGTGTGTATCTTCCGTAGGTTGCCTGAACGGGGGCGGACAGGCGCGGCCGACAGGCGACGAGAGTCCGCGCGAGCTCCTCGCACAGCTGGAGGCGGCGTACGCGGCCTTACCCTCCCGCTCCCCGGAGGACAACGAGGCCGTGCGCCGCATGTACGATAGCTGGCTTGGCGGTACCGACACGGACAAAGCCGCATCCCTGTTACACACGGACTACCACCCTGTCGACAGGGCTAATACAGCGCTCAATATTAAATGGTGATCCATGTTCACAGACATTTGCCCAAGAATATTAAAAGAAAAAACCATATACAGAGTGATTATTTAATGGCGAGACGATGTCACCGAATTTTACGTGCCTTCTAGCAGAAATACTGGTGAATACTACGACTATAATAACTATGATTATGAAGAAAAAAAGATTATGCGCATGCGCGCATAATCGCCTGCTACGATGTTTATGAAACGGCAAATTATTAAAACTTCCAGTGACGTCGTCTCGCCATTAAATAATCACTCTGTATATTGTTAAAAATGATTGGCTTGGAAACACTTCACAATTAACATACCAAGATGGAGGACTTATGAGGCGAAAAGTCAACCCAACTGAGTGTCCAAAGAAGAGCAAGAGTTATCGCCTTCAATATAAAAACTATACTCGTCTGCAGAGGAAAAATGTTCTCTTAAAGAAGCACTTTTATTACATAATGTATATGAGATTAACATATAAAGTAAATTTAAATAACAGTAGAAAAAAAGGAATAAAAAAATTGAAATTTTCAGTATAGAATGCGAGCTCCTTAGGACAGTTCTGCAGCCATTATTCAATATGTGAAATTACTATTTTATATTTAAATTTAAGTAATATCCTTAGACAAATCTTGTTTGTGTATTTAAATAAGACAAAATTAATAATGTTAACTTCATTGATATGTATATATGTATTTTATTTTTTATTTAGAAAAAAAAAGGTATTAATAGATTTTATATTTTATTATTAAAACAAACAAAAGTTGACAAAGCATTATCTAGCAAAGCAGACAAAAACAAAGTTATTTATATAATCAAAATATTATTGGAAATTACATTGCTCTAACCTTTGACCGGTATAATAGCGAGACTGCAAATGCATGTTTATTTCCTCGTTTGACGCAAACCCGGACATGAATGTGTAAGTAAGGTAGTGGATAGGACGCTACGAGCTGTAGAGTTACCGCTGGTGACCTGGTGCTCCTTGGAGCGGCGCGCGGGACACGCACGCACTGGGGAAAGCGGAGCGCATCCGTCCGTCCGTCTTATCTACACAGTGACGCAAACACATTTCTCCGCACGGAAACTTGCTGTGCGCCCAATCGTCCCGCGGATACCGGACGCTGTTTTTCTTTAGTTCCATTGACGCAAATAACCGTCTTCACAACATTATATAATGAAACAAAAGTGAAATATCAACAATATTAATAACTCGCCCGTTGCCATTCAAGTAAGTAAACCGCTGCGAACTGCGAACGAATTACATGTTGCGGATTTGCTCAAGTTTGATAAAGGAGGAATGAGTGAAGAGTGAAAAGGTGTGTTGTTTTGTTTCGTTGAACTATTGTAAAGTGGCAGGAGGAACGCGAGTCGGAAAGGAACTGGTAAACTTTCTTTTAAAAGTGAGAAGCGTGTCGTTAGGGGGAAGGGAAGGGAAGCGCTGCGGTGAATGTGTGTTAAGAATTGACCCAGAGAAGGCAGTCGGCCCGCTTGGCAAGCTCGCACGCTTCCACCAATATCGCAAGTGTTGCCGCAGCAGTCGGGTCGGCAGTGTGATGCAGCGTGTTGTGCGGATGAGCCGCCGCTAACACTTGTATGTGACAGCTAGTCATGCGAGCTAGAGGTGTGGACGCCGTCACCACAGCGCTACTGACGGCGGCCGTGCTGCTGCTCGTGCCCGTGCACGAAGAGGACGGACTGATCCTGGTCGCCGCCTCAGGACTTGGCCGCTGCCCCAGGTACCGCCTCATCAAGGACTTCAACATCACTCAGGTCAGTCGCATTGCGCGTTCAATCGAGCTCCATTTCCTCGATTCACCTACCGCTACACATTTACATAACACAAAATACAATGCTTCATTTGCATTCGGTTTTGTACGCGCTCCTCTATTACCTGTTTATACATATTTGTAAGGACAATTGAATTTTTCTGAATTATTTATCATTTTTGGTGTAATTTGCTGTGGAGAAATCGCCAGTCATGTTCGCGGTGCGTAGTTTTCAGGCGTTTGGTATGAGGTGGAGAGATCGTTCTACCTGATGGAGCTGGCGGCCGGCTGCACCACCATAGAGCTGCAGGAGAACATGAAAGGCCAGACGGAGGTGGTGGCGCGCGTCATCAACCGGTGGACGGGGGGCGAGACGTCGAGCAGCGGCGTCGCGGTGGCCACCAGACGTAACCCTGCTACCTTCCAGTACAAGGTGAGCTCGGCGCTGCCGGCCGCGATCGCCCGCCTCCTGCCCGGCGCCGGCTACTACCAGGTCCTTTACACGGACTACGACAACTTCGCCATACTGTGGACCTGCACGAGTCTCGGTCTTCTTCATACAGGTCGGTGTGCAGCGGCGACCAGATGCAGCGAGCGACCGTCATTCTAACTGTCACTGTGTTCGTTACAGATCAACTGTGGATCCTCGGCAGGACACGGGAGATATCCGTGCCGATGAGAGCAGAGATATACGGTATCCTGGCAGAGCTGAACATCGATTCGGACCGCCTCATCATCTCCAAGAACGGCAACTGCCCTGAACACTAGACTCTAGTTACACACATTTTAAATTATTAAATAGTAAACTAGGTACATAAATAAAATGCATATTTGTAATTACTTATAGATTTAATTTGAAGAAATAGAATGTAGTTGTTATAGATAATATTGACATGAATGTGAGAGCAACACGATGAGTTGGATGCGTATTTACAAGTGTTCAGATATGAACTAGTTATTGCTTCCCGTACGGTTGCAGTACCCGTATGTTGCTATAGCAGAGCGACATATCTAGGGCTGCTGTAGCTCGAGGTCGGCGAGAGTAACACAGTTAGCGTCACGGTCACCGAGCGTCGCTGCCGGCGGCGGCGCGCCAGGAAGCAGCCAGGTCTGCTCGCGTTCCACCTCCCCCGGAACCACCAGGAACAGCTCCTTGTCCCGGCACGACAGCTGCTCCTTCAAGAACTGCACCAGTTCAGTCACCTGCCACCAGCAGACCGGCACGTCATTAAACAAGCACTACGGTAGCGGCGCGTCCAGTCGGATGCACTCGTACACTCACACTCACCTTGCCTATTAGATGAGGCCTCTCCAGTTTCGAGTCGAGGTTGTAATAGTTGTCGCGTATCTGTCTGACGGCGACCCAGTGGCGGCGACGCAGCGGCAGCAGCAGGAAGCCGAGCCGGTACTCGCTCGGAATGTTGAGAATGAAGCCGCTGATGTTGGAGAGGTTCAGGGTGGCGGGATCTCGTCTCTTGTCCCACCAGACAGCCTCGTGGCCTCGCGTCTGCAGGGCCGCCATTATCACGTTCACGTCATAGTTACCAAGACCGAGCAGTGATCGGTGCGGATTGATCCACACGTCCGGGCTGAGCTGCAGGCAGATCGCATCCAGCTGCGCTTTCGTGAACGCCGCGTTGTCCCTCAGTTGGAAGAGGTTGTTGAGTGCATGTAACGCGCACAGTTCCTTTACCTGCCTCTCGTGGTAGATGTGATCAAGAGTGCCGGAGCCTGGACCGCCTTCCGAACACCCAGACACGGAGTGGGACATCTCGCGCGCAACTCTTAACCCTACCTCTTTCTCGCACACATTACACTGCTCCCGCTCTACTGCCACCTTTAACCCAATTCTTACGTGTTCATACGATTATTCATCAATTCGCTCCGAAAAGATTTTCAAAACATGACAAGTGACAGTTGTCAATCATTGCCAACATGACGTTTATCGTCAAAAGGGTTACAAAAAAAAAAAAAATAAGTTGGGAACACTGAAATTTCTGCCAACTGTAATGAGAAGTTTCTAGTTATCCCTATTACACGATAACAATAAGGCACTCAGTGATGGGCGTTTACTCGTAAACTTTAATTGTTTACGTTTACGTGTAAACTTATGTAAACAATTGGTAAACTTGTCAACAATGTAAACTTTGTAAACTGTCAAATAATGAGGTTAGTTTTAGTTATTTAATACGAATAATAGAGAGTTTATGAACAAGTATATTCAGTCAAAACAATAAATTTATTAAAAAAATGGTGGGAAGAAACCGAAGGAATAGTTCTGAAGAACTAGGTTTTATTTTAATTAAAGAAAATGAAAGAAAATATAGGACGTTATGCAAAATTTGCAAAGAATCTTTTCGTTATTAAAAAATATAGGCTGATTTTCTTAAAGGTGAAATTTAATGTATTTTGTTATTAAAAATATTAGACTGAACTTTTTAAAGAAAAAAGTTTTATATTTTCATATTCATATTTACTAATTTGTATGTAACACCTGTATAATGATGCTAATTCGATTTTTATTAATATGTATGTATATTGGCTTGTCCTAATTTTATATACAGTCTGTTACAAACGGTTAGGCGGAACTAAATGGGAATTTCGTTCTTTTAGGTTGTCACAAAAAGGGACCTTGCTTGGGTTATTTCATTTTTCACGTTGGAATGTCAAAATTTAAAATTCCAACAATGAAACCATAGAAACGAATGACATGTCAAAATTAAATTATTTTTCTTACATATTTTAATGACAAAAAAATAAATAAATGGGATATTTGTATTAAGAATGGCACAAAAAATCAAAATATAAAGAAAATGACATTTTAAAATGATATTAACCTTAACCAAAAAATGTTTGTTGCAAGTATGATTTACAAAGCTTAAACAAAACGGCTGAAAAGCATGATTTAAACGATGAAAGTAACTAGATTGCAAAATCTAGTTCCGCCTAACCGTTTGGAACAGACTTTACTTACTTTTTCATTTAAAATCGTTTCATTAAAATTTTATTATTTATAAAAATGTATTGATAATGAGGGAGGTTCTGTAATTCAAAACAAGTGCGTATGTCTAAATAATTGTTTACAAGAGTTTTTGTGTTTACTTTACATCAATTGTTTACGCGTCAACAATGAGGTAACTTACATCATGTAACTTACGCGCCCATCACTGAAGGCACTAAATATTGAAAATTTTGATTCTTATATGCAGTGATGGGCGTTTACACCTAAACTTTAATTGTTTACGTTTACGTGTAAACTTATGTAAACAATTGGTAAACTTGTCAACAAAGTAAACAATGTAAACTTTGTAAACTGTCAAATAATGAGGTTAGTTTTAGTTATTTAATACGAATAATAGAGAGTTAATGAACAAGTATATTCAGTTCAAAACAATAAATTTATTAAAAAAATGGTGGGAAGAAACCGAAGGAATAGTTCTGAAAAACTAGATTTTGTTTTAATTAAAGAAAATGAAAGAAAATATAGGGCGTTATGCAAAATTATCAATGAATCTTTTCGTTATTAAAAAATATAGGTTGATTTTCCTAAAGGTAAAATTTAATGTATTTTGTTATTAAAAAAATTAGACTCAATTTAAAAAAAAAAGTTTTTTATTTTTCATGTTCATATTTACTAATTTGTTTGTAAGACCTGTATAATGATGCAAATTCGATTTTTATTAATATGTATATTGGCTTATCCTAATTTTATATACTTACTTTTTCATTTAAAATCGTTTCATTAAAATTTTATTATTTATAAAAATGTATTGATAATGAGGTTCTGTAATTCAAAACAAGTGCGAATTAAGTAATAGATCCACAGAGATAAGTTTTTAAAAAACAATCTTTATTTTATTACATTGATGTTGAATGTAAAAACTACAACTAAACTTATCTCTAACATGTATTCAAAGATTCTAAATTCATTCTACACGGTTGCATTGCAAAACATGATCTTTTTATATGATAATGTTGGCTGCTGAGTCGGCAAGGTGTCCGATGGCTGAGACGGTATGTAACACCTTCGGCCGCAGTCGAGAACTATTGGGGTTCACCATAAAGTTCGAGCTGTAACTTGAGGAGCCTGGATGGTTGAGACTTCCTCCTTGGGTGATGACATCTCGGGGTCAGTGGACGTAGATTTTTCCTTGAACATTTTAAGTCTGTAACATGTGTAACTGATTATTGCAATTCCAATCAGGGTGTATAACAAAATGGTATAGACACTGATTTTATTGTGAACTGTGCTGTCGTGGTCTTCTTTCAATTTTAAATTCTGTTCGTTTAAATGATTATTCACAATTTTGAGTCCATCTAGAGAAATTGATTTTAATTTAATTGGTTCAAATATTTTTTCGGTTTTCACTAAATCACTAGAGTATTTTAACTCTGGTAAATTAATTTCTTTAAATATTAATTTAGAGTTTTTTGCAGTTTTTAACAAATTATTTCCTACGTTCACTTCACACATATTGTCCATTTCGATAAGAAAAGTTCCGTTTAAAGAAATATTGTCTTTGTCGTCTTTGCAACTTTTTATGGCCACAATTTTATCGGGGATGATGATTATCCACTTATTATCTTCGATTTTTCTGACTTCATTTTCTTCTATGTCCATCGTGATTTGTTGGCAGTTGTCGATGAATATTTCAGCAGTTGTAATTCGCACGGGATCTTGGTGTCTCTAGTTTTAGTTAAATGCACTTGTCTGCAGATGAAGAGTCTTTGATTGATTTCTAGGCAATCGTCTTCCAAAAAGGCGTAGCGTTGCTCATTAATGATAAGGAATTTTGAATGTGGAATTATAACTTTAAATGATTTTGATGTAGGGGTAGGTAATGGGTGAAAACGGTGTTATGCATAAGTTTCAATCTCTACGATAGGTATTTCTAAAATGAAAACTATCTCATTACCTCTAATGTAACTTTTCACTTAGGTTATTTTTTCTAATAATTTTATATTGTCTAAAGTTGATTCAAAAGGAAATTTGTTCGTCTTTAGATTATGAGTAACATTATTCATTTCATTTTGTAGTATTTTTGGATCTACAATTGAGTCATGTAGAGTATTTAATTTTGAAAAAGTAATCGCCACTTCAATTTTTTCGAAAGTGTCGTATATAATTTGCATGAAACTTGAAGTCTGTGAAATTACTACATTTAATAGAAAATAGTGGTAATAATCGATTTTTGTCACACGTGTGGTTTGGATCATTTGTCCTAATTGCATAAACCTTGATATAATATTAACTGATCATGTTCTAAAATTTTTATATTTGACTGGAAATTCTCGATTGACGTTTGCAAAAGAGTAATTTGATCTTTTAATACGGTTCTAATTTTATTCTGATTTTTAGTCAAGGTATCAATTGCTAAATTGTATCTCTTAGCATCTTGATAGTCAAGATTTCCGATAATGGTTTTAATTATTGAACCAAGGCCGTTCAATAGTGCTCGTTTTGATCTTGGTCTATATTTCGGGTTTAAACGGTTAATCTGGGATTCAATTTTATTTTCTAATATTCCTATGATCTTCAATGAATTTCTAAATTCCCGTTCGTAGTCATTATGACTATTTCTTTGTATTGAAATTTTGATCTGTTTGAGTGAATTTTGTAATTCTAAGAATTCATTAATCAATCCTGTAATATCATATATTTGTATAAAATTCCAAAAGTCTACGTTGTTATAAGCTTTTCCTAATTTAATTGGAAGTAGCCCAGGGTTTTTATTTAAATCGTGGAATTTCGGGTCTGCTCTGGCGGTGCAGATGGTGAATCTGTAAAAATGGGTAATTTAGGCGGTTTTTTCAATTCTTTAATATGAACAATTTCGGTCTTATTATTTCTTAAACGGTCGCTACTTATTTCAACGCGATTTCTACTTAATATTTTTAAGATTTTATAGGGACCTAAGAATTTTTTGAGTTTTTTGTTTCTTCGAGAATAGGGGTTCTGCTTATATACTATCTGTCCTACTATGATTTCATTATTCGTGTCACCTTTAGCGTTTTCTTTATTAATTACTTTCTCTTTTTGGGATGTTAGTTTTTCATAAACATTTTTATAGACATGTTTAAGCTTGCTTTTATGATTTTCAGCGTATTCGGTGAAAAATGAATTTGGGGTGAAAATCTCTATCGGGTTACACGAATTCGTATGTCCGAATGTGAGTTCGAATGGGGTGAAGTTTGTCGCGCTGTGGATGGTATTGTTATATGCTATTATTGCATAGTCCATCAAATCGTCACGTTCGTCAGGGTATATTTCTTTTAAAATTCTCAAGTGTTCTATTATACTTGAATGGAACCTTTCGACTATTTGACTCGTGGTGTGCGGGGGTTGTAAAATGCACATCTATCTTGTGTAATTTTAACATTTCTTTGACTGTAATATTGTTATATTTTTTGCCGTTATCAACTATTAAATTTCGTGGTACTCCAAAGGACGTAAAGTACTTTATTAATGAGTTACTAATGTGAATTGCGGGTTTTCCGGTAATTAAATAGGCTTGGGCGAATTTTGAAAATGCGTCTACGATAGTTAGATAGTTTCTATCGTCGAAAGTAAAAACGTCTATATGTACGACTTGAAACGGTTTAGTCGGTGTTTCAGTAGTCATTAGCGGCACATATGGTTTTTTTCTAGCGTACTTAGATCTTTGACAGATCTCACAAGAATTAATAAAATTTGTTATAGATTTCATTCCTTTCCAGTAATAATTGGTTTTTAGATACTCAAGGGTTTAGTTTATGCCACGATGGTTAGTTTTACCTTCGTGATGGTGTTTCATCAAGAGAATTTGTTCTTCTTTATCGGTTACTGTGTTAACTCGTTTTAAACATCTAATGATTTTTGCTCCTTTTTCAGAAAAATGTTTCAGATATACTTTAAAAAATGTAAGATATAAACGGTCATTTTGGAAATGAATATAGTATGTGATTTTATGGTCTGTATAAGTTTTGAAAAATTCTAGAATTAATTTTTCGTTTTCGATTTCAGGGATTTTTACAGTAACAATTTTTGAATTTTCATATTTTTCAGTACTGACATTTAATTTTGGGTAAGGGCTTCCAAAAACTAACATTTGGTTAATTTTATTATTAATAATTTCATTCATTGTGGGAATGCCGTCATTAGTAGTTTCGTTGTCTGTCGAATGTTGAGTAGAAGCACTAAGTGTTTCTTCTTCTGAAATTTCGATTGTACTCTCAGAATCTCCACCAGTTTCAGTTTCACTATTATTTTCAGAATAGAAATTTGAAAGTTTGTCAGTGGGTAATTTACTAGTACTTGGAATAGGAGGTCTGAGTTGAATATTTGAAATGATTTTAATTTTAGGTTTGTCTTTACTGACTGGTTCATCAAGGATAGGGGTTTGCGAACTTGTTGAGGGTAGATTTAGGTTTTCTGCAAGATGTCTTAAATAATCTACAACAGTTTGGTCAGTGTCACCTGGGTTATTAATTATAGATTTGTTTTCTAAGGCGTTAACGCAAATTCGTGAAAAACAATCGGCGTTCGTATTATATTTGCCTTTTTTATATATGATCTGATAATCATATTCCTCCAATGTCAATCTCCAACGTACGAGCTTGGAATTTGGTTCTTTCATGCTGAATAACCAGGTTAGAGGGCGATGATCTGTATAAATTTTGAATGTTTGTCCGTAAAGGTATGGTCTAAAATGCTTACAGGCCCAGACAATTGCAAGTAATTCTTTTTCGATGGTCGAATATTTGACTTCTGTGTCATTTAAGGTCCTAGATGCATAAGCAACTGGTTTGTCGTGTGGTATATCACCTTGAGAGAGAACTGCGCCTAACACGAAGTTACTGGCATCGGTGGTTAATATGAAGGGTTTTTACAAATTTTGAAACTCTCTACGAACTCATGATCATGTATTACTTTACAGTTTTTCTTTAAGCATTTTGCCATTGGTTTTGTAATTTTGGCTAAATTCGGGATAAATCGTCTGTAGTAACCGAGTAATCCGAGAAAACTTTTAATTTCTGTTTGATTTTTAGGGATAGGAAAGTTTTTGATGGCGGATATGTTTTCTGGATTAGGTTTCACTCCTTCAGGCGTGATCACGTGTTCTAAAATTTGCACGGTCTTTTGTAAGAATTCGGTTTTGTCTAATTGAAATTTGCTTGCTCTTAATCGGTCGAAAACTAATTTTAATCTGTCAACATGCTCTTGCAGGGACGTACTAAAGATAATTATATTATCTAGGTAGACGAGACATATTTCATTATGTAATCCTCTAAGAATATTGTCCATAATTCTTTGAAAACTAGATGGAGCGTTTTTTAGACCAAAAGGCATGCGCTTGAATTCGTAATGGCCACCTTCTGTCGAAAATGCCGTTTTAGGTACATCTTCTGGATCTACTTCAATCTGGTGAAAGCCACTCGCGAGATCTATAGTCGTAAAATAGTTTGCTTTACCGAGTTTATCTAAAATGTCACTGATGTTTGGAAGGGGGTACTTGTCATCTACCGTTCTATCGTTTAACTTGCGATAATCTATGACTAATCGCCATTTTTTCTTGCCTGACGCGTACATCTTTTTTGGTACTACCCATACAGGACTAGACCATGGGGATACGCTGTCTTGGATGATTCCTTGATTTAACATTTTAGTAATTTGAGATCTTACTTCCGTTTTATGAATTTCCGGGAATCTGTACGATTTTGCAAAAATCGGCGAAGAAAATTCATCTTTTAATTTAATTTTGTGTGTCATTTGATTTGTGAAACTCAATGGAATTTCTTCACAATAAAAAATGTCGCGGTAGTCGAAACAGAGTTTTCTAATTGTTTCATACTCCTCTTTATTACAATGATCTAAACGGAGGTTTTTTAAATTTTGTTTTAAAAGATTATCGTGTTCGTTTGTTAGGATTTCTTCGGTTTCCATTTTTTCTATGAAATTTACTTCGATTAAATTTAGAGGTTCAATTTCAATGGGTTCGTGAAAAATTAATTTTACTGGGTTTTCTTTAATATTTGTAAGGGTTGTAATTGCAATAGTATTTTCAACATTTACTATAGCTTTCGGCATCTCAAGTCCATTTCCGAAATTTTTGTAATCTAATATACCTGAAGAACAATTCTGATTCACGGGCAATTTAACTACTTGTCTACTACGGGGTTGATCTGTGATCGAGTAAACTTTTTCATTATTGCTACCGGTATTACTTGGATCTGAATCTTGATTGGAAATTATAGGAATTGATGTACGAGCCGTTTCTAATAATTTTGTACTCACATTTACACATTTACACTCACATCGATTAAGAATTTGGCTTTAATTTGCGGGATATAAATGAAAGGCAAATTAGAATTTAAAGCATGTATCTGTATTACGTTTGGTTGGGTTGTTGAAGTTCCTTGTGAAAATTTTGATTGTCACTGGAATATTCATCTGGAATTGTGTAACATGAGGATTCATTATACTCAAATTCGTTCGGGTTTTGAAGATAATACGGTTCAGAAGTTTAAGTGCAATAATTCTGATCGTGTTCTCCATAATCTATATTATATGAATACTCAAAATTTTGATATTCGCACACATTTTCAAGCTGTTCAGTTTCATTAACATTATGAGCAAAAAGTTCTTCTGAAACGAAGTTTGGGAGTGGTTTAATATGGGACCTTGCGCATGTAGTATCCATTGGTTCTGGCTTATACGGTTTACTTTGATTTTGACTTGATTGATTAAAATTTTGATTATTCGAGAATGAATGATTTTGCTGGACGCTGGCTGGACGTTGCGTAAATGGGGGTTGTCTCACTGCAAAATGAGTTGGTCGCACGTTTTGCCTGTTATTAGGGTTGAAAAAGGGGTTAGGTCTTTGCTGAGTAGTGTTAAAACTACTACTATTTTGAAAAGTGGGTTTCTGTTGGAAATTCGTTTGAAACGTAGATGGAAAATGGTTTTGATTTTGAAAATTTGGTCTCGGTTGAGGGTTTGTTGGATATGTTGGCGGGAAATGCAGTGTAGAATAATGTGGTCTGAAACTTGTGTTAAATTTAACTGGAATAATTCTTTGAGCAGGGCTATATGTATGTGTGTTTAAACTATTCGCTCTTTGGTTAGAATAAAGAAAATTCTCTTCTTCAATCACCAAACTCCTAGCTTTTTCTAAACTATCGGGGTTTCTTAGGCGAACATTTAATTGCAAATGTGGTGGTAAGCCGCGTATATAGGTTTTGAGGGCTAAATCGTCGTAACTCCTAATATAAATTATTTTTTGTTCAGGGGTTATTCTTGAGTCTGAATTTAATTTTGAAATTATCGAACTTCGAGAGTCTCGACATCTCATACCGAAATTATATGGCGTTTCGTTTTTATTCGGCCTTAAATTCCTGTGCCCCTCCCAGGACCAGCAGATTACACGGTGCTGCTCGGGAAGTTGAAGATAAAATTTGTTAATCACAACTAGTGGTGCAGCCAAGGGGGCCTAGGCCCCTCTCAGGACCAGCAGATTACATGTTGCTGCTCGGGAAGTTGAAGATAAAATTTGTTAACCAAAACCAGTGGCGCAGCCAAGGGGGGAGGGGCGATGGGCCTGGGTCCCTCCCAGGACCAGCAGATTACACGGTCCTACTCGGGAAGGTGAAGATAAAATTTGTTAACCACAACAGTAGTTAATTTTTAAATTACTTCATTGTAAACAATATTGGCATTTTTTTTTTCGTATGAGTAAACTTTTTTTTAAGATTGCCTATTCTTGATAGTGACATAATTATTGTTCAAGTGAAAATACATTAACATGTTATTTTTAGGTTTTCGTAGGTATAATAAAGAAATCCTTATTCCGTCACATGAGTCTGTTCGTTAGGTACAAATTGTGGTCAAGCGGCTGATTTAGAAAACTGAACATAAGTAAGAGAAATATTGAGACTTCAAAAATATATCCCGCGAAAAATATAAATAAATATGTATTTATCGAAGAAAAAAATCAAGTGAAAGTTCTTGATACATGGATTAACAATTACATTTTTTTATCAACAAATAATGGAATTATTATTTGATATAAACATCAATATTCAACAGCAGGGGTGTCGAACTGATTTGGGTCGCAGTCTATTTTACATACAAAATGATAAGCAGTGACGGAACTTTAAATATCCTGAAGGGTTCTTGCCTTTTTTTATAAACAGAAAAGGGGAACAGAGTATATTTTACAGTTTTAAAGGGAAAAATATATTTATATTTTTCCCTTAAATAAGCTCAAGCGATTTTGATTACCGCTTCAGGGGCCACATAAAATGAGGTTGAGGGCCGTCTGCGGCCCGCGTGCCCTCGAAATTTGATTCGGCTCTCCCCAAGACAAAATCCTGGCTGCGCCACTGCCATTGATACATTTAATCTAAATTACAAAATAGGCTTAACAATAAATAAAATGTATGCATGCATATAATAATATATAAAAAACTAGCTGAGTACCCGTGCTTCGCTACGGTTTATTAACGGTTTGCCATCATCGTGCAATTATTAATTTACTATTGAATTTACCCCTTTATGGATGAAATTTAAAAAACTTTCAAAACGCTTTCTAAATATTTTAAATAGAAAATTATGTACCAAAATGGAATGTTATAACTCAGGAATTACAAAGGTTTCTATAATTTACCCCAAATGTAGATTTACCACTTTAGGGGTTGATTAGGGCAAAATTCTGAATTACTGTTTCAAAAATTTGTATGGGTAACCTTTGTAATCAAAAACCAAGTCAATATCTCATTGGTCCTAAGGTATATTGAGGAATCCTTCAAATCACATTTCACCCCTTAGGGCTCGAATTTCGAAAAATCTCTTCTTAGTGGGTGCTTACATCACGGAAGGAATATACCGAATTTCGTGTCTCTATATCCAAGGGAAGTTCTATTGAATATAAATACCCATTTATACCCCCCCCCCCCATTTACATTTAGAGATGAAATTTTAAAAGACTGTCAAAACTATCTCGAGATATTTGAAAAAGACACCGGTGTGACAAAAATTAATGTTATAACTTAATAAACACAGGAAATACGACGGGTTGTATAATTCACCCCGATTATAGATTTACCCCTTTAGGAGTTGATTAGGAAAGAATCCAGAAATAAAATTTTCGGCATTTGTATGGTTAATCTTTATAAGCAAAAGCCAAGTCGATATCTTATTGGTACTAAAAGATATTAAGGAATCCTTGGTATCACATTTCAGCCCTTAGGGATTGAATTTCGAAAAATTCCGTCTTAGTGGGTAGTTACGTCATACAGGGAATATGCTTTACGAATATCATGTATCTTGTCCAGAGGACGTTCTATCGAGTAAAAAATACCCATTACCCCCTTTACGGGTGAAATTTTTAAAAACTGTCAAAACCATTTCGAGATATTTTAAAAAGACACCGATATGCCAAAAAGGAATATTATAACTCAATAAACACGGGAAATACGAAGGGTTGTATAATTCACCCCGATTGTAGACCCTTATAGGGGTTGATTCGGACAACATCCTGAAATAAGTTTTTCGGCATTTGTATGGGTAATCTTTGTAAGCAAAATCCAAGACGATATCTTATTGGTCCTAAGAGGTATTGAGGAATCCTTGAAATCATATTTCACCCGTTTTCACTTCTTAGGGGTGGAATTTCGAAAAATACCGTCTTAGTGGGTGCTTACGTCATGAAGGGAATATACTATACGAATTTTCGAATTATCGAATACAAAATTCCCATTTACCCCTTAAGGGTGATATTTTAAAAACTGTCAATACCATTTCGAAATATTTTGAACACACCTATATGCCAAAAAGAATTTTATAACTCTACAAACACAGGGAATATGGTGGGTTGTATAATTAACCCGGTTCGGAAATTCACCACTTCACCATTCAGGGGTGGATTAGAACAAAATCCTGAAATAAGTTTTTCAACAGTTATATGGGTAATCTTTGTAAGTAAAAGAGATATAAGTAAGTAGTAGAGATATTTAGGAATCCTTGAAATTATATTTAACCCCTTAGGGGTTGAATTTCGAAAAATACCGTCTTAGTGTATGCTTACCTCATGAAGGGAATATACTTTGCGAATATCATGTATCTATGTCCAAGGGATGTTCTATCAAATAAAAAATAACCTTTTACCCCTTTAGGGTTGAAATTTTGAAAAACTGTCAAAATCATTTCGAGATATTTTAAAAAGACATCTATATGCCAAATAGGAATTTTATAACTCAACCATCACAGAAAATACGGCGGTTTCTATAATTGTTTCTGATTGTAGATTCACCCTTTTAGGGGATGATTAGGACAAAATCTTGAAATAAGTTTTTTAACATTTATAAGGATAAACTTTATAAGCAAAAACCAAGGCGGTATATTATTGACCTAAAAGAAATTGAGGAATCCGTGTAAACACATTTCACCCCTTTTCACCCCTGAGAGGTCGAATTTCGAAAAATCATTTCTTAGGGGGTTCTTAAGTCATAAAAGGGATATAATCCCCGAATTTTATGTTTCTTTGTCTACACGAAATTCCATCGAATAAAAAATACCAAATTACTCCTTTAGGGGTGGAAATTAAAAAAACAGTCAAAACACTTTCTAAATATTTTAAAAAGGCACCTATATGCCAAAAAGGAATTTTATAACACAATAAACATAGAAGATGCGAAGGGTTCTATAATTCACCCTGATTGTAGATTCACCCCTTTAGGGGTCGATTAGAATAAAATCCTGAAATAAGTTTTTTAATATTTACATGAGTAATCATTGTGAGCAAAAACTAAGTCGATATCTTATTGGACCTAAGAGATATTAAGAAAACCGTGAAGCCATATTTTACCCCTTTTAACCCCCTTTTCACCCACTTAGAGGATGAGTTTCGAAAAATTCGTTCTTAGTGGGTACTTACGTCATGGAGGGAATATACTCGCCGAATTTAATGATTGTAGGTTCAGTGGTTTGGGCTGGGCGTTGATTATGAGTAGGTAGCTTAGTTACGATTTTATATATATAGATAAATAAAAATAAAAAAAGTTATTATAATAATGTAAATGTAATACTTCGGTAAATACACATGATAAAAATGCTGTCATAAAAGATACGAAGTATCTTGTGTTGACAATAATGAAATCGTATAAATAAATAATCGTTTAAATAAAAATTTAAATAAAAAAATAAAAAAACTGACGTAGACAAAAGAAAAAACAAATTACTAAAGAAATTAATGTATGATAAAGATAAATATATTAAAAATAAATAAATAAATAAATTAATTAATAAATAAATAAAATAAAATATACAAATAAAAATAATAGATAATAATAACAATAATAATAAAACAAATAAAATAATACTGTATCAGAATAAAAGTTCAATAATACAAATTAAGAAAAGTAAATGGAATAATAAACTCCAGATCGCAGCAAATTTCAAGTAAATAAATATTTTAAATTCAAAAATATTATGGAAATAAATAAATGCATAAATAAATGCATAAATAAATAAATGAATAAATAAATAAATAAATAAATAAATAAATAAATAAATAAATAAATAAATAAATAAATAAATAAATTAATAAATTAATAAATAGGTAGATAAATAATTAAATAAATAAATAAATAAACTAAAAAAAAACAAACAAATGAGAGTTATGCAAAAGAGATATGCAATATATTATCACAGTTTATCCGTTTGAAATTATAGAATTAATAACGTCAACGGACATGCTGAGTATCCATTTAATAATAGTTTTTTTTAAATGAATGACTGGAGAACGTAAAAAGATTATTTTTAATATTCTCCGGGAAAACATTAAATAATTTTGGTAAAATATTCAGGAAGAACTGGTTCGTCTTCTTTTTGAAATTGTTTGAGCCCTTACAACATACTATTTTTTTAATTCTCGTAAAATATAAATGGTTTGGTAAATGTAGCGTTATAAAGAGAGTATGTTTTTCCTTAAAAAATATTGAGCGATGTTAAACAAAAAGAGTTTCGGTACACTTAAAACACCCGTAATTTAGTTTTTACTTGTAAATCTACGTGGTTTGTTTAGTATGACTTTTAGTATTAATTTTTGTGTAGTTTTAATATTATAAATTACTGTTTTACTGGCACCTCCCCAAAATAAAATACCATAAGTCAAAATTGATTGGACTACACCAAAATATATCATTTTAAGGGTAGACAAGTTCATACAATATCTCAGATTTTTAAACAAATATATAGTTTTGCGTAGTTTTCCAATAACATGGTTCACATGTGTTTTCCAAGTGAGACAACTATCCAGATATAATCCTAGATATTTTGTTGAATTTCTAATTTCTATTTTGCTGGGGCAACTACAAATTAATAGCTCAGCATACTTGCATACAAGAAGTATGATTTCACTTAAATTAGGTAACCTGGTTTTCTGGCACATAAAATGTACAATGTAAGTTTTAGTAAGGTTTAGCAATAATAAATTCGAATCTAGCCATGATTTCATTTTCTGAAGACTGACTGAGATGTTATTGAAAACATTATTCCAGCTGTCTCCAGACACATAGTACACAGTGTCGTCAGCATAAGACAATAAAAGCCCATTTAGATTGAGATAGAGTAAATCATTAATATAAATAAGAAATAGTAATGGACCTAGTACCGTTCCTTGTGGGACACCTGTAGAAACAACACCCGGTTAGCTCAGAACATTATTGATAGAAGTATACTGTGTTCTGTCATTTAAATAGCTCTTTAAAAGATTTAAAGTATTGCCGCGAAAGCCATAAGTCTCAAGTTTGGAAATTAAGAGGGGATGACTGACAGTATCAAAAGCCTTCGCTAGGTCTAAAAAAATCGCTGCCGAAAATGGTGTTTTTCAGACACCAGACTGCTTATGGCATTATTAGTGGATTTATTGCGTCGAAAGCCAAATTGTTTATCTGATAGAACAGAATAACTATCTAAGAATTCCTCCATTTTAAATTTTATTATTGTTGCGAATATTGGCCGATAGTTCCCAAGGATATTCTTAGAGCCTGCCTTATGAATAACTTTGATTATGGCTATTTTTAGCTTTTTAGGATAGTGTCCAAGAAGTACACATTTATTAAAGAAATTTGAGAAAGGTACCGCAATTGAGTTCTTAATGTTTTTAATGGTTTTTGCAGAAAAACCGCCAAACCCAGAAGAATTGCTAGAGTTTATCAATCTATTGCATTAACTATTTCGACAGCTGAGATTGGAGAAAAGAAAAATGTTTTAGAGTTATGTTTTATAGTATGTTCGTAATTATTACTCTTTTTAATACCATCAGCCATTTTTTTGGCAATATTTAAAAAATAATCATTAAAAATATTTGCCATTTTTTTATTATCAGAAATTGATCTATTATCGGCAGTAGTAACTTGTTTAATTTTATGAACAGAAGATCACGCATTAACTGCTTCTCTAGATAAATTCCAGATTTTCTTAGTATCATTACCGGCTTCTAAAATTTTATTTTTATAAAGTATCGCGTTACCTTTCTTAATAATACCGTTAAGTTTGTTTCTATATGTATTGAACGTTTTTCTAAGTTCAGTATTAGTGGGATTCGATTTAAGTTTTTATACATATTATCCCTACATTTAATGGAATTGATAATACTTTGCGTAATCCAGTTTTTCCTTTTTTTGGTAGTTATACTTTTTTTTACCATGCTAGAACAAATACTGTCGTTAAGCAAGGAAATAAAACAATCAAAGATCACATCAGGATTTAAATCATCATTGATAAAATCAAAATTTTGTTCATTAACAACCGTATTGAGTTTTTCATAATTTATAATTTTAATATTTGATTTACCTGAAGCACTGCTGCTGCAGTTCTCACTTTTATTTTTAAGTTTAAGGTATAATATAATAGGCGAGTGATCAGTTATTTTGTTGTCAAGGATAAGCGGCAAGATATTATCATTCGTTGTTTTATATTTAATAAGGAAATGATCTATACAAGATTATTATTATTATTATTATTATTTGGAATTTCCTGTCTAAAGCATTGTTTACATTGTTTACGTTGTTTACATTGTGTACAAGAGTTTTTGTGTTTAATTTACATCAATTGTTTACGCGTCAACAATGAGGTAACTTACATCATGTAACTTACGCGCCCATAACTGATTCGTAGGTATGTTCAAGAAACCCTTATACCATCATTCATGTGTCTGCCTGTCTATGATAAATTCACTTGCAGAGATAACCTAGATTATTTTTTTTGAAAGATATATAAGTTTTAGAATTTTTGAAGAAATATATTAAATATATTTAAAGACATTTGAAAAGTTACATTTTTATTAGATTTAAGGAAAAGTCTACATATTTAAAAATTCAATTCTGCTAACTGAAATATATATATATATATATATATATATATATATATATATATATATATATATATATTTTAATGAGTGTTTTAAGTTATTATTTGTTTCAAGAGTAATTGGGCGCTGCGAATATCAGCGCCTTAATGGGGGTTGTCTCCACGTGGAGACTGCGGAAACCATCTCCGTGATGGCATTTGGTGGTAAATTAAAAATATTCTTGTCTTGGAGTTGCGTTTTCTCTCGTGGAGTTTTGGGTCACGGTTGGAGTTGGTTGAGTAGAGGGACTGGTTGGGGTCGCGACCCGGGTCTACCCGACCTGGAGACCGGTGTTGGACACACATGCCATGCGTCAAATCGTACTTTCCCACATTCAGAGCTGGTCCACTAACTTGGAGGGGGGTGGGCAGTGATGGGATTCACCCGGTTCGCTCGAACCGTTTGTTAAGAAATTTTAAGTTCGGCGAACCGCGTGTTAAAAATGTCAAATTTTGTGCCTAATAAAGAGCATTCGCGGACAGTACTACTGTTTTGTTTTCATTTGAAAAAAACTGCTGCTGATCATACCGACTGCTTCGAGAAGCTTATGGTGAATATGCTCCATCGCAAGATACGTGTGAACGATGGCTTCGGCGTTTCAAAAGTGGTGACTTTGATCTTACAGACAAAGAACATGGAAAACCTCCAAAAAAATATGAAGATACAAAATTGGAAACATTGCTACAGGAAGACGATAGTCAATCACAAAAACAACTAGCAGAGCAGTTAGGCGTTAGTCAACAAGCTGTTTCCAATCGCCTACGAGAGATGGGTAAGATCCAGTAAGTCGGCAGATGGGTTCCACATGCATTGAATGAGATGCAGATGGAAAAACGCAAAAACACATGTGAAATTTTGCTTGCACGATACAAAAGAAAGTCTTTTTTGCATCGTATCATTACTGGCGATGAAAAATGGATTTATTTTGAAAATCCCAGACGCAAAAAATTATTGGTGAACCCAGGCTCACCATCCACATCAACTGCAAGACCGAATCGCTTTGGCAATAAGACAATGCTCTGTACTTGGTGAGACCAAAAGGGTGTGGTCTATTATGAATTGTTAAAACCTGGTGAAACAGTTAATACCCAACGCTACCAACAACAACTGATCGAATTGAACCATTCGCTGCTCATAAAACGGCCAGAATACGAAAGAAGGCAGTACAAGGTAATCTCTCTTCACGATAACGCTCCATCCCATAAGGCAAAAGCAGTTTTCAACACATTGGAGGTACTCAAGTGGGAAGTGATACCCCATGCCGCTTACTCACCAGACTTGGCCCCTTCAGATTACCACTTGTTCGCATCGATGGGTCACGCACTTGCCGAGCAGCACTTTTGTTCATATGAAAATGTGAAAGAATGGCTAGATGAATGGTTTGCGGGGAAAGGGGAAGAGTTCTGCTGGCGAGGTATTCACAAATTGCCTGAAAGATGGGAAAAATTTATAACTTCTAATGGAGCATTCTTTGAATAAATAAACTTTTACTGTTCTTTTGAGTTTAATGTGTTTCATTAAAAAAAAAAAAATCCGCATTTCATACTTGTAGACCGAACAGACTGATCGTTTCAAATATAAGTAATATAATGGTTATTAATTTGAATGGTTTGTCTCTAATAGATTGGGATCCAGTACCGATAGTGCTAAATTGGTTAAGAAGCAACCATAGTTCGGATGATCCTCGTGTAAAAACAAAAACGGAAGTAGAAGTGACTGAAAACCAGAGGGCTATTTGGCAAAATTTAAAATAATTACATATCTTAATGTTTAATTTAAATAAATATACTATTTTGAATTTTGTGAAAATTTTGTGTTTTTAAACAAATACCCCTGCGAACCGCTTGTTGAGCAAATTGAATCACATCACTGGGGGGAGGGGGGATTGGAAACATAGTCACCAGCCTCTTTATATGACCAGAGGAAACGGTCGTCCTCATAATCTACCTATCAGCCCTTCCAGTTGGGCCGGAAGCATTCATTTGTTGCAGTATTCCCCTGTTCTTCACAGAACCTGTGCGGTTGACCTGGCAAGCTTGTCCGGCTTGGTTCTCCGGGTCTCGGAGTATTCTGGGTTCTGCGATACCACCAGTCCCCCAACTTACCTCTCGTACCGAGACCACAATCTCCTCGTTCAGAGGCTACGCAACTGTAAAATGACAAGAATCGATAATAATTCACCCTCGGTTGGGGTTTAAATGCACACCACGGTAATTATTCCTGCAGTCTCTATGACAATAAGGGGGGGGGATGTTCCAGTATGGAGTGAAGCAATGGTCCAGATTCATAGAGTACGAAGAAAGGAATTCTATGCAGTTGCAGAAGCAATAATGCCTCTGTGCTGAAATGATAATTTTATATCCGGACACCAGAATAGAAGTGTTGAGTAATGTTTCATTCTGATAGAGTTTGTGACCAGGGTTTTTAGAGAATAAATATCCAACGGTGCGCCGATATGGAGATTGAAAAATCCATCAAATTAAAGAAGCCGAGGACAAGAACGAAATAAAGTTGGATAGGAGCTAGAAGTGGACAAGCGGATGGACTTCTAGGAGACTCTACAACAGAGGTAAATAATTCTTTTATTATTTTTATTTTGAAACTTCCTTGCTTTGCGGTAAGGTTGTTACCTAGAACTAGGGGCATTTGGTTCTTTGGCGAAATCTAGAATCCAAATTTAGGTTCACGGTGGAAAACGGTCTTGGGGTCAAATTCCCGAGAAAGATTTGAGTTATCATTTTGGAAACGGACTCTGCTAGAAATTCCAAAGATTGATGTTGCGTTCAAAATTCGGAGACTTTTGGGTTTTAAGAATAATAAAAAATCGATATTTACGGTTTTGTAGCTATGATCAAAAAGCCTTGTATATTTATGAGTCCGTTTGTCCATGATATTTACATTTGCAGGCTTTCGTAGGCAGGGCCGGCGCGAGGCATGTGCAGCATGATAGATAGATTAGACATCGGAGTTGTTGTGTGATGATTCCCTCAGCGACTGACTACGGTAACTGTTTCAGCGGGTGTGTAAGGCGTGTTGCTACACACAACTGGTACAGCAGTGATAGATTCTACGCGTTGAAGGACAGTGAGCCCCTACGACTCTGACTACGGCAATCATTACGGCAAGTATGTAAGGCGGGTTGCGTACACCACTCGCACAGCGGCACAGTTGAGTCCGCACAGGTTTAAATCGCTTATTACTTCGATAAATGTCAAAAAGGTTGATTTTGATGTATTTTAAATATTAAAAATGTAACTATTTACCATTTTATATAACTCGCTGCGCCAGAAAATGCGAAAATTATACACAGAATGTAACTGCACTAATGTGAGGATGTTTCACGAAATATTCTGACAATAAACGTGAAAGATATTTACTAGTGCTGGGAACCGAAACCGGTTTTCCGGGTACCCGGTTTTCGGGTAAAACCGGGTTTGTAATTTTCGCGTTACCCGGATACCCGGTTCCGATTACCCGGTTCCGGATACCCGGTTCCGGATACCCGGTTACGGATACCCGGTTTCGGAACCCGGTTTCGGATACCCGCTTTCGGATACCCGCTTTCGGATACCCGGTTTCGGATACCCGATTCCAGATACCCGGTTTCGTTAGATAAACGACGTGATAGCAACAAAAAAGAAGAAGGGTCGAAGTAGTGCGCAAAAAAAAGGAAGTCGAATCAAAGTAATGAGCAAAAAAATATTTGAAACTAGGTATTCGAAATCGGGTTACTCGAAAATTATGTGCACGGTTTTACTTGACCGGATATCTGTTAAACCGGTTTCGGTTCCCCGCACTGTTATTTATTATTTACTTAATATTATTTTATTTTGTTCGGAACACAAACAGGACAGGCCCAGCGAAGTGTTCACTACTACATAAATACTATGTTAATACGTAATTAAACAAACTTGAAACACAATAATTAGTTGAATATAAAAATAGTTAAATATAATAAACTGTTACAATACATATTATTAATATTGATGACAAATTTTGTCTTTACAATATTTATTGAGCATTTTAACCGACACATTGATAATGTTAACCCTTTACTGCATGAATTTTTATTTTTGGCTGAAATAATTCATGAGCATTAGGAATTGGTTCTTATTGATAGGAAATTAATTAAAAAATTATATTTAAAATATTAATTATTATTTTTATGAAAAAATAATAATTAAAATAACAATTTAGGGTATGTGCAATACATGGAACATTATGATTCTACATTATGTTACAAAAGAAAATGATTCCGTATTATTTGCTCGTCAATTGCTAGGTGTTCTTCATGAGGGATTAAGAGCACTCGCCCTCGAATTTTTTAAAGAAAAGGTCGTATCTTCTAGTTGTCTTTTCTCAATAAATTCAGAGTTATCGTTGAAGTGAAAATTCCACTTGATATCATCAAATCTATTGCAGCCCATTAATTGAGGTACTGCAGGAACCATTGCTGTGTATGTGGCATATATGAACATTCATGAAGTAACGTTCTGATTCAGTTTTAAAAGTAAAATAAAAAATAAAAATCGGAATGTGCCATATATGGCACACTATGCGGTAAAGGGTTAACATCTGAGAAATTATTATTGTAAGTACTACAGAGTCTGACTATTGGAGAATTTTGGTTAGAATTCGTGTTCGCAAAAGGTATACAAAGAAGCGAAGAAGATCGCGTATTGTACACTGGAACATTAATAGTGATTAAATTTTGTAGTTCAACACAAGACAATAGATTATTAAGAATTTTATGCAAAATTTTCATATCAGTCAAAGTGCGACGATCCTTTAGTGTGAGAAAATTAAACTCGGCGCAACATATATTATAATTGATATAGTTATAATATATCAAAAATATATATTATAAAGAAGTTGTTTAGAATTAAAATAAAGTAACGATTACATTTTTTTTTTCTATTCAAAATTGAAAATGTATATAACAAAAAACGTACGTAGTAGATGCACGTCAGCAAGTATTACTTAACGTATCTCAATCACAATAACCATAACTGTTATGATGCTGGAAACCGAAACATGTTTAACGGGTATCCGGTTCTGGATTTCGGGCTAAACGGGTACGTAATTTTGAAGTAACCCGGTTCCGGATACCTCATCCCGAATACCCGGTTCCGATTACACAGTTCCGGATACCCGGTTTCGGATACCCGGTTCCGAGTACCCGGTTTCGGATACCCGATTCCGGATACCCGGTTCCGGATACCCGGTTCCGGATACCCGGTTCCGGATACCCGGTCTCGGATACCCGGTTCCGAATACCCGGTTCCGAAACCGGGTAACCGGGTAAACCAGGACCCGGTTTTTTTTTTGGAACCGGTTCCGGTTCCGTCAAGATCGATTTCTGACAGCACTAATATCTACTATTATATTGTACAAGTGTTGGTATGTATGTTCTATTCAACTTCTGGTGTATCTTCATTTTTCCGATAACGCGGAGAGAGGAAAATGAACCGCCGTCTTATCCGTGTGATATTTTTTTAGTGCTAAGGCTTAATTTTATTTCGACAGGGGGTACTGACTAATTTTTATTGATAAAAATCATGCATTTTTTCCTCGAATCCGTATCGAATCAAAGTCACCATTGATCGGCACGGACAGGTTTTATCAGACGATAATTCAAAAATATTCTTAATACAAGACGGCCGGTCCAGAATATTTATGGCGAGAATCAAAGTGTTAAATGGTAATAATGGTTCAGGATAGCTTTTTGGACGTGTGAGATAATATTTTGAGGTATTAGAAAACATTTTTCAAAGAATCTGGGCCAGTATTTGAGCATTTTGAGGCAAAAATATGATTACAAGGTTTCAAACGGAGACAGCTGTCAATTTGTTTGCATTTTAAAATGGGACGAGATTTCACATTTTGAACGTGTTTCTTGACAGAAGAATACTAATTAAGGATTTAAGGTGAATTAACGATAAAGTTTAAGACATTTGCAGGGCGAATTTTCATAAAATAGTGTTAAAAAAAGATTTATAGATATTAAAAATTTCAGGGTTAATCAAAGTGTTAAGTGGTGATAATGGTTCAAGATAGCTTATTTGACGTGCGAGATAATATTTTGAGGCATCAGAAAACATTTTTCAAAGAATCTGGGCCTTTATTGGAAATATGCTTACAAGATTTCAGAAGATGACAGCTGTCAAATTTTTTGCATTTTAAAATGGGAGGAGATTTCACATTTTGAACGTGTTTCTTGACAGAAGAATACTAATTAAGGATTTAAGGTGAATTAACGATAAAGTTTAAGACATTTGCAGGATGAATTTCCATAAAATAGTGTTAAAAAAGATTTATAGATATTAAAAATTTCAGGGTTAATCAAAGTGTTAAGTGGTGATAATGGTTCAAGATAGCTTATTTGAGGTGCGAGATAATATTTTGAGGCATCAGAAAACATTTTTCAAAGAATCTGGGCCATTATTAGAAATATGCTTACAAGATTTCAGAAGGTGACAGCTGTCAAATTTTTTGCATTTTAAAATGGGACGAGATTGCACATTTTGAACGTATTTCTTGATAGAAGAAAACTAATTAAGTATTTAAGGTGAACTAACGATAAAACTTAAGATATTTGTAGGGGGAATTTCCATAAAATAGTGTTAAAAAAAGATGAGCGACGTGTTTTATAATCGACAAGTGCGACAAAATTATATTAAAACGAGTCGCGAAGCGACGAGTTTTAACAACGTAGGGGAGAAGACCGGCGTAGCCGGGCTGAGGCGCCTAGTTTACTTATATCAGAGCACAATTTATGCGAGGCATACACAGCGAATCACTTTTTGATGATCACTGTTTGATTTAATTTATTTATTTATTAATTTATTTTAGAATTTTCGTCCGTCTGTCTGTCCCCTTCTCAAAACTTGTAATTTTACAATAGATTGGATTAGATTAGACGTTATTTAACTTTTACTACATAAACAGAATAATACAATGTAAATACATTTATAGATATCACATAAAACATTTAAAAATAATTCTGAACAAATAATTCACTTATGATGACACTCATTTTAAATATGTAGTTATAAAATTTAATTATCTGTAAACAGTGGCGTAGCTACATATTCAGCGCCCTGGAGTAATTAAAATCGGTGCGCCCCCTTGTTTTTCGGAAGAGGTCTGGCAAAATTTGTTTTGAACATAAAAACATAAACATATGTATTTATTTCGATTTAAAACCTTACTTTATTTGAAATTCAAAGCAATAATAAGATATTCTATTTAATAAATACAAATATAATAAAACAAAATATAATTCTATATTAATTACATGTTTTATGAACACTATTAACAAAATGCATACCTTTTTAGTTTCCATATAATAAAATTTCAAAATTGTTGCTTTCTCGCTTTTTCGCTTGCAAATTGGTCAATCCCTTCTTCTAAATCAATTTGACAAGTCTTTGTTTTTTCTGTTGATATTGTAGCCTAGGGGTCCCCAAAATGGTCGTTATCGACCCCCGGGGGTCGATATGACATTGTTAAGGGTCGATTCTGGCTCGGGGGTCGATTGGGGGTCGATGGAAAAAAGTTAAAATTAGTAGTATATAGTATATACACATATAAAAATTACAGAATTTGCGACAATTGGAAGTAAAAGATGAAGACTTGGAAATATACACAAAGCATCTTCCAAAATTGAGCGTGGATTTTAAATTGCGTTTTGAGGATTTAGAGAGCATGAACATCCCAGATTGGATTATTGCGCCTTTTTCTGCAGATGTTGAAAATATCGAAAGTAATATACAAGATGAATTTATTGAATTGTCAGTTGATTTTGAAGCTGGTTTTAGCCATGTTAATTCCATCGTACGAATGTACATAGATTGAAAACATGGTCATGAAACCTGGAAACAGGAGGTCTAGGCTCAACTCGGGCTGTCGCGCCAATGATGATGATAAATTCCAACCTGACAAAACAGAGAAACAAGTTAGATGTAGAATTCCGTGGCGATTTAAGGCTGAAATTAACTAATTTTGAACCCGACATTTGCTAATCTTGCAAAGAGTCACCAACCACACCAGTCATATTGAGAAGGACAGTCAATTTTATTTGATAATAAAATTGTTGCAATTAGATATAATTATATTAGATAAATGTAATATAAATAAAAAACACTGTGCAATAAACAATATAAGAAATAACATTATTTTTTGCTTGTCCTATTATAATAACGTAATTGTAAAATAGAGGGGGTCGATATGAAGTCGAGAAACTCTACTAGGGATCAACTTAAGTTTTGAAAAACTTATTTCTGCTGTCGCTGTCGTCACCGGTAATGTTAAAAAAATGAGGCATCCTGCAATGATGTCGGAGAAGCTACTTGAGGCTGCAGTGTGAATTAATATTAGTTCAGCAACTTCACTTATTGAAGTAATTTCTTTCAATAGGGAATAGGCATGATTTTTTTTTTTTTAATTATATTCCTGATGTTGCACATAAACATAAAAAACAGTTTTGCATTTTTTTTTTTTATTTGTAGGCTTAAAAAAATCATAAATGTATGTAGCGGGCGAAAACCACGTGTGACGTAAGAACCTACCTAGTGTACAGCGTACAGCCTACCCAGTCTACAGCGTACAGCCTACACAGTCTGTCGTGAACTTATTTGCTTGTATAACTTTTATAGATTGTGTAAAGTTAGAGTGATTTTAATTAAAATAAAGTTATTCTACATGTTTACCGAATTAAATTATATATTAAAATATATAAAACATGGAAGATCCAGGGCCCAGTCCTTCTAAACATCGAAAATATTGTTTAGTACCGATGTGAACAAATACTTTGTTTAGAACTCCACAAAAACAATTTACTTCATTACCTAATGGTGAAAAACAAAAGAAAAGGAAGAAAAGAATCAATGTTGGGTAAATTGTTACTCTGAGTCCTAACAAAATCTTTATCTGCCTTTTTATTTTAATAATAAATGCGTGAATAATTGTTTAAAAACAAATACAAAACTCTCGAACAATACAATATACACAAGTAAAGATTATGTTGTAGTCTGGGTCGTCTAGGGTTTGACGTCATGCTCAGTCGTATTTACTCGGCAACCTTCGTGCTGTGGTCGGCTTATTTCAAATTTATAATATTTTAATTAAAAAATTTGGCTGAAATATTAATTAAAATGTGATTTTTGTTTTGTTAGGTGACATAACTAACATTAACATATCAAAAAAATGTAGTTTTAAGAAAATATAAATTTTATGTATTACGTATCCCCTATTGAGTATAAAAACACATTTTGAATCGAAGCAGTTGAGGTTCAAAACTAGGCGAAATGTCGGAGCAGTGCCGGACCGAGGCAATCTTGCACTCCGGGCGAACTCCTTGTTTTGGCGCCCTAAAATTTTTCAAGATTCTAAAATTGACTGAAGTAAAAAAAAAAAATAATAAAATATAAAATAATTAATAAATCAATTTTTATTCAAAAAAGTATTAAAAAACAAAAAATCAAAACTTAATAATTACAAAAAATAATTATTTCACTAACATTGATTTATTTCTAAGCAGGCGATGCACCTCAAAAATCTAATAGGTAGGTAATAATAATTAATTTATTCAAAAACATTTTTTTCTTGATTTTAAATCTGCAAATAATTTGATTTGTTCATTTATATCTACTTTCTGGGCAACATCATTTTCAATTGATAATAACGCTAGAGAATTTAATCTTTCATTACCCATTGTCGATCGTAAAAATGTTTTAATTTACTAAAACTTGTTTCTGTTGTAGCGACTGTAATAGGGATGGTAAGCAAAATTCTTAACGCCATCCATATATTGGGAACTGTATTCTGTAAATTGTTGGTTTTAAAAATTGTAATATTTTTAACGGGTAATCTGTATTTTCTGGCAGTAAACTATTCAAAATTATATTTTTTTCATAAAGTTCATTTCCATCGATGTCAAGATTATCCTCATCTTTTAGGATTAAATGCAGATCCATGAATTATCTTTAATTTATCGCAGTGTTACATTTATATTATGAAAATCGTAAAGAAACCCCCAGGTTTCTTCATAATTTTTAAATTGTACAAACCTTTCTTCAAGCGATGTTATTATGGTATCCAAAAAACATAAAAAACCGTGATTCTAAATTTTGATTTTTCATCAATGGCAACAATAGCATCTTCGCTTTCATAATTAAACATTTTTCTCTTTCGGGGTATTCTTTTTTCTTTAAAAAATGGTTCGGAACCCAGAAGCTTTGCTAAATTTTCAGCTTCAGAAAGAGAGTTTTCAAATTGTTCTGTTCGGTAGCTGGAAATGTATTCTGTACATGATTTCATTAAGTTGATAGTAGTTTTAAAATCCATATCTTTTGTTTGCATAGATTTACTTAAAACATTTATACGTTGAAGTATGTTATACCACGTCACTAACATAACTAAGAAAGAATACTCGCAAAGTTTTTCCGTTAATGTTAAACATTCATGTTTAGTCGCTGCATCAGCAGAATTTTCATAAAGTATTATCAGAGCATCATGAATTTCAACTATTTGAAACCTAACAGATTTTATACATTCAATTCAGCTCTCCCAGCGAGTTTCACACACAGATTTAATAGTGAAATTAGGAACATTATTTGTTAAAATTTTCCATCTAGCTACAGATGCCGAAAATAATGTATATAATCGTTGTATGACACCAAAAAAGGATATTGCTTGAGGACAAGACATTGCTGCATCTCCTATAACTAGGGTTACCATATTTTTAATGCGCCAAACCGAGACAGGGTAAAAATTACAAAAGCGTGTTTTAAATAATAATTTGATTTTATTTTAGATATTACAAAATAATCACAGAATTTTATTTTGTTGAACATTAAATGTTCCTATATTTTTCTGTAGATAATACTTTTTGTAGAAAGTTATCGTTATTTTCAATGTGTTGTAATTATATCGCAATATATTATATCGCAAATAATGAAGTTTATTTTTACATTTTTCTATTGTAGAGAATAGTAATTCACTTAATAAGTGTGTTATATGATAAAAATATCAAATAATTGTCAATTTGGTATATCTAACTCATTTTTCACAAAAAGTGTACTTAGTGACTTTTACCTTTAAACCGACGATATGGTCCTAGTTTTGCTAATGACTTCTTAGGTGCGCCCTTATCAACGAAGTGTCTCGCTATTCCTCGCCTCGCGTTTTTTTCCGCGGCACGGCGTTCACAAAAAATCGTATACCATGACACGTTCATTTCATATTCTTTGGTTACAGTTTATTTTTCAAAAGATAAGAAGCCTTTATTTTATAAGTATGCTATTGATATGAATGAATAAAAACATTGCCAAATTAATAAATAACAAATAATTTTATATATAAAACATAATACCTAAATCAAATGCAATTTATTTATATTGCCCGATTCTTATTTTGGCGCCCCTCTAAATCTGGCAGACCGGGCGGTCGCCCGGTTAAAAGCGCTTAAAAAGTGTACATAATTGTCGATCGCAAAGCCGCAGTAAGGGTAGGGGGGCGGAGGGGGCGACGGCCCCCAGCGCACTAAGGAAAAGGGCATCGATGAGCTTGACTAAGGCGCGCCACATTGCGAAAGGACCTTTTTTTTGCTCTTCACTTGGAATTTGGGAGGTGAGAACCTTTTGTGTTTTTGCTCATCATCTAGATTTTGGGAGGTGAGAATCTTGTTTTTGCTTATTACATACATGTATTTGCCAAGGGTGCCAGTTTTGTCCCTAGCGCAAGTTTTCCTTACTGCGGCTCTGGTCGATCGGATTCAAATCTAATACTTCATTGATTAATTATTAAATCCATTACTTTATAAAACACCCCGACTTTGAAACATTGTTCATTGTTTTCAATGCTCATCTACTTATCTACTTGTAATTCATCAAAGATTTTTTTCACACGACGCAATCTTTTTTTGGGAAAGGAAGGTTCAATATTCCATGAAGCTGAACTTAAGGGCATCGTTTTTAACAAACTCCCAATTATTCTTTAAATTCTGGAATTGGGTTAGGAGTGACGAAAGCATCTCAACGGCCTTCTCTATATCTTCATGAGCACCTTGCAGCATTTTCGAGACTGTATTAATAGGTTCGAGTATATCACATTGTACTATTATCAAAATAATTGTTGAAAATTGTTCAAAATAATTAATTAAAAATTCAAAAATAAAGTTTTTAGCTTCACGTTGCTCATCATTATTTTTTCCATTTAATGATAAATATGCCAATATTTTAATAACATCAAAGTAACGAGAACGTAGTGCATCAAGGGCCTGAATACGGGAATACCATCGTGTTGGACAAACTCTTTTCAATGTTTTTGCTTAGTTGGTTTGATTCGTTTCCATTAAAATTGCCCAACGCCTAACAAAACTGAAAAAAAAGTTTTTTTATGTTCATAAAATTGTCTGACTTCCTGTACATTGGTGACACTGTCGTTGATCACTAAATTCAAATTATGAGAGCAGCAGTGCACAAATCTGGCAACGGGGTTTCGTTGTCTAATTTTTGCTTGTAGCCCTGAGTAGACACCACTCATATTCGCCGCCCCGTCGTCTCCTAGACCACGCAATTTTGATAGATCGATGAAATTTTCAATAATTTTAAAAACTTTTCTTTCTAATCCTTGTGATGTTTGATCAGTAACATGAGTAAATCCACAAAACGTTTCCTTTATTTGTAGCCCGATTGGTTTCTCATTATCATCTTTTTACTGACCGCCAACATATATAAGGGAGGTATTGTGATCATACCAATTTTGACGTTTCGAGATTTCGATGGATCTCCACGAATTGAGGTCCCTACATAACGTTTTGACTATTTTTAGCATGATGTCTGTCGGTCTGTCTGTCTGTCTGTCTGTCTGTCTGTCTGTCCGTCTGTCCGTCTGTCTGTCTGTCTGTCTGTCCGTCTGTCTGTGTACACGTGCAGAGCAAATTCGGCTGAAAGGATTTTTATGAAACTTCATATTTGAGCTTCTGCTATCAATGGCACGAGTTGATCAACTTTTGGTAAAAATCGGTTGACTAAAAATGGGAGTTTACTCGTGTCGATTTTAAGATTTTTGCGAATATTTCACAACAGAAAAATATCTCGAAAAAATTTATTAAGCAAAAGTTGCTATAAAAGCAATAACTAATAACTTTTATTTGAGACGTTTTTTGATAAAACGAAAAATTTTGAATAATTTCTGTAAAATTTTTCGAAATTTTTTCCCAGTCTCAATTTTTTCATATTTGTATGTAACGTTTCCATGGTTATGATTAATAATATCTCTGTTAGAAAATATTAGGTCAAGTTATTTCTACTCTGCTGCTAGAATGTAATTTATTTAAGTACTTTATGATGGCGGTCGGTCCTGTGGTGGCCACAGCTGATTTTTTTATTAAAACATAACGGAATACAGTACTTAACTGGTCGATTTTTGATATATCTTGCGTTGCATCTGTTATTATTGTAATGAAAGCGGCCTCTTCTATTTCACTTTTAATTTAGGCACTAATTTCATGTGCAATCAAATTAATTAATTCATTTTGTATATCCGGACTCAAGTAATTGGTACTGCCTTGGGTTTCTTTAATAGATGTGCTAAAACATCATCATAGCGAGAAACGTAAAGCATAAAATGCCATGTTGATTTGATTCTTCGTGTTTTTCAAGATTTCTTGTTAAATGCGCCCAGTTATATGTTCCTGTTACGAAAGTTAAATCGCAGTTTGACGTATCAAAAAGCTATCACGGTTGACAGTAACAAATATTTTTTTTTGTTGAATAAAACAACCATTGTCTTTTAATTTTTATATGTCCGTTATATTTATAATAATACTTCTCGTTGAAGCCGCTGTTTTTATTGCGACCAGCTAAATCTTTTGGGAAAGGCCCCTTTGGTTGATAGGGACCAAGACTAATAACTTTACGTTTTTTTAGTAGTAAGAGTTTGTGAAAAATGTTCTTTGTCAGACGAGTCTATTTCTTTATTAATGTGTTGTGGAAGAACTTCAGTTTCTGTTTGATTTGTTTCAGGAGTAGAATTATTCATAATATCTGCATACGTTTTGTCTTGAGAATTATTGTCTTGAGCTTGTGGTTTGTTTTCATAAGAACTACAACCGGGTGGATTATCTGAATCGATCGTTTTCATAAGTGTTGTTATTTTAACAACTTTCCTTAAAACATCCTTTTCTGCTTCTTGCTTTCCTATTCTTCTTTGTCTAAACTGAGCACCACTTAGTTTTTTAGACATTTCTAACTACCTACAATAAAAATATACCGAGTGTTGAATTTGAAAGTGATCATCTATATATATAAAATCGTAACTAAGCTACCTACTCATAATCAACGCCCAGCCCAAACCACTGAACCTACAATCATGAAATTTGGCGAGTATATTCCCTCCATGACGTAAGCACCCACTAAGAACGGATTTTTCGAAACTCTTCCTCTAAGTGGGTGAAAACAGGGTTAAAAGGGGTAAAATGTGGCTTCACGGTTTTCTTAATATTTCTTAGGTCCAATAAGATATCGACTTGGTTTTTGCTCACAATGATTACTCATGTAAATATTAAAAAACTTATTTCAGGATTTTGTTCTAATCGATCACTAAAGGGGTGAATCTACAATCAGGGTGAATTATAGAACCCTTCGCATCTTCTGTGTTTATTGTGTTATACAATTCCTTTTTAGCATATAGGTGCCTTTTTAAAATATTTAGAAAGTGTTTTGACCGTTTTTTTAATTTTCACCCCTAAATGGGTAAATTGGTATTTTTTATTCGATAGAATTTCGTCTAGACAAAGGAACATAAAATTCGGGGAGTATATCCCTTTTATGACTTAAGAACTCCCTAAGAAATGATTTTTCGAAATTCGACCTCTCAGGGGTGACAAGGGGTGAAATGTGTTTACACGGATTCCTCAATTTCTTTTAGGTCAATAATATATCGCCTTGGTTTTTGCTTATAAAGATTATCCATATAAATGTTAAAAAACCTATTTCAAGATTTTGTCCTAATCATCCTAAAGGGGTAAAAGGATATTTTTTATTTAATAGAACATCCCTTGGACATAGATACATTATATTCGCAAAGTATATTCCCTCCATGAGGTAAGCATACACTAAGACGGGATTTTTCGAAATTCAACCCCTAAGGGGTGAAATGTAATTTTAAGGATTCCTAAATATCTCTACAGACCAATAAGATATCGTCTTGGTTTTTACTTACACAGATTACCGATAAATGTTGAAAAACTTATTTCAGGATTTTATTTTAAAATTCACCCCTAATCTATATATATAAAATCGTAACTTAGCTACTTACTCATAATCAACGTCCAGCCCAAACCACTGGACTTAGAATCATGAAAATCGGCAAGTATATTCCCTCCATGACGTAAGCACCCACTAAGAACGGATTTTTCGAAACTCATCCTCTAAGTGGGTGAAAAGGGGGTTAAAAAGGGTAAAATGTGGCTTCACGATTTCTTTAATTAGTACAGGAAATGAAGCATTTTGGCTCGCAATTTTTTCGTCCAGCATGGAATTACGTGAAATTTTCACAGAAGGTAGGGAATAGCCCAAGGATCATTTTCTACATCATGCCGGTGTACGCTAAAACCTTGGGGGTGGTTGCCACCCCATCTCGGGGGTGGAAATTTTTTACTACATTTTAACTATAGGAATCGATGGGAAAAGTAATTCTAAGAAAAAAATGTTCTTTACGTTTTCTTCGTAAAACTAATATTTTTTGAGTTATTCACGGTTGAAAGTAACAGTTTTTCGACGAAAAAATCGATGTTTTTAAAAAGTTTTTTGCGAATAACTCGAAAAATATGCATTTTATCAAAAAAACTGTAGAAATCAAAATTGAAGCTTTTAAAAAAATAAACAAAATTCTTTTTTTTATTATTTTTCTACGACCAATACGAACCGAGATACGGCATGTTAATGGTTAACTTTTTTTCGCCAAATGCATAATTTGAAAGATTCAAAGTCAAATAACAGGAAAAATTTGCATTTTTCGAGGAAAACTCATTGAATCTTTTTTAAAGTATTTGATTAGACCTTTCAAAAAAAAAAAAAAAAGTCCCTAGCATAAAAATTAAGCGACTTATGATCAAAATAAGGTCGGTACCTACTTTTTTCTACGAAAAAATCAGTGAAAACAACCCCCTATTTACCCCCTTAATTAAAATTGATCCTCACCCTTCTATGGTTCTCTTTATATATGTATTTTCAGTACACCCAAGAAGTTTGACCAATTTAAAATGCCTAATTTTAGAAAAATTGGAGTTTAAAGAAAAAACGATTTTTTGCGATTTCGTATTTTTCACCCTTTTCTTCAAAATATCTCCGAAATTACTTTAGATACGAAAAAAATGATAGAGCACTAAATTGTAGATTTTTTAATGACTTAAATTTCCCTGCGCAATTATTTTCTGTACAGTGAATATTTGGCGAGATATAGCCGTTTAAAACCTCTATTTACAAGCGAACACCACCTTATTCGAGCCCTTCAAACTCACCCCATTTAAAAACTAAGGGATCTTAAGGAATTTAATTTACATAGTCTTATAGCTCTTGAAAAGTTCTACAAAACTGTTTTTGAAAAAACTTTCTATCACTAAAAATGATGGAGCTATGTATGCTTAAATGTATGTGAATATGCAGTGTAATTTAAGATTAATAATTTTTTTTTATGTAACTACTTTTTTTTTTCTATGTAGATCTATTGAAGTACTTTATAAAAATTGCAATGTTATTAAGGGTGGTTTTTAAGGGTTGAAATATTATGATATCATATCCTAAAGCATGAAACAATCATTAGTTTACCAATTCAAACAAAATTTTACCCATATTAAGGTTTTGCAATGTTATTTTATAATTTTTGACAATAAGGCGTAGTTTTTACTTCTAAAAATAAACAGTGCCCATGAGCATGATATAAAATTTGAAGTAGAGGGTGAGATGAGCCTAATCCCAAATTTTTATGCAAATCGATGAAAGACGAAATAATTTTTTTAGGATAAATAATTTTTTTTATATCAAGCTCTAACAAGGGTGGGTTTTTAAGGGTTGAAACATAAGAAATTGTAATCCAAAGCATGAAACATTCATTATTCAACTAATCCAAACCAAATTTTACCCATCTTAAGGTTTACAACGTTATTTTATAATTTTTGACAATTAGGGGTAGTTTTCACCCTTAACAAAAAAAACAGTGCCAATGAGCATG
Organism: Liopterus haemorrhoidalis; assembly: GCA_963971575.1. Lineage (NCBI taxonomy): Eukaryota > Metazoa > Arthropoda > Insecta > Coleoptera > Dytiscidae > Liopterus > Liopterus haemorrhoidalis. Next base: position 36,969,350 of record OZ020612.1, on the reverse strand, counting down.
ATATAAAATTTGAAGTAGAGGGTGAGACGAACCTAATTTCAAATTTTGGTGCAAATCGATGCAAGACGAAATCATTTTTTAAGATAAATACTTTTTTTTACATTAAGCTCCAACAAGGGTTGATTTTTAAGGGTTGAAACATTATAAAATTGTATTCTAAAGCATAAAATGATCCATATTTAGCTAATCCAAACCAAATTTTACCCATATTAAGGTTTAAAATGTTATTTTATAATTTTTTACAATTAGGGGTAGTTTTCACCCTTAAAAAACAAAAAGCGTACAACGGCACAATGTAGAAAATGAACTAGAGGGTGAAATGAGCCTAATTCCAAATTTTTATCCAAATCGATGCTGGACGAAAAAATTGCGAGGTTTTGTCATTTTTTGAGCTTCATTTCCTGTACTAAATATCTCTTAGGTCCAATTAGATATCGCTTTGGGTTTTGCTTACAATGATTACTCATGTATATATTAAAAAACTAATTACTGAATTTTGTCCTAATCGACCTCTAAAGCGGTGAATCTACAACTAGGGTGAATTATAGAACCCTTCGGATTTTCTGTGTTTATTGTCTTCTAACATTCCTTTTTGGCATACAGGTGTCTTTTTAAAATATTTAGAAAGTTTTTTGACCGTTTTTTTAAATTTCTCCCCTAAAGGGGTAAATTAGTATTTTTTATTTGATAGAATGTCGTCTAGACAAAAAAACATAAAATTCGGGGAGTATATCCCTTTTATGACTTAAGCACCCCCTAAGAAATGATTTTTCGAAATTCGACCTCTTAGGGGTGAAATGTGTTTACACGGATTCCTCAATATCTTTTAGGTCATTAATATATCGCCTTGCTTTTGCTTACAAAGACTACCCATATAAATGTTGAAAAACTTATTTTTCAGGATTTTGTACTAATCAACCCCTAAAAGAGTGAATCTACAATCGGGGTGAATTTTAGAACCCGTCGTATTTCCTGTGTGTGTTGTGTTATAACATTGTCCAATAATATATCGCTTTAGTTTTTGCTTATAAAGGTTATCCATATAAATGTTGAAGTACTTATTTCAGGATTTTGTCCTAATCATCCCCTAAAAAGGTGAATCTACAATCAGGGAGAATTGAAGAACCCGTCATATTTCCTCTGTTCGTTGAGTAATAAAATTCCTGTTTGGCATATAGATGTCTTTTTAAAATATCTCGATTTTTTTTTTTACAGTTTTTCAAAATTTCACTCCTAAAAAGGTATATGGGTATTTTTTATTTGATAGAACATCCCTTGAACATAGATACATGATATTCGCAAAGTTTATTCTCTCCATGAGGTAAGCACCCATTAAGACGGGATTTTTCGAAATTCAACCCCTAAGGGGTGAAATGTGATATCAAGGATTCCTTAATATCTCTTAGGACCAATAAGATATCGACTTGGCTTTTGCTGAAGATTACCCATACAAATGCCGAAAAATTTATTTCAGCATTCTTTCGTAATCAACTCCTAAAGGGGTAGATCTATAATTGGGGTGAATTATAAAACCCGTCGTATTTCCTATGTTTATTGAGTTATAACATTCCTTTTTGGCACACCGGTGTCTTTTTCAAATATCTCGAAATAAATTTGACTGTTTTCTAAAATTTCACCTCTAAAGGGGTAAATGGGTATTTTTATTCGATAGAACTTCCGTTAGATATAGAGACATGAAATTCGGGAAGTATATTCCTTCCGTGATGTAAGCACCCACTAGGACAGCTTTCGAAAGGGGTAAAATGTGATTTGAAGAATTCCTTAATATACTTTAGGACCAATAAAATATTGACTTGGTTTTTGATTACAAAGGTTACCCATACAAATTTTTGATACAGTAATTCAGGATTTTGCCCTAATCAACCCCTAAAGCGGTGAATCTACATTTGGGGTGAATTATAGAAACCTTTTTATTTCCTGAGTTATAACATTCCATTTTGGTACATAATTCATCCCTAAAGGGGCAAATTGGTATTATTTGTTCGAAAGAACGTCCCTTGACATAGAGATATGAAATTCAGGAAATATATTCCCTCCATGTCGCAAGCACCCGCTTATATGGAATTTTTCGAAATTCGACCCCTACGAGATGGAAAGTGATAAAATGTTTTTCCTCGGATTCTTCATTATCTCTTCGGTCCAATGATATATTGATTTAATTTTTGCTTACAGTGTTCTAATCATCAACATAAAGGGGCGATTCTAGATTCCGGGTGAATTATAGAACACTTTGTATCTTCCGTCTTTGTTGTACAATAACTATGTAGTACTTTTTCGTATTTAGGTGTCTTTTTAATATCATTAGTTTCAAGTTCATTTCATTTTAACCGTTTTTTTATATTTCACCCTTAAATTTCTATTCTTACATTACCCTACATTACATTGGTACATTGGTATTTTTTAGTAAATAATTGAAATTCGGGAACTATATTTCTTCCATGACGTAGGCAACCACTAAGAAGAGATTTCTCGAAATTCAACCCCTAGGGGGTGAAAACGGATTTCTCAATATCTCTTGATGAAATAACGACTTGTTTTTTACTTACTATGGTTACCCGTAAAAAATTTAATTTAGAATTTTGCTGCAAGCAGCACTTAACGGGGGCGAATCTACATTAAATCAGGGCGAGTTATATATTCTTTCTTAACTTCTTGGTTTGTTTAGTTATAAAATTCCTTTTTGGCACATAATTTTTTTCTTTTAGACCTTTTTTTTTACCTATAAAGGGGTAAATTGATATATTTTTGATTAGATACATGGAATTCCGGGAACATATTCCTTCCATAACGTAAGCATCGAACCCTTTATATCTCCGGTGCTTCTTGAGTTATAACATTCCTTTCTGGCATATAGGTGAGTTTTTAAAATCTTTCGATAGTATTCTGACAGTTTTTTAAATTTCATTCCTAAAGGGTAAATTAGTATTTTTTATTAGAAATAAGAAATTCCAAGAGTACATTTCTCGATATGACGTAAGAACCCACTAAGAAAGAACTTTTCGACCCCTATTGGGTGAAAAGGAATAAAATGTTATTTCACGGATTCCTATATATCTCTTAGGAGAGATGAGATATCGACTAGGTTTTTGCTTATAAAGATTACCCGTGCACATGTTTAAAAACTAACTGAAAATTTTACACTAATGAGCCTCCAACGGGATGAATCTACACTTGACGAGAGACTAAGCAATGTGATCTATAGAGAACCATGACTTATAATAATTGCACGATGATGGCAGACCGTCAATATACCGTAGCGAAGCACGGGTACTCAGCTAGTAGACTATAGACCAATAACAGGTAAAAACACAATTCGCTTAATAAGTTCGCGCTCCAGTAACTGATTTAAAAAAATACTTAATGCAGTTAAATTTAATTTAATTATTTATTATAAAAAAGGTAATTTTATATTGTATGTCAAATTAAAAATTTGTATTTAATAGCCTAAATATAGCGCGATTTTTGAATTTAATATTTTACTTACAAATCACGGGTAGCAACAGCAAAAAACTAAAAAATGACACGAGTAAACATCCACTTTCGGTCGACCGATTTTTACCAAAAGTTGAACAAATGGAGATATTGATTACAAAAGCTTACATATGAATTTTCATTCAAATCCGTTCAGCCAAATTCGCCCTACACGTCTCCACGGACAGACCGACAGACAGACATCATGCTAAAAATAGTCAAAACGTGATGTAAGGACCTCAATTCGTGGACATCCATCAAAATCTCGACATGTCGAAATAGGTGATCATAATACCTCCCTTACATATGAGGTGGTCGGTAATAAATTAGTAAAAAATTAATAATGAAACGAATATTATTATTAACTTTTTTATAATAAGTAATTAAATGAAATATAACTGCAAGGTATGATTCTAATGCAGAAAATGACGCTGTTTAACATGGGTTAAGTAATTTTTAGATCGGTTACTCGAGCGCGAAATTATGAAGGAAATTGAGTTTTTACATGTTATTGGCCTATATTCACTTTTAAATTCAACACCCGGTATATTCTTTTAAACCTATTTTGAATTTATTACGTACTTTTAAAAATTAAAAAAAAACATTTTTTTAATTATTTTTTTTTTTTGTTGTTATATAATTAATTTAAATATTATTCCTTATACTCGCATATTGCAAGTTCCAACATAACAATTTATAAACAAACAACTTACTTTTAAAATTATGCGTCGAAGAATCCAAAAATATGCTGTACACAAGTAATTTAATAAAATAATAGTCACAAATTACACAAAGTCACTTAAACTCTTAAACAGAACTAACAATTAAAATAATACTAAAAAATTGTATATTGTCATTAAAGCAGAACAATAAATTATAATCCATTCAATAAGTTTTCAAAACTAAACAACACATTTATTCAGGAATCAGTAACTAAATATTCTTCACTGAACAAGGTAAACAAAGGCAATATGAAGTGCTAAATACTAACGCTTGCTTAAAAAAAAAAAAAACTCGAATTCAGCGCCGATTCGCTCGTGGGATTCCCCGAATTATATATTTTTACAGGTTTAGGCATAAATAGGATGACCATCCGTCCCGGTTTTATGTAGATTGTCCCGGTGTCCCGAAAAATGTTTTCGGGACCGTCGATTGTCCCGGTTTTTACATAATTATGCATTTGTCAGAAAAGAAATATTACGACTAGTCAATGTGAGAGGTGAGATCCTTTTTTTTTGCTCTTCACTTGGATTTGGGAGGTGAGGACCTTTTTTTTGCTCTTCACTTGGATTTGGGACGTGAGGACCTTTTTTTTTGCTCTTCACTTGGATCTGGGAGGTGAGGAACGTCTTTTTTTTCCTGTGTCCCGGTTTCCCTTCACTGAAATCTGGTCACCCTATGCCAGGGGCGCTCAGACTTAAACCATCGGCGATCGACCATAAAAGCATTAGGCGGCAAGCGATCGACTAGGTAAAAATAAAATACAAAGTAAATGGTTATATTTATTAATTGCAAAGATACAACAACTAATGTTATTTTGATGTTGATGAATGGCATTGCATGTCATCTGCATATTTTTCATAAAACGGCACATAATTACAAAGTGCCAAACGCAAGCATGAATTAAGATGTTCGCCACTGAGCCGATTACGATATTTAGATTTAATTATTTTCATTTCGGAAAACGCAGACTCGCACAAATAAGTTGACCCAAATAATGCTGTTAACTGAAGGGCTATTTGTTTCAAACATGGATATTTTTCTTCAGATAAACAAGCCCAAAACTTGTTATCTGTTGCTCTGGCTTTGAGATGTATATCTGACATAATTTTTAAAACTGGAATGAGATCTTCCTCATTCCAAATAATATCTATTAAATGTTAAATCTTAAATTATCATCTATTATTCTATCAGATAGTTCAGCGTTTCCCAAAGTGTGGGTCGCGACCCGGCACCGGGTCGCACAAAAATTTTACTGGGTCGCGAAAAAAATTGTAAAAACACAAAAAAGATTTTTTTTGTACATATTATTTTTTTTTACCTCAGTTAATCACTAGAATAATGTGTATTTGTGCTCTTTATTACTATACTATATTCTTTATTACTATACTATACTCTTTATTACTATACTATACTCTTTATTACTATAAAGCTACTGCTTTAAAATAAAATTTGTTTTCTAAATAAATATTTTTTCATAAGGTGGGTCGCGAAAAATTTTAAAACCTCGTACCGGGTCGCGGCCAGAAAAGTTTGGGAACCGCTGAGATAGTTTAACATTTAATGTTCGTTAACTGTAAAAAATATATAAAATACTTTTTATAAATATGTACGTGATCGACTTAAAAACCTCTCGCGATCGACCAGTCGATCGCGATCGACTGTTTGAGCGCCCCTGCCCTATGCTATACTGCTGTTGAGCGATATAGTACGAGCTTGTCCGATCCTACTAATTGCATACCCAAACATGTTTCACCGATCGCCACTGGTTTTAAATAATTGTTGTGCATACTAAACAAACTAAATTATGAATTTCAAATTAATTTTTACTCATTTTAGTACACGGTATACCTGAAAACGTACGAGATAAATAATAATAACGGAAATAAACAAACAACATTGTAGTCAAAAACAAAACAAATTAAATTCTGTTCCTTTAGTTTAGGCGGAACTAAATTTTCAAATCTAGTCAATTTTTACAGATTGATTAAAGCTTTTGATCATTTTGTTCAGGAAAAGCCAACTTTAATATATAAAAAATAGCTAATGACAACTTACAAAAATAAAAATTCCGGTTAGTTCCGCCTAATCGTTTGGAATAGACTGTAAGTGATGACATTTCAGTGGCGTACTGAAATGTGTTAAACTAACTCTTGATAACGTACCAATGGACGAAATTTGGTTTCGCATGAGAACTCGTACTTTTCTTACATCGAACAAAGGCTAAGAATTAATACTTGAGGCTGAGTCGATTCTTGTGCTGACTACACAGCCACGGCAAAACACTCAATGATCAGCGGCGGACTAAAGAAAACTGAGGCTCTAGGCAAGGTTCTTCGACAGGGCACCGAAACGAATCAATAAGGAAACGGCATTCCAAACCAAGAGATGATAAAAAAAAGATTTATGGGCCCCAAAAAATACGGGTCCTAAGCTAGTCTGCTTATAGGCAAAACTCCACCCCTGTCAATCATCAGTCATAACTAAAAATGTTAACTAGTAATAAAAAAACACAGTAAGCAAATACCGAATTTACCCGAATAGAAGGCACCTCCTACGTTAAACTTAATTTTTAGAAAAAGATTCGAATATGCTTACTTGAGTATAAGACGAACATTAACCACTTAATGCACACATTAATTTCGAATTTTCTGTCAAAAAATGATCCGTTTTTTAGGGTTTTGTAGGTATGACCAAAAAACCCTTATACCGTCATTTTGTCGTCTGTCTGTCTGTCTGTCTGTTCGGTAAAAATTGTAGCCAAACGGCTAAAGCTAGAGAGTTGAAATTTGGTATGCTTATACAACTCTTTGACCCGCATATAGGAAAAATACTAAAACATCTAAAAAACATATCCCCCTAAAAATATAAACAAATATGTGCTCATCGAAAAAAAAATATATTTTTTTAAAACTCTGAGTAGGGTATCAAATGAAAGCCCTTGGTACGTGGATTAACGATCAAATTTTTATTTTTGCAAAATGAATTATTTTGAAGCGATTTTAGCCAAAATTGTGCAAAAAAATTTTTTGTCCCACACCCTGTAGCCCAGATGGTTTAAACTAAAAATCTGAAAAAATTCTAAGTAATGTACATTGGTGTGAACCGGAATAGTACAACAGGAATTTTTGATCAGATTATGTTTTTGAAAAAAAAAGCATTTTTTGTGTTTTTTTGCTAATAATGTTGAAAACTTATAGTTATATAACACACTAAACTGTAATATGTATCTTGGTGCAATGGTTACGGTACTAGCTGCCCAAGAAAATGAGTTCGAATCCCACGAGAAGAGACTAATATTATTTTTTATTTTTTTTTTGCATTTTTATTTTGTTTAAATTTTTTTTCAAAATTCTAGTTATATTTTGGCAAATGTTGCATTTAATTTTTAAAAGCGTAAATTTAATAACCAGTGGAAATTGTTGAAATTATAATTTAATTCTGTTTGAATGTACACGAAATCAAAGGGAGGAGCTATGACTAGAAACAACCAATGAAGCCATAGGCGCAATTTTCAAAATCTTAATGAACCTTGCTATATATAAAAAAAAAAAAAATACTGCACATATTAAGAAACCTAAATAATGGTATTAGGCACTCGAATTAAAATTAACATAAAAATATTTTAACATAAAATTTGTTTTTAAAGCTCTTAGATTAAGAGATAAATTATTTTTAAAATATTGTTCATTTTACAGTGAATACTACAAAGCAAAATATGTCCTACACACTCAGCATTCCGCCTTCACTTAATATTTTTAGATTATCTAAGAGGAATTTTTTAAAATTTTATTGAACCTTGCTATTTAAAAAAAAATACTGCACATATTTAGAAAGTTACATAATGGTATTAGGCATTCGAATTAAAATTAATAAAAAAAAAAATATTTTAACATAAAATTTGTTTTGGCATTCCAAATAATCATTATTCACTTACTAAATACCTGCGAAACCCTGAAATGTGTGAAAATTCACACTTCACATAAATTTTTTTTCTCTAATCTAGTACCCATATACAATTGGAAGAAAAAAAAAGTATTTTCAGTGGCGTAGCAAGGATATTTTTACCAGAAGGGTAAAAATATCCGTGCTCGTATGCTCGTATCCGTGTCGTAAAATATCCGTGCTCGTATCCGTGTCGGACACGAGCATATAAACTTTCTTTACAACGTAATATGGTTACTCGTGTGACACACGGGCATGTTCAAAATTTATCAGAAAGGAATGCTCGTGTCAGACACGGGTTAGTGCATTAAGTTATTAAATAATTATATTTTCTAAAAAAACAAAAAAACTCCTTATATTGTCACAATTATGATATAATTGTATGCTAATGTCCCAATTCCTTGAGCGGCCTTTAGGCCGTGTAGGTCGCGGTTGCTGACTTGCGGTTTTGGGAATTAAAGAATGTTAGAGAAGTTTTGAACTACTTTCTAATGTGTTGATAAACATTATTCAATTGTGCCGACTATGGTCTTGCTGCCATCAATTACACAAATGAATAATGTTTCCAAAACAATTGAGGTAGGACCTGACGTCATAGTGTCCTGGTTAACAGTTATAAAATGGTCTTAGGGAATAGAGTCGTTAGTCAGTGATTCATTGAGTCAGTCATTGAAGTAGTCAGTTATTCATTGAGAGTCAGTGATTCATTGAGTCAGTCATTGAAGTAGTTAGTTATTCACTCGATCATTTTTGTGAGCACGAGGACCAGCCCAGCTGTTCAAGTCACCAACCCGAGATGTGAGTGCCGTCTACAGGGCTTCTCCACGTGTCCGCCTCGTGCGGATACATGGTGTGGTTCGACCGATCCTGGAGAAGCCGGGGCAAGAACGGCACTGACATCAGCTACTAACAGTCAACACCAGCAGCCATTCTGACAATTAATTGTATTGTGTTGTAAAATTATTATAATATAATAAATTTTGTAGAAAAGATGTCCGTTCTTGAATCCACCCCGTGACAATATTCGCGTAAATACGATACATTCAAATCTCACTAATAGATTTGTTTGAAAAGTAAAGTTTGAGTGTCAGAAACACGTCAAAGCATGCGCCCATTCAGTTTCGTGTTCGACTAGTTCAGAGTTACTGACTATGACTGGTAGTTGGTGACTATTCGAGGGGTTAGTGTAACCAGTCATAAACTGTATTCAAACTATCACAAGAGTTTGAGATTTTTTGCAAACTGCTAGTTTGTACATGCGCAGTACTCATTATTTTTAGGTTTTTGTAGGTATGACCAAAAAACCCTTATACCGTCATTTTGTCGTCTGTCTGTCTGTTTGGTAAAAATTGTAGCCAAACGGCTAAACCTAGAGAGTTGAAATTTGGCATGCTTATACAACTCTTTGACCCGCACATAGGAAAAATACTAAAACATCTAAAATACATAGCCCCCTAAAAATATAAACAAATATCTGCTCATCGAAAAAAAAAAAAAAAATATATATATATATATATATATAGTAGTATATTTTTTTGAAATTCTGAGTAGGGTATCAAATGAAAGCCCTTGGATTAACGATCAAAATTTTATTTTTGCAAAATAAATTATTTTGATGCAATTTTTGCCAAAATTGTGCAAAACAATTGTTGCCCCACACCCTGTAGTTGGTTTAAACTAAAAATCTGAAAAAATTCTACGTAATGTACATTTGTGTGAACCGGAATAGCAGGAATTTTTGATCAGATTATGTTTTCGGAATAACACATTTTTTGTTTTTTGCTTGACCACGTAAAATATTTAATAACTTATCTAACACAGTTAACTAGCATGCTTTGATAGTGTAATAGCTAGCATGCTCGCGTTTTAATTTGCAAACTAAGGTTCGCTCCGCTCTCGAGGCAATTCTATTTTTTCGGTTTTTTTTTTGCATTTTTATTTTGTTTAAATTATTTTTTCAAAATTCTAGTTATATTTGGGCAAATGTTGCATTTAATTTTTAAAAGCGTAAATTTAATAACCAGTGGAAATTGTTGAAAATGAATACACGAAATCAGAGGGGTTATGACTTAAAACAACCAATGGAAGCCATAGGCGCAATTTTCAAAATTTTAATGAACCATGCTATATATATATATATATATATATATATATATATATATATATATATATATAAAAATACCGCTCATATTTAGAAATCTAAATAATGGTACTAGGCATTGGAATTAAAAATAACAAAAAAAATATTTTAAATTTGTTTTGGCATCCCCAATAATCATCATTCACTTACTAACTACCAGCGAACCCTGAAATGTGTGAAAATTCGCACTTCACATCAATTTTTTTATATTGTTTCGTAAACGCCACCATTAGTAATTTTATCGCTGTCAACACCATATTATTTTTTGTACTTAACGTACGTGAGTTAGAAGAACGTGAACTTTACATTTGAAAATACATTACCAACATGTAAATACATACTTGTACAATATAATTGTTTATTTTTACATTGTAAACAATTTTCAACTGTTTTTCATCAATGTTTCTGATTGTATTATTCATTAATCACCTGATCAAAGGACAAACCCACTGGCGGCGCTAGCTCTAAAAATCTGGAGGAGCCAGGAAATATTTGAGTAAAATCTGGGGGGTTAGGAAATATGTGAGGAGCGCATCATTTTTTTATAGACAGGTGAAAATACAAGAGATGACCTAAAAAAAAGGATCCTCACTTGCGCACACATTTTTCTCCAAGCATTTTTGGGGGGGTCAAATAGGGGCCAGAGCAATTTTTGCCCCCCCCCCCCTCCCCCCTACCACCGGACTCCCCGCTAGCGCCGCCACTGGACAAACCTGTAGTTCCAGAAACATGTACCAACAGTTAAGAAAATACATACTGACTATATTATTATTTGACCTACATCCCGTAATCTCAAACATTTCAGCTATCAAGGTCATTATCCTCCATACCAAATTATATTTTTACTACTTTCAATGAATATTTATAAAAGATTTATTAATATTAAAGCAAGTATCATGATTAATTTAATTAACAATTAATTAATATTAGTATTATTAAATAGTGGTTAAACGAAAGCGCCTAATATCCTAAAAAATTACATACTGTATAATTCCGTAGAAAAAATAGGCGCGTTTAACGAATGCAACTGCTGATAATCAGTACTAAACCTGTTAACTTGGTGATTACAGTCAACTGTTGCAAGTATCCTAAACTGACAGCAAGCGAAATACTGCCGACTGTTAATTTGTCATTTAACGCCAAATACAAACATGGACAGCGTACAATTTTGTTGCTTAAGCTATGAGGCCAATAGTAAATACGTAGAAAGAAATGGGTATTCCACGATCTACATAGAGATGATGCGAGAAAGAGGGGAAACTGTGATCAGCGAAATAGAAAATAGAGATAGAGATGTACAGAATCAAGTACAGCATGCCAATAAGAAACTCTACTTCAGGGGTGGCCAAGCTTTTAGACGTTGGGGGCGACTTTTTTTGTGAAGGTGTTCCCGCGGGCGACTACATTTTTTTAGAAGGTCCTTACGAATCCTTTTAAGGATTTTTTAGGTACTCACAAATCGACCTTTTTTTTTTTGATGATACTGGTGTATTTTTTTATGAAATTTTAAATACTTACAAATTGGTGACGTTTAGAAGATACTTACGAGCTGATGACGAAGAAATTTCACTATGACTGCTATTAAATTACATATAAATAACTGTTTACTAGAACTGGTCCTGAATTTAAAAAAATTTAAGAAAATATAGGGAAAATAAGAAAATTATTCTTTTACAATTTTATTAAAATAAATTAGGAGCTAATTTTTGAAAAAAAAATACAGTAAAAAAAACATAAACAATGAAATTTTTTAATTTGAACACTTGATATTGCATAGTTTCGATAAGTTTGTCAAAATTTGGCTCGTGAAATTAACTTAATTCTTAAACACGATTACAAATGTAGATCCGATAGTTGTGATCTGTTTAGTTTTTGCCGCATTCATGCAGGAAAGTGCTGATTCGCATAAATATGTTGTACAAAAAGAAGGCATTGAAATATCCAACAACTTTCCAAATATTTGGATATTTATCCCTGCTTATTAATTTCCAGAAGATCACATTTGAGGCCATTGATTTTAAATGTACATCGCAATTAATATAACTGAAATAAATCTTTTTAGCTGTTTTTTCTGCAGAAATAAGTTGCTATTGAAAATATATTTTTTTAAATCTACTAATTGCAGAGAATAATTTTGAATTTTTACTTTTTTTAATTTATTATTATTATTTTTTTTTTATCTAAGTACGCTCTGAATTTATCACTATGATTTGTCAATGTTCAAGTCAGCTTCGCGGGCGACTTCCAGAGGCCTTGCGGTCGACATCTTGGCCATCCCTGCTCTACTTACTTCCCAATGTACCATAACATTGTCACTCTTGATAAGCCAGGATATTTACTGCACTCCAAAGCAGAAAGAATTCCCAGATTTAGATGTGGTAATGAAAGCACAGAAAATAAAATATGGAAAAGAGCTGAGGAAAAAAATGCAGAATATGCGAAGAAAAAGAAGAGATAATGTGGCATTTTTTTTTTTTTTTTTAATGGAAAGGCAACAATGTAATGTAAGTTCTATTCTATTCTATTCTAAATAGTAAATATGTATTAAAAATAATAATAATAACGTGATCTACTACCATCTTAGACATGCCTATGGTATTTACCAAATACCGGTGATAC